>CM035843.1:149733753-149956253 GCA_020510985.1 Pholidichthys leucotaenia
TCATTGTCAGCACCGATGAAGTTGGAACCTTGATCGCAGAGTATGCTTCTAACCACACCTCGCAATGCCAAGAAGCATCTTAGGGCATTGATGAAACAGTTAGTTGAGAGGTCGTCTAGAAGCTCCAGGTGAATTGCACGACTGTACAGTCACGTGCACAGCAGTCCGTAGCACTTGATTTCTGATCTTCCGCGTTTGATGAGATACGGGCCAAAGACATCCATTCCAGACTTGTAGAATGGAGGATGCGCTTCTGTACGTTCTTGTGGCAAGTCAGCCATCTTCTGACTCTCCGCTGGTCTTCTTTGCTTGCGACACATGATACAGTTGCGTATCACTTGAGCCACTGTCTTGGAGCCCCTTTGTACGTAATATCCTTGAGATCGTAGTTCATTCAAAGTTGAGCTGCGACCTCCATGATTGGTCTTTTGATGTACATGCCTGATGATGGCCTTGGTGACATGTGATTTTCTTGGAAGGATAATGGGGTGACATTCTTCCTTAGTGATGTCTTCTGCTTCACGAACTCTTCCCCCAACCCTTAGTAGGCCTTCTTCATCCAACATGGGATCTAGAGTCTTCAAGCAGCTTGACGTTGCTACATTTCCACCTTTCCCCAGGGTTGTGATCTCTTCAGGAAACTCTTTGGCTTGTAACCACTTGATGGCTAGATTACGTGCTTTTCTGTCTTGGAGTAGACGGCTTGTCTTTGAAGACACTCTTCTTATCATAGTTCCCAAGATGTTGATCATGGTCTGCCACTTCGAAATCCTTTGTAGTACATCCAACAGTCCTGTTGGTAGAACAACGCTAGATGCCCCGAGACACTGTGCTTTTACTTCAGGGTCGCCAAGGTTGAGAGTATCGTCTGGCGAAGTCAGTGGTAGCTCTGCTTTGTAGAGAAATTCTGGGCCTTTCAGCCACATAGAGGTGCCCAGTTCTTTGGCCGACACGCCTCTCGAAGCTAGATCGGCTGGATTCGACTTGGTCGGTACGTGGTGCCATTGTTGCACTTCAGTGTTCTCCCAAATGTACTGTACACGGTTGCTGACAAACACGTGAAACCGCTTTGCACTGTTGGCGATGTATCCCAGCACGACCTTGGTGACCTGGATCTCGAGCTCTCTTCTGAGGAACTTGCTGATTTTCACTGACGTTGTTGCTGCTGTCAATTCAAGCCGAGGAATGGAGACAACTTTTGATGGTGCCACTCTCGCTTTGCTCATGAGCAAGGCGCAGTCTATGTTTCCATCTTGGTCACACATTCTGACATACGAGCACTGCCCATAACCTTGAGTGCTGGCATCACTGAAATGATGCAACTCGAAAGATTTCACTTCCTTGTCAGGCTTGAGACATCTGGGTATTTTCAGATCCTCCAGTTCCTGAATATCTGCTTTCCAGCTCTCCCACCGTTCAATTATGACAGGCTCGACAGGTTCGTCCCAGGATTTCTTTTGCTTGCACAGTTCTTGCGGGATCTTTTTCCCTTGCAACACCACAGGGCTAACAAATCCATTTGGGTCATAGACTGACATGACTGTAGAGAGGATGCCTCTTCTTGTGTTGGGTTTATCCTGTAGTGTTATCTTGAACCTGAAGCAGTCATTTTGAACATCCCATCTTGTTCCAAGTGTGCGCTCAACCGGGAGAGGTTCCAGTTCCAAGTTTATTTCGGAGACGGTAGTGGCTCTTTCTGAAGGTGGTATAGATTCCAGGACGTCTATGCTGTTCGACAGGAACTTATGGAGTCTAACTTTGCCCTTTTTGCATATTTCAGTGGCCTGGCAGATTATCTCCTTCGCTTCACCCACGGTAGACAGGCTGCTCAAACCATCGTCCATGTAAAGGTTCCTTGTGAGGAATTTTGCTCCTTCAGGAAAGCTCTCTTTGTGCGTCTTTGCCAAGTACTTTATGCCATAGTTGGCACATCCTGGTGATGATGCGGCCCCGAATAAGTGTACAGTGAGCCTGTACTCCGCTGGCGGGAGTGTCAAGTCCCCATCGGGCCACCATAAGTATCTCAGTAGATCTCTGTACTGTGGCAGAACATCGAAGTTGTAAAACATCTGTTCGATGTCACAGGTCACTGCAATTTTGTCCTGACGAAACCTCAATAGCACGCCAAGCAAGCCATTCATCAAGTCCGGACCCTTCAGCAGCATGTCGTTCAGGCACAAACCTTGGTACTTGGCCGAACCGTCGAAAACCACTCTTATCTTGTCTGGTTTTTGTGGGTGGTATACACCTTGATGTGGTATGTAATTGATGACTTGATTTGGTGAAGGAGGTTCAACACGCTCTGCATAGCCCTTTTGAATCATCAGGTCCATGAAGTCGCAGTAGTGGTTTCTAAACTTGTCATCCTTGCTCAATTTCCTTTTCAGAGAATTTAGCCTAGACATGGCCATCCCGTAGTTGTTGGGCAACTTCGTGGTAGACTTGATCGGCAATGGCATGGAGATTCTTCCATTTTCATTGATTTGGATGTTTTCTTCCATGATTTGCAGAAACGCGAGATCATCCTGGGAATAGCATGCTTCATCTTTGGTGTCGCTGAAATCTTGGTCGAGAACCTTCAGGATCTCACAGGGTGGTGGCACTATCAATTCTTTGGCGACAATCCTATGGCATACACCATTGTTGCCTTGTTCATAACAAGGGCCTCCAATGATGCTCCATCCCAAGTCTGTTTTCACAGCAAAGGCTTCTTCGGGATTTCCGGAGACTATCTCCACCGGTCTGAGTGCTTGTGGGCAGGAGTATCCAATGAGCAGTCCCACTTTACAGTCTTGAATAGGAGGAATGAAGGGGGCTATTCGAGCCAAATGAGGCATCATACTTGCCGCTACCTTTGAAGGAATGTGCTCCCTGTTGTGAGGGATGTGGTCTCTTGTGTAGCACGACTTGACTCGGACTTCGACAGTCGAGTCGTATCCTCTCAGTTTGATGTCTGAGAACTTCTTACAATAGACCACCGATGAAGATGTCATAGTTGTTATCTTCATTCTTGTTATTTCATGTGGCATGCACAGCTTGGCTGCCAGATCCTCTGTGATATAGGAGCTGTCGCTCTGGGAATCAATCAGTGCATAAACCAATACTTCTTGCGAGCCAGCTTGGCCTGTCTTGACCCAAACAGGTATGATCATTGAAGTATAACTCTTTATGTAATCTTGGTTGGTTTTGTTTGAAATAGATTCAAATGTGTTTTCACCTTTGTCGGCTTCTGACTCTGTAAGCTTTGTGTCTGCTTTCTTCTTGTTTAAGTGCAGCAGAGTTTGGTGTTTGCCTTTGCACGTGTTGCAGGACACTTTAACTAGACACTTCTTTGATGTGTGGCCACGTCTGAGACATTTGAAGCAAAGGGCCTTGCTTTGAATGCTTTGTATTTTGTCATCATAAGGCAACTCTTTGAAAGCATTGCACTTGTAGATGAGGTGATCTTTGTCGCAGTAGGTGCAAACTGGAGAATTTTTGGCTCCACTTTAAGGGGTTTCTTTTTCAGCACTGGTGTTGGTGTTGGTGGCATGAGTAATGCCAGGTGCTCGTTTTGTCTTTGCCGTAGGCTCGTTTCCTCTATTCGCGGTTGGCAACTTGTCTTGGTTTTGAGCGACCATGCATATAGGGTTGTTAGCCACTCTGGCTTCTCTGGCTACGAAGTCGACAAATTCTTGAAACGAAGGGTAGCCCTTTCCAACATCTGTGTCTTCTGTAACACGCCGTGTCCACCTAGTGTTACAATACTCGGGTAACTTGGTTGCTGTTTCCTGGATTTGGACGCAATCGTTCAAAACTTCAAGACCTTTCACGTAGGGGATAGCTTCTTTGAGGGTGCTCAGGAAATCGCTGAAATCTTGAAGACCTTTCTTATCTTTGCCTGTTACTTTGGGCCAGTCTCTCAACTTGTTTCTCAAGGAGAGTTGAATGGTGAAGGGGTGTCCGAACCGCTCTTCCAACGTGGTCCATGCACGGTTGTAGGCAGCTTCATCACTTCCGAAAAAACAACCTTCTACTGCCGCTCTGGCTTCTCCTGCAAGGTACTGCTGCAGATAATACAGCTTGTCTGATGGTGGAATTCCCTTGTTCTCAACAAGTGTCACAAAACTTTTGCGAAAGTTGATGAACTTGAGTGGGTCACCATCAAACACAGGAGGTGTGGGGACAGGCAGCCTTGATTTGCTGACGCTATCTGAGAATGTTTGGGCGATGAAGGCCAACTGTGACTCTACTTGGCTCGCGCAATCTTCAGCTCTTGGTGATCTGGCCTCAGGAGAAAAAGCAGGTGCCTCTGGATTCAGATAACCTTTACTAGGCTTGTCACTGCAACAAGAGATGTCATCTGACCTTTGGACTCTTTCCTCTTCTTCTGCTATTTCTAATTGTTCATGACAACTTTCCAAGGCCACCTTGTATTTCCTTATCTTTGCGTGAAGTTCTGCACACTTTCGCTTAGCGCTCAATTCAGCCAGCTTCCTGGCCTTTTCTGAGGCATTACTTGATCCTGTTGAAGAGCCTGTTGAAGATTCTGAAATCTGTGCACTTACAGATACCTTTGACTGAATGGAGACTTTAGACATGGCAGAAATATCAGACTCATAGTCTAACTTGCTTCCAAAGAGAGACCTGGAATAATTCATTCCCCAAGTAGTCTTGAGAAGGCTTTTTCTCTCCTTGTCTGCCATCATTGGATTCTCTCCAATTCGTTTCAAGGTTTTCGCCATGTCTGAGCACATTTGCTTAGCGCTGTCGACTCTGCGCCGCATCTCGTTGTCTGGCGGGCACAAATCTCGACAGGCTTCATATGTAGCTGTCATTTCTTTGTCCAGACGAATCAGGTCTTCCAAGTCATCTTCAGTTGTGTCCAAGACCTCATCTTTGTATGCATAAAAAAAGAGCGAACACAGCCTTCTTTACTTTACTGTATGTTCGCATAAACCTTTTGTTTGCTCTGTCTACCTGTGCTTCTTGTTCTTCCTTTTTACTGATGACAGCATCTAAAGTCGCAACTTTGTCATTGAGGCTGTCGTATTCAGCAGAAATCTCTGGTGAGACAGACTTATCCTCTCCCTTTGCTTTCACTAACCGCCTGACTTCTTTCAGTCTCTTCATGCATGTCTCTCGTCTTTGCTTCAGCTCATGAAGTGGGACATGCCTGAGTTTTGTTTATGCAGTGTTCTGGTTAGTCTTGCCAGTGGTGCCATCTTCTGGATCACTTGCATCTTCTTTTTCTTGGACTCCAGCCACCGCATTCTCTCCTTCTGGTTGCTTCTTGTCACCAATTCTCCTCTCGGCGCCACACCAGTCGGCTGCCTTTTGCAACAGCGGCTCGATTCCGAGTTTTTTTTTTCCCTTCCTCTCTCTTTTGATCACTTTTTTTTTCACCCCACTTATATCACGGACACACAGATCGTCCCAAATGTCTCCTGAGCCGGTGGACGGAGCCACTGTTTATAGCAGGATACGATACAACAGGGAAGAGCTGCTAGCATTTAACCGCCACCCGGTCCCACTGGAAAAACTCGACATACCGAGAGAACTGAGGCGAAAACGCCGCGGCTGCCCGGCTGGAGTAAGGCGGAGGACAAAAAATATAAGGTACAGACCCTCCCTTCCATCTGTTGTCATGGGAAATGTACGGTCGATACTGGGAAAGTTAGATGAGCTAGCGGCTATCTCCCGTTATGATAGCACTTACCGGGAGTGCTCTCTCCTTTTGTTTACTGAGACGTGGCTAACTGAACTAGCAGCAGATGCTAACATTGAGCTGGAGGGTTTTCACATGATACGAGCTGACCGAACACCAGAGAGTGGCAAAACTAGGGGCGGTGGAGTGATAATGTATGTTAACAACAACTGGTGTAGACCGGGACATATCACTGTTAAACAACGACACTGCAGCAAAGACATTGAGTTGCTAGCTGTTAGCATGAGGCCTACATATCTCCCGAGAGAACACTCACACGTGATCTGCATTGTTGTTTATGCAAATCCGACGGCGAACGCTGGGACAGCGCGTGACGTCATTCATTCAGTAACCAGCAGGCTGCAGACAGAACACCCAGATGCTCTTCTCCTCATCTCAGGCGATTTCAACCACGTTTCACTGTCTCCCATTCTGCCCACTTTCACCCAGTATGTCACATGCCACACTAGAGACAATAAAACACTGGATTTGTTCTACGCAAACACTAAGGAGGCGTACACCTCATCACAACTCCCCCCACTTGGGAGATCGGATCACAACTTGGTTCATCTCCGACCGGTGTACAAACCCCTAGTGCACAGACAACCTCCGGCCATGCACACTGTGGAGTTATGGTCTGAGGAGACAATGGACACTCTAAAGGACTGTTTTGAAGCCACTGCCTGGAAGCAGCTCTGCGATCCACATGGTGAGGACATCGATGGCCTCATTCACACCTTCACGGGCTACCTCAGCTTCTGTGTGGACAAATCCGTTCCCACCAAGACCATACGGCGTCACTCAAACAACAAACCCTGGATCAACCCTGAGATAAAAACACTTCTGAGAGAGAAGAAGAGGATCTTCAGGTCGGGGAACAGGGAGATGCTGAAGTCCATACAGAGGGAGCTGAGGAGAAAGATCAGAGAAGGCAAGGACAGCTTCAGGAAGAAGATGGAGGACAAGCTGCAACAGAGCGACATCAGCGGGGTCTGGAGAAACCTCAAAACCATCTCGGGGCTCCAGAATACCTCCCCCCAGGCCACGGGGGGCAGGGAGTGGGCGAACAACCTGAATCTGTTTTTCAATAGATTTGACCAACCGCCCTCCCCCCTGTCTGCACAACAACCACTGCTGCCTCTAAGAAATCAAGTCCTGCTACCCACTCCCCACTCCACCGACACCCCCCCCCACTCCCAACACACAGCCCCCCATCCTGACCCTGACCAAGACCCAGGTGAGGACGGAGCTGAGGAAGATCAAGGCGAGGAAGGCGTCGGGACCGGACGGCATCAGCGCAAAGCTCCTCAAGTCCTGTGCAGACCAGCTGTGTGGGATTGTGACGTATATCTTCAACATGAGCCTGAAACTGGGGAGGGTACCACAGCTGTGGAAAACATCTTGTGTGGTACCTGTACCAAAAACTTCCCACCCCAAAGACCTGAACAGCTTCAGACCGGTGGCCTTGACGTCCCACTTGATGAAGACCCTGGAGAGACTGCTCCTTGCTCATCTCCGCCCCCTGGTGGAACCAGCGATGGATCCACTCCAGTTCGCCTACCAGCATGGCATTGGGGTGGAGGATGCGGTGATCTTCCTCCTTCACCGTTCTCTGTCCCACCTGGAGAAGCCCGGGAATATGGTGAGGATCATGTTCTTTGACTTCTCCAGTGCTTTCAACACCATCCAACCGATGATCCTGAAGGACAAGCTGCTGCGCGCAGGGGTGGACCAGCACCTGTCATCATGGATCCTGGACTACCTCACGAACCGGCCTCAGTTTGTGAGAACCCGGGACTGTGTTTCCGACACGATCATCAGTAGCACGGGGGCCCCCCAGGGAACGGTGCTGGCTCCCTTCCTGTTCACTCTTTATACTGCGGACTTCTCACACAACACAACACATTGCCATCTACAGAAGTTCTCTGATGACTCTGCGATCGTTGGTCTCATCTCCAGCGGAGATGAAGCTGAGTACAGAGGGCTTATCCAGGACTTTGTGGACTGGTGCCATCGGAACTGCCTCCAGATCAACGCGAGGAAAACTAAGGAGCTGGTGGTGGACTGCCGCAGGCATGGGCAGCCCCTCACAGCACCAGTAAATATACAGGGAACAGACATCGAGATGGTGACATCCTACAAGTACCTGGGTATTCATCTGAACAATAAACTAGACTGGTCACACAATACTGAAGCACTCTACAAGAAGGGACAGCGCAGGCTGTTCCTGCTGAGGAGACTCAGGTCTTTTGGTGTACAAGGGGCGCTGCTGAAGTCATTCTATGACACGGTGGTGGCATCAGCCATCACTTTTGGAGTGGTCTGCTGGGGCAGTGGCATTACTGCAGCCGATAGGAAGAGACTGAACAAACTGATTAAGAAAGCGAGCTCTGTCCTGGGGCAACGCCTTGATCCGATGGAGGAGATAGGAGAGAGAAGGACGGTGGCTAAACTGTCATCTCTGCTGGAGTCCGAGTTCCACCCTATGCAGGACATACTGGATGCACTGAGGAGCTCATTTAGCAGCAGACTACATCATCCCAGGTGCACAACCGAGAGGTTTCGTAGGTCCTTCCTACCAACGGCTGTTAGACTGTACAACCTAAGCAGGGCTGCTCGCAGAGATAGCAAAAAGACGTAACAAACTAATAGTTTTTTTTGAATGCAAAAGATGCAATAGACTTGCACAATGGTCCTCTCCGGCATACAACTAGGAACATACCGGTCGCTATGGAGGGTGAGAATATGTATGGGCACATAATCATACCATGTAGGATAACTAAATAGACGGTTATGCTGTTTCATCCCACCTAGCAACAATGCTCTGCACTGTGTGTGTTTATATATTTACATATTTATTCCATCTAGCTACAATGCTCTGCACTGGGTGTGTTTATATATCTATATATTTATTCCATCTAGCTACAATGCTCAGCACTGGGTGTGTTTATATTTATATATCTATATATTTATTCCATCTAGCTACAATGCTCCGCACTGTGTTTTTATATATCTACATATTATTCCATCTAGCTACATTGCTCCGCACTGTGTGTGTTTATATACTTGCATATTTATTCCACCTAGCTGCAATGCTCCGTACTGTGGGTGTTTATATATTTACATATTTATTCCATCTAGCTACAATGCTCTGCACTGTGTGTTCATATATTCATATATTTATTCCATCCAGCTACAATGCTCTGCACTGTGTGTCTGTGTGTGTGTGTGTGTATATATATATTTTATAGTAATATGTACATATGTATATTAGCTGCTCTTGCTTGCTTGTTTTTTTTTTGTTTTTGTTTTTTTTCTTGCCTTCTGATTGTTGCTCTGAGTGTTGCTATCCCTGTGCTGTTGCAATCCTGGAATTTCCCCGTTGTGGGACTAATAAAGGCTTATCTTATCTTATTATTCTTTTCTTGTTCACTGATTGTAGCCAACTCCTTTTCAAGAGTTTCTATTGCACCGTGTACTGTTTCTGCATCAGTGTTGAGTTGAGCTCGCTCTTCCTCAGACAAGGTTTCAACTGCCAAGTCAGCATTTATGGCTTGTAATTGCTCTTTGGCAGCTGTGATCTGCTCTCGCAATTCTTGCTCAGTTGCATTTTTGGCAGCTGCAGCCATTTTGTTGCAGTACAGTGTTTATGGAAAATAGTGAGGAAATGGGACAAAAAATGAAATGGTAATTTATATTACCTCTTTGAATAAAGTGAGTTTCGATTGCCGGCAGTATTACATACACTGTCAACTGTTTCAGTGAGTTGGTGAACTCTTTGTGACAGCATATGCCACCCGACAGTCGTTTGGCAATCTAATGACCGTAAAAAGAAATGTTTAGTAAATCTGGATGGTCTGACAGACAATGCTAGCCAGACTTGGTAATTGGGATTTTCACCAACCAGATTTCTTGAGTGAAAACCTGGAGATAAAAAATATTATGCAAACCTGAAACACAATGTGTTTTTTATGTTTACCTCGAAATTTCCACTCAAAATAACTGAATGGAAACTATACTTGAATTAGGGAATTCTTATCTTTGGGGTATATGATTCCCTAAATACTTTAAGCTTGTACTTGATTTGATTAATTCAAAATTGAATTAAATTTGAGGAATCTTAAAATATACTTATATCATTGGATTGAAGCTCAACCAGCCCTTACCTCAGCCCTTGATCTTACTTGATCTTACTAGCCTGATTTAAATTGATGTTCAAAAATACTGATTGAAATACGCTAGCAACAGGATGTGCACAAGCAGTACATGTACAATGAAAACAGAATAATGCAAACACTTCTCTCAACATCAGCACAAAATAAACACAGTATTCAGTGACTAATAAACTTGACTTTGCACTTGAGAAACACAAACTTGACTTGACTTGACTTAAAATGTGTCCTCAAGGTTCAATCACTGGATACATGTCCTTCACTTACAGGCTGTAGCAGAAAAGTGAATGTCTCTTACTTAATTGTCATATACTAGCACTAGCACACTGGTGAGTGGTACCGACAGGATGTCACCATCACGATCTCGATGACACGGCACGACCCAACCTCTTGAATCTGTAGCGCTCTTTGCTTGCACACTCACGCTCGTCCACGATGACTTGGTACAGACGAGTATGAGGTAGTGTCTTTACTGTTCCGGCCCCGGATTATGAGCTGCATTTTGGTGTGCAATAACTGATGTTTGACACATCTTTAATGTCCTTGCTTTTGACTTTAATGCATCAAACACCGTAAAGACTGAAACATATCAAACACAAGAAACATTATTTCAGCTGTGGACACAAAATTCTAGTATTACAGAAATTAAATCATACTGCATACACACAAATGTAAACATTTATGATCTCAAATTGATAGATTTTTTAGGTTTACTGAGTTGTTGCAAGAAAGCTACCAGCAAAAATTATGCAGCATTTACTGTAAACAAATACAACAGATGATCAAATCCACATTTAAAATTGTATGGCTTGTGCACATCAGATTTTCATATTAAAAACACACACAAAAAGTTTCTATTCTTTGGACATGTGCATATTCAAACAACCATCATTAAGCTTCAACAGAGTTAAACATTTCACTAACCACTTTGCCGGGTTGCAGCCTTCCGAGGGCAGAAATTCCTTGCAGGCTCTCACATTTTGTCTGCAATTAATAGCCCGGAATAAATACCTTGTAAATTGGTATTTCAGCTAATTTAAAGTCAAGATGTCAATTCAAAAACATAACAATAAAATTGACTAGAACTAGGCATCCAGTAAATAATGAAGGATTGCCAGATTTGCACTTCTAAAAGCTACCAAGGCCATGCAGGCCGGAAGTTGTAGCAGTGGCTGACCAGAATAATACTGCATTTACTTCAAGTCAAAAATACATCCCTATTCACAGAATGAAGCTTCAAAAATTACTTTTTCACAACTATTACAGTTTTTCACACATGCATGGAGACTAGGTGAAATGTTACATAGGCATGGATTCCCACTGACAGTCACATGGTCTAGTCACACTTCAACAAACTTCAAAAATATCATCATCTCTCAAACAACCTACAAAATATCGGGTAGATAATTGGATATGAGGGATTATTTCATCATTATGACAGTTTCACCCTACCTGGGCTGAGGTAAGCAGCTGGATGGCTTTGGATCTTTGTCTTAGCCAGCCATGCTCAATCCGTCCGTTGTCATATTTTGCTGGGCAGGAAGTCTCAAATCGTCTACTTCCTGTTGTGAATAATGCTTATGGAGTATTTGCGTAGGGTCGTAAAAATCACGTGACTCGCGGGGGTAAACATAAACACGCTGTAGGTGCCGCCATTTTGGATGGCAAGAGCAGCAGTTGCACTGTGACAACCCAGGCGTAACTTGTACTGTTTAGCGATCAGAATGAGTGAGGAGAACACACAGTCACAATCTGACATAATAACATCCTATCATCCTCTTCAACAGCTGACACTATGGCCTCTGAAACTGTCTGCAATGTCTGTCACATTCAGTGGAGTCATTGTCAGCGTTCATAACAGCAGACAAGTGTTTTTAATCTTGCGCTCCTCTGGTGTGCTGAAATGCCTCAGTTGAACGGAGGTGACGGGTGTCAGGTAACAGCTGGAGCAATTAGCAGAACAATGACTGGAGTAATCTGCTCAGCGGGGATGATTTGGGGGCAAACGATGAGATGATATCTTTCAAAGACGAAGGGGAGCAGGAGGAAAAAATATCGGAAAACGTGTCAGCGGAAAGGGATGTGGATGATGTGAAGTCTTTGCTGTTTAACGCGTCGGAAAACAACAGCAGCTCCTCACTCAGAGGTGAGTGAAGCGCGCTGCGTGTTTTTTTTTTTTTTTTTTTTAAAGGCTCTCCACGGCGCGCCGCGTTAAAACGTACCTGATTTTATGCACATGTACAATAGTTTTCTCCCCTTTCATGTGTGCATCGTAGCAAGCAGAGAGGCGCCCCCAAACCACAAAGTTTTTTTTTTTTGTTACTTATTTGTAGCCGTAGGTAGATTTGGTTTGCAGTCTGGTGACAAGCCACTGGCCGCTGCGTGCGCGAGCGCACTAAACCCACGGTCTCATGATCCCCGTGATCCCCCGGCCGAGGGTAAAACTGTGCTGCCACAGTGCTAAACCACTGCTCCACCTTGCAGCCCGTTATGACAAAGCGAGAGATTACGTCAGTGAAGGTAATTATTCAAAAATACAACTTTTTTTTGCATTTCACACCGGCCATTTAATTCCCCGCTTATCCCCTTATCAGGGGGAACAACAGGAGTACACCATTTTACGGAGTTTGTAGATACACGTGAGCTATGTGGTTTATTTCACCCTGCTGCTGCTGTTTCTTGCCATCCAAAATGGCGGCTCACTCTAACGGGCCAGTGCGGCACGCCCCCTGATGTCATATGCAACAACCTAATACCTCATGTATTTTTGATGACAAATTATTTCAATAATTTTTAAATCTCAAAGGACAAATTTCCAAACCTAGGTTTTTAAAAGAAAATATGGAGGGAATAAATAAAAAAAAAAAGGTAGGGAATTCCCAAGGGATTCCCCAGAGGTCAAAGGTCATCTCCATATTGGGGGTTCCCCCAGACACAAAGTAAACAACTTTTGACTGGCACACAGAGCCAGGCTGTGAATATATATACCTGCCAAAACAAATCTTTGGGAGGCATTGCTGTACAACCAAAGGTCAAATACTAGAAAGGATGTCAGTGTTGACATATATAGCGGGGAAATTACAACAGTCACAAGAATTGCCATGTTTCTCGCATGGATCAAACAAACACAGCTGCTGCCATTACACTGAGGCAGGCCAGAAAGCTACGGGGAACAGAAGTTTACCTAAATGAACATTTAACAAAGACTAATGCTGAAGTAGCACGGCAAGCACGGATGCTGAAAAGACAAAATAAGATACAGGCAACATGGACAAGAAATGGTAGAGTTTGGATTAAACTAAATGGAACACCTCAGGAAAGCGAAGACCATAATAATCAGAGATCTTACTGACTTAAATAAATATAGATGAACACTGATTAAGAAAATTAAGAGACTATGATAATCCATATCCACACACACAGCAAGAATAGTTCTTTTGTGACATACCATGTCAATGTACTTTAAAAAAAAAAAAAAAAACTAAACAAAACAACAAAAAAACTTATGACTGACTTGAGTAGACATCAATTATCCCCAGTTGGAGGAAGTCATTTGATACAGAGTGAGGAAATTCAAACTCTGACAATATGCCATTATGCTGAACATGAACTACAAGAGAGGGAGAATGATATTGATCCTGATAACCACTTTTTCAATAATATTCATAATCATTGTGAATATTACACTGAAAAGCAATTCAAAAGTTAAGTTCAACTAGATGGTAAACTATCAATAATACACTTCAACAGCAGAAGTCTTAACAAAAACTTTCCACAGATTCAGGACTATTTAAAACAGCTAGACAGAAAATTTACAGCTATTGCAGTCTCTGAAACTTAATGAAGAGCAGGCTTCCCTGATGGCAATAGAGGAATATCAGATGTTTCATATTAACAGATCTCAAAAAAAGGGTGGTGGTGTTGTACTGTATATTGATGACCTGTATAGGTGTAAGCTTGTAAATGGAATGTCCTTTGCACTTCCAGGGATTTTGGAATGTGTTACTGTTGAGCTCGACCAAGATAAAACAAAAAATCTAATTATAAGTTGTATATATAGAATGCCGGGAACTTACATTGAGACATTCAGGGATAAGTTAGTCGAGCTGTACAATAATATTACTAGTAAGAAAATGGTAGTAATTTGTGGAGATTTCAATATTGATTTACTAAATCCATTTCAACAAAATGTAATTACAGAGTTCATGAATTCTATGTACAGTATGAGTCTATATCCCACAATAACACATCCCAGTAGAATCACAGTTCACACTGTTACACTTATTGACAACCTGTTTGTTAATATTATTGATAAGAAAATAGAAAGTGGATTATTGATAAATGATATAAGTGACCATTTGCCAATCTTTGCACTTATCCATGGCCACACGGGGGCCAATACAGAAAAATTTTTAAAATCTTTCAGATACAAATCACAAAATGCAATCAGTTCGTTTAAAGAAGACTTGCTGAAGCAAGACTGGACAAAATGTAAATGAAGCCTATGACACATTCATGAACATTGTAACCACTCTTTATGAAAAAAAATTGTCCATTAGTAAAGAAAAAGCTTAAACATAAATTTGTCAATAAGCCATGGTTAACCAAAGGATTACAAAAGGTGTGTAAAAAGAAAAATTCATTATATAAAGCTTTTCTAAAGAAAAGGACAAAAGAAGCAGAGCAGCGGTATAAAACATACAAAAACAAGTTAACATATATAATGAGATGTAGTAAAAGAGACTATTACAGTAAAGAACTGGAGAAAAACAGACAATATTAAAAATACATGGACAATACTTAACAATATTCTTGGAAATAAAAACAAATACAAACTGCCCAACCAATTTTTCAAAAAATAATAAAACGACTCAGTGTGAATGCAGTTTCACCTGCAGATAAATTTAATAACTTTTTTGTTAACATTGGTCCTAATTTGGCTCGAGAAATCCCCATTACGGCACCTATGGGTGATACAATAAGCAAAAACACTGCTATAAAAGACTCCATTTTCATAAAGAACACGGACGAGAGAGAAGTCATTGAAATTGTTAAATCGTTTAAAAGTAAAACATCTATGGACTGTGATGGTATTGACATGCTCTTAGTCAAAACTATTATTGAATGCTTAGTGAAACCACTGACGTGTATTTGTAACCTGTCTCTCCAAACAGGTGTATTTCTCAATGCAATGAAAATAGCTAAAGTAATTCCGATATACAAGACGGGTGACAGAGGGGAACTTTCAAACTATGGACCAATTTCACTATTGCCGCAGTTTTCCAAGATACTTGAAAAAATATTCTGTGAGAGAATTGACAACTTCATAATGAAGAATAATTTATTGTGTGAGCAGCAGTATGGGTTCAGACACAAGAGGACAACTGCATTTGCTCTAATGGAATTTATAGAAAAAATATCAACTGCCGTTGAAAATAAAGAGTACTCAGTTGGGGTATTCCTGGATCTTAAAAAAGCATTTGATACAGTGGATCATAATTTATTATTAAAGAAACTACAAAATTGTGGTATTAGGGGGATAGCACTGTCCTGGTTATGTAGTTACTTAAAAGGAACTCTGATTATATTGGCATGTTAGCTCTATATGCTTTATTTTTATGTTAGTAACATAACTATAATATCATTTTTTTGAAAATAATTCCCAGTTTTATATATTTTTAAAAAACTTTATTACGATGTAAATCGCCATTTTTGTTTACATCGCAATGCATTCTGGGTAGTGACGTAGAATGGTTGCAGCCGTTTTTTCTGTCTTATACAAGCCAAGAGGCGAAGCTACGAACTACTGCCATTTGTCAGTGAAAATGCCACATTGCGCCGCTTTTGGATGTAATTTCCAATCAAAGGGAAATAAAGAGAGCAGGGTAAGCCTCCATAGCTTTCCTAAAGAGGGAAAGTGGAGGAAAAAGTGGGGCGGCAGCAGCTCAGCAGGTAGAGCAGGCCATCTAATAACCCGATTGTTGGCGGTTCGCATCACGCTCTCCCCAAATATCCTGCCGTTGTGTCCCTGGGCAAGACACTTCACCCGCATTGCCTCCAGTGCCCATAATACTGGGTATGAATGTGTAAAAATGTTTAAATGCTCGGTGGTGGCCGGAGAGGCTGTTGGCGCGGATTGGCAGCCACATTTCCCTCACTCTGTCTGTGATCACGCGCTGTAACGCATGCCTGATAAAACTGACATATGTATTAATCACGCTGTGATAATAGCACAATATTGCTCAAAGCGCGCGCATGAGACATGTCTGTGATCGCACACTTGTGTTGACCGTTCCTGCCTTTCGTCTCCTAACTGTGGTTTTGGGACGCAGGGGAGATCTATCTTCCTCCACTATCTTCCTCCCGAGTGGTACACAGAAGCACAGGCCGTTTTATTTCACCTTAAAATAATGCTTCCTCGAGCGCACACTTGAGACACTCGCGTAGTGGAGAGACACTCGCGGAGCGGAGTGAAACTTATATATTGTTGATTTACTTACAATAGAATGCTCAAACACAAAAAATTGTCTACAAGCATGATGGGCACTGAACTGATAAACATGGACTCTGAGCAACATAAAGCAATTTCTCTGTTGCTTTCTCAGAATGCGGGTTGAACGTCCATAAGCAGCGCTCCACTTTTTTTTTTTTTTTTTCTGACTGTTGCCAACCAGATCTTCGACATGTCAAGGCAAGCGCGCGCTTTGAGCGATATCACAGCGTGATTAATACATATGTCAGCTGTATCAAGTGTTGTGGGATGTGTCTGGTGCATGTGTTTGGATGGGGCAGCTCGGTGCGTGGACTTGAGTGGCAGTGTTTGTGCAGCCGAGGCGCCCCCCCCCCCCCCCCCCGGTGTGTGTGGCGAACGGTGTGTGATTTGGTGCGGATAAGTAGAAAGAGCGAGGCGACCAGAGCAGGTAGAATTTGTTGCTGACAACAGTGCGGTATATAAATAAAGCCCCAACGCTTCAGCAAAACGGCCTGTGCTTCTGTGTACCACAAGAGTGAGATTTACTCGGGAATTGACCGCGGAGGAAGATGCATCTCCCCTGCGTCCCAAAACCACAGTTAGGAGACGAAAGGCAGGAACGGTCAACACAAGTGTGCGATCACAGACATGTCTCATGCGCGCGCTTTGAGCGATATTGTGCTATTATCACAGCGTGATTAATACATATGTCAGCTTTATCAGGCATGCGTTACAGCGCGTGATCACAGACAGAGTGATGGAAACGTGGCTGCCAATCCGCGCCAACAGCCTCTCCGGCCACCACTGAGCATTTAAGCATTTTTACACATTCATACCCAGTGTTATGGGCACTGGCGGCAATGCGGGTGAAGTGTCTTGCCCAGGGACACAACGGCAGGATATCTGGGGAGAGCGTGATGCGAACCGCCAACCTTGGGGTTATTAGACTACCTGCTGAGCTGCTGCCGCCCCACTTTTTCCTCAACTTTCCCTCTTTAGGAAAGCTATGGAGGCTCACCCCGCTCTCTTTATTTCCCTTTGATTGGAAATTACATCCAAAAGCCGCGCAATGTGGCATTTTCACTGACAAATGGCAGTAGTTCATAGCTTCACTTCTTGGCTTGTATAAGACAGAAAAAACGGCTGCACCCATTCTATGTCACTACCCAGAATGCATTGCGACGTAAACAAAAATCGTAATAAAGTTTCTTAAAAATATATAAAACTGGGAATTATTTTCCAAAAAAATTAAATTATAGTTATGTTACTAACATCAAAATAAAGCATATAGAGCTAACATGCCAATATAATCAGAGTTCCTTTTAAAGAATAGATATCAGTATGTATGTGTTGGTAACAAAAACTCAGTTACTGAAGGTTACTTGTGGAGTCCCACAGGGTTCAGTTTTGGGGCCACTGTTATTCAATATGTATGTAAATGATATATGTAAAGTTTTGGAATAAATGGATTTAATATTGTTTGCCGATGACACTAATCTATTATGCAGTGGAAGCAATTTGGAACAACTTTTGGATACACTCGGAAAGGAATTAGGAAAGCTTAAACTGTGATTTGATTCAAACAAATTAACACTCACTTTAAGTAAGACAAAATTTATAGTTTTTAACAACCATTGAAACGGAGGAAATCCTTGGATCAGGTAGTTGGATGGTCCAGTCATTTTCTTGGTGAGTCACAGCTGAGCCTGACATCCTTGTACACCAGACAGGTACAGAGGATTGCTACCTCCATTTTAAATGATGACTCCCACCCTTTGCACTGCCACTTTCAGCTTCTTCCCTCAAGATGGAGGTTTGCTGTCCCAAAAAGTAAAACCCAGCGCTACAAAAACAGCTTTGTTCCTGCTGCTGTCAAAGAGTTGAACAAGTTATAACAATATATTGCACATAATTTAGTTACCTATTTATTAATTCCATTTTATATTTACTTATTTTTGTAGGATTTTTATTTGGGTTCTAAATCTTTTATTGGGTTTTAGACCTTTGAGTTTTTACCCTCTTTGACTAGTCTTTAACTTTTTAATATGACCTTTCTCTCTTATCTCTGGTTTTTCTCTCATCTCTTTGTCTTTATATCCTGATTGATGGAGCCTTGAGTATTTTTATCATGTTTATAGTCAGCTTCATGTGTGCCTGTGTTTGTGTTTATGTTGAATGTAATTGTGGTTTGTAAATATGGATGTCACCAGACTGCAAAACAAATCTACCTACGGGTACAAATAAAGTAACCTGAACCTGAACCATCACAACAACTTAGTATCTAAACTCAGTGTAAGTGGTGTAGAGATTGAAAGGGTATCCGAAACTAAATTTCTTGGAGTAATAATTGACAATAAACTGTGTTGGAAGTCACATATTAATTATATTAAAGGTAAAATATCTATAAATCAATTGCAATACTACACAGAATGAAATATTTGCTGAATCAACCCACACTATATAGTTTGTATCATTCATTAATACTCCCATACATGACATACAGTGGGGCAAAAAAGTATTTTGTCAGCCACCAATTGTGCAAGTTCTCCCACTTAAAAGATGAGAGAGGTCTCCAATTTTCATCATAGGTATACCTCAACTATGAGAGACAAAATGAGGAAAAAAAAAAAAATCCAGAAAATCACATTGAAGGATTTTTAATGAATTAATTGGCAAATTCCTCGGTAAAATAAGTATTTGGTCAATAACAAAAGTTCACCTCAATACTTTGTTATATAGCCTTTGTTGGCAATGACAGAGGTCAAACGTTTTCTGTAAGTCTTCACGTGGTTTTCACACACTGTTGCTGGTATTTTGGCCCATTCCTCCATGCAGATCTCCTCTAGAGTAGTGATGTTTTGGGGCTGTCGCTGGGCAACACAGACTTTCAACTCCCTCCAAAGATTTTCTATGGGGTTGAGATCTGGAGACTGGCTAGGCCACTCCAGGACCTTGAAATGCTTCTTACGAAGCCACTCCTTCGTTGCCCGGGCAGTGTGTTTGGGATCATTGTCATGCTGAAAGACCCAGCCACGTTTCATCTTCAATGCCTTGCTGATGGAA
The DNA here is from genome assembly GCA_020510985.1 of Pholidichthys leucotaenia. Taxonomy (NCBI): domain Eukaryota; kingdom Metazoa; phylum Chordata; class Actinopteri; order Cichliformes; family Pholidichthyidae; genus Pholidichthys; species Pholidichthys leucotaenia. Next base: position 149,753,147 of record CM035843.1, read on the forward strand.
GGAGGTTTTCACTCAAAATCTCACCATACATGGCCCCATTCATTCTTTCCTTTACACGGATCAGTCGTCCTGGTCCCTTTGCAGAAAAACAGCCCCAAAGCATGATGTTTCCACCCCCATGCTTCACAGTAGGTATGGTGTTCTTTCTCCTCCAAACATGACAAGTTGAGTTTTTACAATAAAGTTCTATTTTGGTTTAATCTGACCATATGACATTCTCCCAATCCTCTTCTGGATCATCCAAATGCTCTCTAGCAAACTTCAGACGGGCCTGGACATGTACTGGCTTAAGCAGGGGCACACGTCTGGCACTGCAGGATTTGAGTCCCTGGCGGCGTAGTGTGTTACTGATGTAGCCTTTGTTACTTTGGTCCTAGCTCTCTGCAGGTCATTCACTAGGTCCCCCGGTGTGGTTCTGGGATTTTTGCTCACCATTCTCGTGATCATTTTGACCCCACGGGGTGAGATCTTGCGTGGAGCCCCAGATCGAGGGAGATTATCAGTGGTCTTGTATGTCTTCCATTTTCTAATAATTGCTCCCACAGTTGATTTCTTCACACCAAGCTGCTTACCTATTGCACATTCAGTCTTCCCAGCCTGGTGCAGGTCTACAATTTTGTTTCTGGTGTCCTTTGACAGGTCTTTGGTCTTGGCCATTGTGGAGTTTGGAGTCTGACTGTTTGAGGTTGTGAACAGGTGTCTTTTATACTGATAACGAGTTCAAACAGGTGCCATTAATACAGGCAACGAGTGGAGGACAGAGGAGCCTCTTAAAGAATAAGTTACAGGTCTGTGAGAGCCAGAAATCTTGCTTGTTTGTAGGTGACCAAATACTTATTTTACCGAGGAATTTACCAATTAATTCATTAAAAATCCTTCAATGTGATTTTCTGGATTTTTTTTTTCTCGTTTTGTCTCTCATAGCTGTGGTATACCTATGATGAAAATTGGAGACTTCTCTCATCTTTTAAGTGGGAGAACTTGCACAATTGGTGGCTGACTAAATACTTTTTTGCCCCACTGTATTGTACTGAAGTATGGGGAAATACATATAAAACAAACATATATCCAGTCTTTATGCTTCAGAAGAGAGCTATTAGAATAATAAACAAAGCTGCTTACAGGGAACCAACAAACCCACTTTTTCTTAAATTAAAAGCTCTTAAGTTGAAAGATCTGGTTGACTTTAAAACTGCAGTAATAATGTTTAAAGTGAAGAATCTATCACTGCCCGCAAATATCCAAAAGTTGTTCCAAATAAGGGAGAAACAATATCATTTCAGAGGAACATGTATATTTCAAAAACCTTCAGTGAGAACTACCACCAAGCAACACTGTGTTTCAGTGCAAGGAGTCAGATTATGGAACGATTTTGGACCTGAATTTAAATTATGTACAACGCTTGGACAATTTAAACAAAAATTAAAGGAAGAACTACTCCAAACGTATATACAAGATGACATGTAAAATCACATAAGGATTGTCATATCCAGTCTGTGTTGTGTTGTTGCTTAGTTTTTTTTTTTTTTTGTCACATTTTGTCTTAGCTTTGTTCTGAATTGTAATCGCTCTTGTTTTGTTTTTCTTTTGAATTCTTGGATGGAATATGGGTGGGCAATATAAGCTGCGGCTTCAGCCATCACCCATTTCGGATAACTTATGTTGAACTGTATAATCAGAGGAGTTATTGTTTAATTTGACCTTGTTGGATTTTTTTTTTCTTTTTTCCCCTTTGTTATATTATTCTGTTTCTTTTTAATCTTTACTTTTAATCTATCCAAAATAAAGATTCATTCATTCATTCATAGATTAAAGAAAACTTCAAGGAACTTTGAAGAAGTGAAAACAGAAACTTTTCTCTTAGATCTAGATCTCTATTCTTCTTTCTTTGCTTTATTCTGTCTTTTTAATCTTCTTTTCATCTTCTATTCTTTTGTAATCTTTTATTCTTCTGTAATCTTTTATTCTTCTATTCTGCCTCTGATCTGCAGGGCGGTTCTCGCGCATTTTAACTGAAGCGTGCTGTTGGTCATAAAACCGGGGCCGGTCGCAGGACAGGCCAACCAGCTTTCATAAAGAGGATTTTGAATGGGCTTTGTCCAATAAGGAAACATCTCTTTGTTTGGGTACAGCCAATCAAATGAAAAGGGCATTATCCCGTGAAAGGTAGCCTAGGGAGTGCTTTATCAGGAATGATAGCTTACAGGGTTTGATACTCATTCAGTTCTTATGAAATTATGTACTCAATATAAAATCTAACTAAATTAAGTGACTCTGCTAATATTCAGTGATCATGCATTTATACCATTACTAATAATATTAACATTCATTTGAATAACACTCATGAAAATAAGCATTCCTAATGCATGTTCCTAATACATGCACTTCACATTTAAATCAAGGATTAATCAATTACTGCAAACCCTGGTCGGTGATCAAAAGGATGATTTTCAGTGTCCTCAGATCCTGGGGAGATGATAGCTTGAAATTAGAAAAACTTGATGTTTAGTCAGATTACACAATGAAACATCCCGTAGATGTCCACTAGGAGGTACTGTTGAGCTGTAGATAATTTCTTTAGGTCTCTGGGATCTGTAAAGGGAGAAGGAATGAGGCCATATAAAGTTTGACATTTTAAAGAGCATTAGTTTCCTGTAGGGCGGATGCTTATCAACATGAACTGTCCACATTGGGGATCTGGATTTCACAAGTTTTATGGTCCACTTAAGCCTTTAAAAGCAAATTCTGATCCTTACCATTTCTGCAAGAGGGGAGTTGTTTACATTGGGGTCCTGGGAAAGGCACCCGTCTTGACCAGACCTTGAGTGAGAGTTGCTTTAAAATGAAGAAACGTGATCTCCTGGATTGGCTTGAGGAGATGTTGATGCAACAAATTATAAGAAAAATTCTCAAGTTTAGGAGAAATAACGTCAGATTTACAAGAAACAAATTTAAAATTTACCAGGAAATAGGCACAAATTTACAAGAAAATAGTAGAAAATTTACCAGGAAAAATAAAAAAAAAAAGAGGTCTCAGAGGTACAGTTTGGGGGTGGGGGTGGGGGTGCAATTTTACAAAAAGAAAAAAGATCCACTGTAAACATTTGCTGATTGCAGTCTCCCTCAAAACAATTCAGTAAATTCATATGATTAAAATCTGCCTTAAACAACATGTGTGTGTGTGTGTTGGGGGGGGGGGGGGGGGGGGGGCGGGGGGATAAAATTTACCAAAAAAATTAAAAAATTTTCAATAAAGAAAAATCTCACATTTAGGAGAAATATAAATTTAACAGGAAATAAAATCACAAAATTACAAGAAATGTGTAAAAAAGAATAGTTTACTAGTTTACTACTAGTGTACAGTAGAACTAAATTACCTTTCTCTTATCTGCAATGTTAATCATATCTAGAATCAGAGGGGCCGCTGCCATGCAAGGTGCAACCACAAACAGCTTTTTCCTTCCCCCATTCTATTACGCTGAGCATCAAGCTAGAAGGCGGGAAGTACCATTTTTATATAGTCTTTGGTAATGACCGGCTGGGACTTGAACCCGCAACCTCCCAGTTGTGGGGTGGATGCTCTATCAACTAGACCACCACTGTGGTGAAAGTAAAAAAAAGTCTCAAATTTGAAGAGAAACTGGTACAATTGTTGGGGGATTGTTGATTTAGTGAAGTTTAAACAGTATTTCTGACTCTTTTTTTTTTTATCTTTAACTTATTTAAGATTTAAAATCCACAACCATGGGGCAAAAACCAATTCAGACGTTTAAAAATCTTATGAAAAATTTTCTTTTTATATTGATGCATCTTAAGCTGATTAATGACTTTCTATTCTAATATGATGAGGTGTTGTAATGACCACATTTTTCACATTTTGTATTTTATGTGGTGGCAAAAAGTGTTTAGTGGTTAAAACAGTTGTGTTAAAGTTTGGGTGTGTTTTTGAAGTTAGAATAATCAGTGTAGACAATATAATAATAGTAATTGTAGAAGAGCTTGAAAGAACGAGGCGATGTGATATATAAACCAAAGTTTATTATCAGCTCCTCTAACAAGTCTCATCTAGGTGCAGCAGCAGAAGAAGGAAAGAGAGCGAACACCTTCGGCTCTATGAACTTATACTCGCACATAACAAAAGACATGCATATCAAAAGCTGACATCCCTCATTATCTTAATCCCCCCATTATCTTCGTATTCCTCCGCCTGGCCCTGGGGGGTCAGGGCAACCCATCTGGTCTCCACCGCAGTGCCTCGGATGCTCTTTGATCTTCACTGGCGGGTGAGACTCTTTGTCCTGTTCTGAGGTGTGAAGTCACCTTACATATGTAATCACCAAACATTCTCACATGCTTAAACATATGTTGGTTATGGAATATATGATTAATATAGATCACAGCCCCCCCCCCCCCCCCAAACGACTAAGAAAAGGACAATAGAAAAATTCACAGTTTAAGATAATTATTATGACATACTAACTGCTACACCTCTTGCCACAGAAGAAACTTTCCAGCAGCCATGCTCCTAAGAGAGTTCAGTGGTAATCATAACAGCATAGTAATATCACAAGTCAGTCCTAAACTGTTACAGCACAATTAGTGAACAACTGTTGAGTAGTTTGCATCAGTCTCTGTGCCGTCTGGGTTTTAATCTTCTCCCGAATCTGCTGTGGGTCCGCTTGGGCGTCCTGCTGGGACCTTCCTGTAAGGAATCTGCAACTTGGGAAGGAGAGTGATTATTTGTTCCCTGCAGGGGGGCTGAGTCTTTTCTCTTGGGGGGTCTACCCCGCCGAGGTGCTCTCGCCAACCGTGCAGGCTCATCTCTCAACAAGAAGGCAGGTTTAAGTCTGTCAGTGCTGACTGTTTCTTTTCTATCCCCAAAATCAAGCACAAAGTGTTTATCACCAGGTTCCAGCACTCTGAATGGCCCATCGTATGGTGGGCGGAAAGTTGGTTTTAAAGCTTCATGCCTAACAAAAACGAATTCAGCGTTCTTTAAAGCTTGTGGGACAAAAACCCGTGGAAAAGAGTGATGTGCCGGTCCGGGGAGAGAGTCCGGTCCGTTGCTGCCTAAAAACCTCGGGGCAGGGAGATGCCCTGGTTCTGGGTTCTCTGGTAAAAATTCACCCGGGAGCCTGAGAGGTTGTGCAAAAACTAATTCTGCTGGAGAGGCGTCTAGATCCTCTTTGGGCGCAGCACGCAACCCCAATAAAACCCAGGGAAGTTTATTTACCCAATTTGTATCCGTTAGTGAGGCTCTGAGGGCGGCCTTTAAAGATCTGTGAAAACGCTCGCATAACCCATTAGTCTGAGGGTGATAAGCGGTGGTGCGGTGAATTGTCGCCCCTAAGCTGCTGGCCATGGCTGACCAAAGCTCCGAGACAAATTGAGGCCCCCTATCGGACGTGATGTCCGATGGGACGCCGAAACGTGCCACCCAGTTTGTAAAAAAAACGCGAGCGACTTCCTCCGCTGTGGTTGACGCCAGAGGGACTGCCTCTGGCCAGCGCGTGGTGCGGTCTATCATTGTCAATAGATGTGTGAAACCTTGGGAGGAAGGTAGCGGCCCCACGAGGTCGACATGAACGTGGTCGAACCTTCTAGCAGGGATTGGAAAAGGCTCCAGAGGGGCTTTTGTGTGTTTGTGTATTTTGGCGCGCTGACAAGAAATGCAAGTTTTTGCCCATTCTTTTACGTTTTTGCGCAGGCCAGGCCACACAAACTTTTTGGCGACCATTTTAACCGAAGCGCACACACCTGGGTGCACGAGGGAGTGAATCGAGTCGAAAATACGACTGCGCCATGCAGCTGGGACTAACGGGCGAGGTCGGTCGGTTGAGATATCGCATATTAGGGGGGGCACACCGTCTCGTAAACCCCTTTCCTCCAGCCTTAACCCTGTTGGTCCAGACAGGAGTGCGCGCACGTCCGCGTCACTACTTTGCTCCTCTGCCATGGCTGCATAATCTATCCCTGCGTGGATTGGTGCTGCGTATGTGTCCGTGTTGGTGAAAAGCTCTGCGGCTGCGGTAGTATAATCTGTCTCCTCGCGCTCTGGCGATGTCACAGCGCGAGAGAGGCAGTCTGCTACCACGTTAAGTTTGCCTGCCACATGTCGAATGTCTGTGGTGAACTCTGAAATCGCAGCTAGCTGTCTTTGTTGCCTGCCTGACCACGGTTCGGAAATTTTAGCCATCGCAAAGGTGAGCGGTTTGTGGTCTACAAAAGCCGTGAAACGCCGCCCTTCTAACCAGAACTGGAAGTGGCGGATGGATAAATGAAGCGCTAGCAGCTCCCTGTCAAAAGTGCTGTATTTACGCTCAGTTTGGTTTAGCGATTTGCTGAAGAATGCCAAAGGTTGCCAGATTCCGCTGACGTGTTGTTCTACAACTGCCCCTATGGCCAGGTCCGAAGCGTCTGTGGTTAGCGCAATGTGGGCCGTGGGATCGGGGTGAACCAACAATGTGGCATTAGCTAGGGCACTTTTTACTTCCGCAAAGGCGCGTTCGCGCTCCGGGGTCCATTCGACCGCGTTGGAAGGTTTTTGTTTTCTGAGCGTGTCATATAGGGGCTGCATGAGCTGAGCTGCATGGGGGAGGAAACGGTTGTAAAAATTAACCATTCCTAAAAATTCTTGCAGTGATTTGACCGTTTGTGGCCGTGGGAAACTTTTTATCGCGTGAACTTTGTCTGGCAGTGGGACTGCCCCCTTCGGAGAAACTCTGTGTCCTAAAAAATCAATTTGTGAGACGCCGAATTTGCATTTGGCTGGATTGATTATTAACCCGTGCTCTTCTAGCCTCTGAAAAACCATAGTGAGATGCCGCTCGTGTTCTTCCTCAGACGGGCTGGCTACCAGCATATCGTCGAGGTAGACGAAAACAAAAGGGAGGTCGCGTAATACTGCGTCCATCATCCGTTGAAAGGTTTGAGCAGCGCCTTTGAGGCCGAAAGGCATCCGCAAAAATTCAAAAAGGCCGAAGGGGGTTATTACAGCTGTTTTAGGAATGTCCTCTGCTCGAACTGGGACTTGATGATAACCGCGGACCAGGTCTATTTTTGAAAAAATGCGCGCACCCGCCAGATGTAGTGAAAAATCTTGAATGTGAGGAATTGGGTAGCGGTCATGCGCTGTCGCATTGTTTAATCTGCGGTAATCGCCGCACGGTCTCCAAGAACCGTCGGATTTCGGGACCATGTGAAGTGGTGACGCCCAGGGGCTTTTCGACCGTCTGATAATGCCTAATTTTTCAAGGGTAGTAAACTTGTCCCGAGCTATGGCGAGCTTGGTCGCGTCTAAGCGCCGAGCTTTGGCAAATACGGGTGGGCCCGTTGTGGGAATAAAGTGTTCGACCCCGTGTTTAGCCACTGTGGCTGAGAATTTGGGAATTGTGAGTGCTGGAAATTGGGTGAGGAGTTGATCAAACTTACCTCCTGCTGTGGTGACGCTGGCCTGCACGGGTGGTGGAGAAACTCGAGCTGCGCAGGGAATAGAAGCAAAGGACAGTGCATTAACCAAGCGTCTGTTCGCTAGATCAACTAATAACCCATGTGCACACAAAAAATCTGCACCCAACAAGTTAAAACTCACCGCCGCTACAACAAATGTCCATCTGTAGTTGCGGCCGTGGATGCAGAGGTGCAGGCTCTTTTCGCCAAAAGTGTCGATGGTGGAGCCGTTGGCTGCCACCGCTCCATTGCCCCGGGTGCCCATGGCCCGATCTGCTTGGGAGGGCATGACAAAACTTAGTTGAGCTCCCTTGTCAATAAGGAACTGCTTGCCGGTGTGTCCGTCCGTCACATATAACAGCTTGCTTTTTTCGCCGAGAACTGCTGCTGTTAACGGCTCTCGGCTTTGGCGTTTCCCGAAATCGTGAATTTGCAGGGGGGAACGCATTTGTGAGCCTTCTCGGCGAAGCGGTGGTGGTAATAACAAACGTCGCTCCGTCTGTTACGTTTTGGCCGTGTCGCTGTCACCGTGGGCTGGTTCTACTCGGTGGTTTGTGGCTCCCCGTGGCTCCGGGCATCAGCGTTGAAGTCTGCGGATGCTGCTGTGGGTGTCTGCTCCTTGCAGGCGTTGACGAGCCGTTGAGCTTCGTGAGCCAGCACGCGGAAGTCTTGCTGGGTGCTGCATCGCATGTTGGCAAGCGTCCCTCTCATGTGTGGCGGCAGCGTACTGAGGAATATGAATTGGAAGAGGAAGTTGTCATTGTCCTCTTCTTTAAGCTGCAGCAAGTCCTCCATGAGGGCCTTGGGTCTGCATCCTCTGTGGCCATAGACCGCCAGGATCCTCTCGGCTCTCTCTTCGGCTGAGGGGACGTAATTTGCCACGATGGTTGCTTTCAGTACTTTATATTTGTCTTGGGCCGGCGGCCGCTGGATAATGCTCCACACACACCTCGAAGTGGCGGCGTCGAGTTTGGTGACGATGTGATAGAACTTCGTATCGTCAGCCGTGATGCCCGCCAGTGTAAACTGGGCTTCAGCTTGCTGAAACCACGAGGCGGGGTCTTCCTGCCAGAAGTCCGGCAGCTTGACAGTGACGGCGTTTGCGTGGACCGTCATTGATGTGTCCGCAGGGTGAGAGTGCCTTGCTTCGGCTCTCTCAGCGGCGCTGGTGCTCGGTTGAGCCCTCTCTATCACTTCTGCCGAGGGGCAATGTCGTCCATCTGTTCCCCTGTCTGCGTGGGCGCCGGCGTCTGCCTGGGTCGCCACAGATGAGTCGATCGCGGGGGAACGCCTCTGGTCCATTCTCGCGTCAGGGTCACCAGTGTAGAAGAGCTTGAAAGAACGAGGCGATGTGATATATAAACCAAAGTTTATTATCAGCTGCTCTAACAAGTCTCATCTAGGTGCAGCAGCAGAAGAAGGAAAGAGAGCGAACACCTTCAGCTCTACGAACTTATACTCGCACATAACAAAAGACATGCATATCAAAAGCTGACATCCCTGATTATCTTAATCCCCCCATTGTCTTCGTACTCCTCCGCCTGGCCCTGGGGGGTCAGGGCAACCCATCCGGTCTCCACCGCAGTGCCTCGGATGCTCTTTGATCTTCACTGGCGGTTGAGACTCTTTGTCCTGTTCTGAGGTGTGAAGTCGCCTTACATATGTAATCACCAAACATTCTCACATGCTTAAACATATGTTGGTTATGGAATATATGATTAATATAGACCACAGTAATAATAATGGATAATCATGGCAGGTAAATATAAATATAACTGCTCCCGTGGAGAAGTGAGTAAACTGATTTTAGTTTACCAAATAAAAATCCACCTCAGCAGAAGTGTTGTAGTCAAGATGGAGACCTACATACACACTGGTCTTGGTCTTGATTTGGTCTCTGACAGCCCACCCCTTAAGTCTTGAGTCTTGGTCTCTGTATGCTCTGGTTTGGGTCTACTCCAGTTTACCAGCTTTACTGATTAGTATGCGGTTATCATGGTTATCCGGTAGCAAGCAAACCAATGCCTGACCTGACATGCACCCCTGGACCACTCCCAGTTTCACGGGGTGGGACTGGACATCCTGGCAGATAAGCACATCTGTCGTTTAGCCAGTCGGTGCATCGTGACATGCACTACATAGAGCAGAGATAAACAAACCTATCATCTGGTCAGTCACTGCAACAGATACTGGAGTCAGTTTGTCTTGGTCTGTCCTTGCCACTGATAATACCCCTATCTGCCAAGAATGTGCTGCTAGTCCAGCAAAAGCTAGCGGTACTCAAATGCTTTGCAAGCAGTTTCATGAAATGGTCAGTCAGAAAGCAACTCATATGCTTGGACGTCGCCCGGGTTAACAAGGTCAGGAGTTCTTGGCAGGGGAGGGCGAAGGACAGAGCTGCATGGAGGAATCTGATCAGACCTAAATGAAACAGTCATTGTTGCCCCCGGCAGACTGCTATGATGATGATGAATATTGGATGTGCCATTCATTTTCAATTATTCTGTAATTAATATTCACACTGTCAAGTAAATCTCAGTTCAGTCCCTTTCATATTAAGTGGAAATTGTGCTACTTTAATTTTGGCACTTTACCTATACTTTATCTTAAAAAGCAAAGGATTTGAGTATAAATAACAGGATGTGCAACTCACCACTCATAACACATTGCTGTGTTGTGCCGAACGTTGTCACAGCAGATGGTGGTCAGACTCTACAACGAAAATACACACAACTTAAGTACATGCACAGTACGAAAGTGCAACATGTAAAAAATCACCTGTTTAACCAGGATTACAACTAGCTTATTTCATTAGATATTGTCAACAGCACGGAGCACAGAGTTAGCATTGATGGCTAGCTAGCTAGCTCTTTGTTTACACCCAAGAAACATTGTTGTCTGTTCAAAGTGAACTTTCCACTGCTGGGATAAATAACGTAAAAGATGCATAATATCACATCACTCACCATCCTCTGTATCCAAATATCACGGCTTTTAACTGCTGAAGTTGGGTGCTCTTGCGGCCATAGATTCATTTCGGGTGGCTCCGTCTAGTTCCCTCTGGATTCCCTCATCAGCCGAAAGGCACAGAAAACTGCTGGACTGCGATGTTGATTTCTGTGAAGCCATTCTGTCGTTGTTGTTTATATCGCTTGCTCGCTGGCTGGCTGGCTGGCTCACGGACGAATCTTTGCAAATGGCGGCTCGCAATTCTGTAAACTCAGCCTCAAACGCCACTCTTATGACGTTATGCCCGGACCAATCAGTGGCCTGCAGTGTTTTTATGTCACATTTTCGTGTCAGTACAGTATGCTTGGAACCCCTCTCCAGCAGGTCCGAAAAATTGGGACTGTAACTGTTACAGTCCCTAATGGAAAAGTCTACAAAGTGTACCGTACGGAACTGGGCCAAACTGACACTAGTGGAAAAGGGCCAATAGTCTCTCTAACGTGTCCTGGGTCTTCTCCCTCCTCCCACAATACACACACAAAAAGTAATTCCATTTCTGTACCTGCTCTTTCCTTCACCTACAGTATATTGTCATTCACATTATGTAGACCAAGCAAACTCATTGCATCACTGCTGTAGTCCTAAAACTGTCTAGTAGTTCACATCCTGTCATGTTTTAATGCCGTTAGTCTGTGATGACACTTTCTTAGAGACTGTCGTTTTTTACATCAACAAATTGTACCTGACTATACTAACAAAGGTCGACACTGACTATGGGGACAACAAAAGCTTTCCAGAGTGTCCTAATCCTGATTTAATTCATTTCTCTTTTGCTCTTCCAGATCTGCCCCATGGACCCTGCATCTGGACTGTTTATTTTCTAATAAATATTTTCCCCCAAATAAATTCCTGTTTGTTACATGTTGACTGACTTGATTTGAGGTTTCTTTCTTTCTTTCAAAGGTCTTTTTGTTATTATTAATTGAAGTATCAATACAATACAAAGTATTAGAAATTTTCATTTTTGTTTTAACCAAACAGTGCAAAACTAGAATTTAAAACTAACAAATGTGGATGCTTCAAAACAGAAAAACCTTTAAATAAACAATAATAAAAAAATACAAAAAAAAAAGAAAAATTGTGTGTGTGAGGTGGGGGTGGGGTAAAGAGAATATGAGCTACTCAGAAACTATAATCGTGAGTCTTTCAAAGAAATCAAGAAACGGGCACCATAATTTATAGAATTTGTTTTCAGAGCCACGAACTGTATATCTGATTTTTTTCTAAATCCAAACAGGACATTATGTCTTTTATCCACTGTAAATGTGAAGGGGGCGAAGAGTCTTTCCACTTCAGTAATACAGCACGTCTAGCCAATAATAATGAAAATTTGAATACTTTTAATTTGGAATTTGGCAAGACAAGTTCTGGAGCCACACCAAAAATGGCGCATAATGGATCAGGTTTAATTTGATATTGCAGGACTTCAGACATAGTAATAAAAACAGAATGCCAAAAATTCATCAATGAAGGGCAGGACCAATACACGTGAAGCAAAGTGCCAGGAGCGCTACCACACTTTTCACAAGTTGGGTCTATATCCGAGTAAATACGTGCTAACTTAACCTTGGACAGGTGCACCCGGTGTACAATCTTAAATTGAATAAGAGCGTGATGAGCACACATTGATGCAGTATGAATCTGGCCAAGAATAGAGTCCCACAGTTCATCAGTAAAAGTAAAATTAAGATCTTGTTCCCAATTCAATTTAATAGCGGCCAGAGAAAAAGATTGTAAATTTGAAATTAAATTATATAAAACTGATATTACCCCCTTAGAAGTTGGTTTAACTAATAAAAAATCATCTAGAGGATTATCAGAAGGTTTTTGAGGGAATTGTTTTGTCATGGGCTGCACGGTGGCACAGTGGTTTAGCACTGTGGCAGCACAGTTTTACCCTCGGCCGGGGGATCGCGGGGATTATGAGATCGTGGGTTCGATCCCAGCCCCCGACCAACAGTGAGCTGTGTGGAGTTTGCATGTTCTCCCCGTGTTGCGTGGGTTTACTCCGGGATTTCTCCGGTTTCCTCCCGCATACCAAAAAAAAAAACATGTAGGTTTAGGGCGCTCGCGCACGCAGCGACCAGCAGCCGGTGGCTTGTCACCAGACTGCAAACCAAGTCTACCTACGGGTACAAATAAGTAACAAAAAAAAAAAAATGGTTTGCACATAATGTCTGACCTGGAGGAAGCGGAAAAAATGTGTAGAAGTGATGTCGAATTTAGTGGAAAGTTGAGAAAAACTTGCAAATTGACCATCAAAATATAAATCCGCAAAAGATTTTAAACCTTTTCTGTGCCATATATGAAATGCACTATCAATAGTTGATGGGGTAAATAAATGATTTGCGGCAATTGGACTTCTAATGGTGAAAAACTGAAGACCGAAATTTTTCCTGAATTGAGACCAAATTCTAAGAGACTGACGAACTGCTTTATTATTACCCAGTGTAGACAAAGCAAGGGGAAGTGGTGAACCTAAAATTGCCAGTAGGGAGGTTTGATTGTCCACATGTGACTCCATAAGGATCCAAATGGGTGATTTGGGTTCCAGATAGAAATGTTTCCAATATAACATGCACCTGATATTTGCTGCCCAGTAGTAATATTGAAAGTTAGGCAGAGCCATGCCACCCACTGATTTGGGTCTTTGAAAAAAAACTTTCCTCAATCTCGGATGTTTACCATTCCAAATAAATGAGGTAATCAGAGAGTCCAAAGACTTAAAAAGGATTTAGGAATAAAAATGGGGAGACACTGAAACAAATATAAAAACTTTGGAAGTAACATAATTTTTACAGAATTGATTCTGCCAATTAAGGACAAGGATAATGGGGACCATTTGGAAAGTATTAGCTTGCACTGGTCAAATAAGGGGAGAAAATTATTTTTAAACAAGTAATTAAGTTGTTTAGTGACACATATCCCAAGATAATTAAAATGATCAATAACAACCTTGAAAGGAAAATTTTCAAGATCCTGAACTCGAATCTTTTCATTAATCGGAAACAATTCACTCTTATTAAGATTAATTTTATAACCAGAAAACCTACTAAAACTATCCAAAATGTTGAGTATAGCGGGTAATGAAGTAGGTGGGTTGGAGAGAAATAGTAAAAGATTGTCGGCATAGAGTGAAACCCTATGCTCGATGCCACCCCTACGAATGCCTAGAAAGTCCCGGCTCCCACGGATTGCAATAGCTAACGGCTCAATTGCCAAGGCAAAGAGCAATGGGCTCAAAGGACAGCCTTGCCTCGTACCACGGTAAAGTCTAAAATAGTCAGAATAGCGACAGTTAGTTAACACTGAAGCTAAAGGACTAGCATAGAGAAGTTTAATCCAGGAACAGAAGGAAGGTCCAAAACCCAACCTCTCCAAAGTAAAAAACAAATACTCCCACTCAACCCTATCGAATGCCTTTTCAGCGTCCAAACTAATAAGACATTCAGGTATGTTGTGGTGAGGAGTATAAATAATATTAAACAACCGCCGCAAGTTATAAAAAGAATGGTGGTTTTTAATGAAACCGGTTTGGTCCTGTGAAATTATAAAAGGAAGAATCTTTTCCAACCTTGAAGCTAACAACTTTGACAAAATTTTAACATCGGTATTTCACAAGGAAATAGGCCTGTAAGAAGCACGATCAACAGGATCCTTATCTTTTTTAAGCAACACAGTGATACAGGCCTGATAACATGAAGGAGGAAGTGTACCAGAGTCAAGCGACTCTGTAAAAACTTGACAAAGGAAAGGGGCAAGGTCATCAGATAATTTTTTGAAAAAATCAGCGGAAAACCCATCAGGTCCTGGAGATTTTCCTGATTGCATGGATGATATTGCCAGCTGAATTTCTTCTTTTGTGATGAGAGCTTCTAGAATTTGCCGAGATTCTGAGGAAATCGAATGGATATCAATAGAATCAAAAAAAAATTTCAAATCCTTTAAGTTTGTTGTATATTCTGAGGTATATAATTTGGAATAAAATGACCTGAAAATATCATTAATCACTTGTTGGTCAGATGTCACCTCTCCTTTATCTGTCCTAACTCCAGTAATAATTTGCTTAGCTCTAATACCACACAGTTGATTAGCTAGAAGTTTACTGGTTTTTTCGCCATGTTCATAACCTTCAATTTGTCGAGTAGAAAGTAAATTGAGTTTAGTTTGTAATGTCATACGTTCCTTGTACAGAGTGGGTGATAGAGATTGAGCATATTGTCTGTCAATGTCCAAGATTTGATCTAAAATAGCCTTCTGTTCCTGTATTATGGATCGTCTTTTAAATGCTGCCAATGAGATAAATCCCCCCCTAAGAAATGCCTTCATGGCCTCCCATATCGTTTTGTTTGGCATACCAGGAGTTTTATTTTCTTTCAAAAAAAAATTAATTTTAGAAGAAATATTCGCAACCAATTTTTCATCTGTAAGTAATAATGGATCCAATCTCCAATGCTTTCTCATGGAGTCACATCCATGGAGGATCATTTTAAGTACAAGAGGGGCATGATCAGAAACCGAGATGCTATCATAACTGCAAGAGCAAAAGTTATTAATTAATAAATTGTCAACAAAAAAATAATCTATTCTGGTATAAGTATGGTGTACGTGAGAGAAAAAAGAATAGTCCCTGCCGTTAGGATGTAAAAAACGCCAAGGGTCTGTAAGGCTATATTCCTCAAGAAAAGACTTAACATAAGTTACAGATTTATTAAGACTAGCAGGTTTTGAGGATGAGCGATCTAAGATCGGATCCATATACAAATTAAAGTCACCCCCAAGAATTACAGAATGAGTATTTAAATCTAGAAGTTGCAAAAAAAGGTTGCAAAAAAAGTGTACATCATCAAAATTCGGTGCATACAGATTAGCCAAGGTGACATGTTTTTTTTTTCCACAATATCTTTATTGAACCTTTTTTTTTTAACAAACATGATACAAACAATCAAACACTAACACTAAAGTACTACAAAAAAAAAAAAAAAAGGATGCACTAAAAACACCAACAACCACCAGCAAAATCAAATCTTCAACAATGCTCCTCTGTTTAGTCTAGACAATCCAATATATAAGTATACATATTATGTTCACCAGTTTGGAATTTACAAGGTCCACACACATCATTCACCTTCTTCTTCAAAAGTTATGTTTAAATTTTTTACATAATCAATAAAAGGTCTCCATATATTCTCAAACACAATTTCCTTTGATTTCAGTATATATGTTATTCTTTCTAATGGAAGGTTTGTTAACATCTGTCTTAACCACTGAGTCACATCTGGTCTATGAGTCTTTTTCCATAATAGTGCAATACATTTTTTGGCATTAAGCAAACTGAGGTCTATGAATGTTCTTTCACTTTTATTAAAATTATGCTTTTCTGGGTACAGACCCAACAAAAACAATTTAGGATTCAATATGATTTGTTTTGAGATTATTTTTTCAATTGTTACCCTCACCTCTTCCCAAAACATTCTTATTAATCTACATTCCCATACACAATGAAATAGAGTTCCTTTACTTTCCATGCATTTTGTGCATGTATCTGGTATATTTTTGTTATATTTATTTAACTCCTCCGGTGTAACATACATCCGCATTAACCATTTGAAATGTATCAATTTAAGGCGTACATTTATTGATTTGGTTTGAGCTTCTGTACAAGCCAATTCCCATTGTTCCTCTGAAATTTCAGTTTGCAGATCTTCTTTCCAGTAGTTTAATCTTTTCAGTGAATTTTCACTTGAAGATAGTGTCAATGAGTTATAAAACTCTGAAATAATACCCTTTCTTTTACTATCTTTCATCATCATTTTTTCCAAGGATGAATAAATAGGTCGAGTGAGAGCTTTATTTTGATTTGATCGAATAAAGTTTCTAAGTTGAAGATATTTAAAAAAATGTGTTCTATTGAGATTAAATTTGATCCTCAGCTCTTCAAAAGACATTGTTATCTGCACATGGCAAATATAAATCCTGAATCTTTTGTATCCCTTTTAAATTCCATACTTTAAATACAGCGTCCGCTCTCCCTGGTTTAAAATATTGATTACCCCATATTGGACTAAATTGTGACAGTAACTGTGGTTCTTTTAAATAGTTTTTAGCTTCACACCATATTTTGATCATATGCTTTACAAATGGATTTTTAACTTGTTTTTGTAATTTTTTTGCCGAATCTGAGTATATGAATATGGGAAGAGGTAAAGGTAAATTGTATGATTCCATTTCAGTCCAGTGAGGGAGATCATTTGATGAAAAATAATATGTCATAGACCTCAGTTGTGCCGACCAATAATACAACATAAAGTTTGGACATTTCAGACCTCCACGATCAAATGGTAAATATAATAAAGACAGACGTAATCTAGCCCTCCTGTTGTTCCATATAAATTCCACTAACTTTTTTTTTATTCTTGAGAATAAATCTAAAGGTGGTGATAAGGGAATGTATTGAAATAAATAAAGTATTTTAGGTAAAATATTACTTTTAAGTATATTGATTCTCCCGATCATCGACATTGGTAGTGACATCCATCTCTGAATTAACTCATTGATATCTGTCATTAAGGCTTCATAGTTGACACTGGCGACTGATTCTAGCTTAGGCACAATTTGGATTCCTAAATATTTAAACTGATTTACAACATTGAATTGATTTACCTCAGAGGCTGGGTAATTTCTCTGGGTCTCATTTAGCATTAATATTGAAGATTTAGTTTTATTTATTTTATATCCTGATATTTCCCCAAAATTCTTTATTAAATTCAACAAGGTTGGAATTGATTTTTTTAGATTCGACATAAACAAATTATGTCATCGGCGTACAGGGAGATTTTATGTTCTGTTGGTCCAACTTTAATTCCATATATTTGTGAATGTAAACGTATCGCTATCGCTAAAGGTTCAATTGCCATAGTAAACAGTAAAGGTGAAAGTGGACAGCCTTGTCGACATCCTCTATTGATTTTTATTGGTTTTGAAATATTGTTATTTGTTAGGATTTCTGCTGTAGCATTATTGTATATTATTTGAACCCATTTTATGAAATTATTTCCAAGTCCAAACCTTTGTAGGACTTCAAAAAGAAAGGGCCATTCAACTCTATCAAAGGCCTTTTCGGCGTCCAGTGATAGGAGAGCTGTATCCGGTGCTTCTTTATTAAAATAAATAATATTAAATAGTCTTCTTACATTATGGAAGCCTTGTCTTCCCTTTATAAAGCCATTCTGATCTCACTTAATAATATTTGGTAAAATTTCTTGTATTCGTCTTGCTAAAATTTTACAGATTATCTTAAGGTCGGCGTTTAATAGGCTTATTGGTCTCATATTTTCACATTTATTAGAGGGCTTACCTGGTTTTAACAGCAGTATAATTAAGGCATTATTTATGTATGATGGTAAATTATTATTTTGAAATGCTTCTAAAACCATTTCCAAAAAAGGTTTTATTAATTTATTCTTAAATTTCTTATAAAGGTCAACTGGAAGACCATCTGGTCCTGCACTTTTTCCTGATTTCATATTATCAATGGCTAGCCCAACTTCTTCTTGACTAATTTTAGACTCCAATATCTCCCTGTTTTCATTTGGAATACACGGTATAGATAGTTCGTTCAAAAACCCATTTAGTTTTGTTAAATCAAATTCATTTTTAGTATCATATAATTTTTCATAGTAATCTCTAAAGGCTCTGTTAATTTCTAAAGGATCTATAACTACCTGTCCGTTACTTATAATACTAGTAATTGGTGTTTTAATTTCTAATTGTTTAATCTGCCATGCCAATAATTTTCCTGATTTTTCACCTTGTTCATAAAAAGATTGTTTCAATCTTAGAAGACTCGAGGCAGCTCTATTCGCTGATTTTTTGTCGTATTCAGCTCTCAAAATCAGTAATTCATTCTCCAACCTTGGATCACTTCCTGCATACACTTTTTCCTGAAGACTTTTCATTTTATGTTCCAATTTAGCTCTCTCCTCTCGAGTCTTCTTAGATTTTGATCCTGTATAACTAATAATATGTCCCCTAATAAAAGCTTTGAAAGCTTCCCACTTTACACATGCTGATGTTTGTGTAGTATTGATGTCAAAGTACTCGTCTATCTGTTTTTCTATATACTTGACAAATTCCTCATCCTGAAGCCATTTATGCTGAAATTGCCATCTACCTGATTCCTTTGTCAATTTTTTATCTACATATATTAGACAACAGGGTGCATGATCAGAGATCACGATGTTATCATAAAAGCAGTTTTGAATCTTGGATCTTAATTCTGTGGAAATCAAAAAATAATCAATACGTGAGAATGTCTTGTAGGTACTGGAATAACAAGAATAGGCTTTAACTTGTGGTTTCATTTCTCTCCATATATCTAACAATCTCAGTTCTTTCATAAAATGATTAATAGTCATCCTACATCCATTGTGCGTACAATCCAGTCCTGTTGATCTATCTATACCTGGATTCAATGTACAATTAAAATCCCCTGCTATTATATGTTGCCCTGTAAGTGATGATAAAATAAGAAATAAATTAGCAAAGAACTTTTGATCATCTATATTGGGACCATATAAGTTCACAAGATTTATATTTTCTAATAGCAAAGAACCTTGAATGATTACATATCTTCCAAGTTTGTCTCCAATTACATTTTTCACTTGAAAAGGGACTGATTTATGTATGAGAATCATAACTCCCCTGGCCGGGGATGAAAATGATGAGGTGAATACACTTCCTTGCCATCTACTCCTAATTCTTTTTATATCCTCCTCTATTAGATGAGTTTCTTGTAAAAACACAATTTTTGAACCCATGTCTTTTATTTTATTCATAACTTGTTTAAGTTTTTTTAAATTTTGTAGACCTCTGCAATTCCATGAAGTTAAATTAAGATTAACACTTTGGTTTATGATCAATAGAGAGTTTGGGATTACCTTGCAGTGTAAACATGCTCATACAGAGAAGCAAAAACATGAGTGGTTGATCATTCATCCTACAAACTACACACAAACAAATTCCCCCTTCCCACACTTGTGGCGAACCCCCCAAAATCAAAAGAAAAATTCCGTCTCCCGATATAGCCATCGACCGTTCCACACCCACGGGGAACAGCCTAAGCCACTCCTTCTTCATTCTCCCAATCACCCTAACTCTACTGCTTTTAATGACGTAACATTAACTCTCCTCTGTAGTTTTCCAACTTAACTCCAAAATTTTTAACAACTTTGTACATCATAGTTTTTTTTTGTTTGTTTTGTTTTTGTTTTTTTTAAATATATAATACAATCTATATTTTGTAAACTTGCTGTTTACTTCAAGTCAGTCAGATGCCTGTGCACATGCTTAATTATTCTACCTTATATTTTGTTCATGCTTAGCTCCCACCAGTCTCTTCTTCTTCTTTGATCTTCTTGATGAACTCCTGCGCCTCCTCTGGGGTCTTGAAGATGTGGGTTCTGCCCTCATACGTGGTCAGCAGTCTCGCAGGATAGATTACACCATGACGAATCCCAAGGTTGCGCAGCTCCTTACGTATGGGATCAAACTGCTTCCTCAATTGTTGGATTCCTGTGGCCAAATCTGGGTAGAATCGCACCTGCTGATCCTGGTGTTTAATCTCTCCTTTAGCTCGTGCAGCGTTGAAGATCTTCATCCTGTCTCTGTTGCTAAGAAACTTCATAATTAAGGTCCTCGGCGGTCCCTTATCTCTCCGTGGGCCAATACGATGTGCTTTTTCCAGAACCACTGCTGATTGCAACTCCTCGCTGCCCAGCACCTCCGGAATCCACTTTTCCAGAAAGGAATATACGTCCCGACCTTCTGATTCCTCTGGAAGACCCACCAGCCTCAAGTTATTCTGTCTCGACCGAGATTCCAAATCCAAAATATTATCTTCTAGACAGTTATTTTTTTTTTCCAAAGTGCGCACCTTTAATTGAAGACGGGTGACGTCATCTTCAGCACTAGCGAGACGGAGCTCCATCTGCGCCGTTCGTTCTACACAGTCACCCAATTCCTTTCTTATTCCTTCCAACGCTGTCATAATCCCATCAAATCTAGAGGAAAAGTCCGCTCTCATTGAACTCATGGCAGCCATCAGCGCATCTGCGCCGCTCCCCGCAGATATCGCACCGTTGCCAGCCTCCTCCGCCATATATGGAGTTTTGTTTGCTGCGTCACAGACCTGAAAGTCCGTTAATTTGGACTGTTTCGGCGGCTCGCTTTTTCCTTTACCTAGTTTTCCAGCCTTAGGCTTCGCCGACATATCCTCGCCCAAACGCTGGGATACGTTCTGTCCCAAATGAGAGAGTTATTTGCCGATTTTTTTCTCCAGGAGCAGAGCAGAGTGAAACACGTCCGTCTTACGTGGCAGCCATAACCGGAAGTGCCAAGGTGACATGTTTATTGCCAAGTTTACCTGATACTATTACAAATCGTCCATTTTTATCTAATACAACATTAGAGGGAATAAATGGGATATTTCAATCAATAAGAATAGCAGCGCCCCTGGCCTTAGCATTAAAATTTGAATGAAAAAATTGTCCTGACCAACATTTTGACAAGCGCAAGTGGTCAGAATCCTGCAAATGGGTTTCCTGCAAAAACAGTACCCCAGGCTTAAGTTGCTTTAGAGGTGACATGACTCTCTTTCGTTTAATTGGATGGTTCAACCCCTTCACATTCCAGCTTACCAAAGTAAGATTAATATTCATTCAAAGAGTAAAATTTATATATTGTATTGTGTAGCCCAAAAAAGAATAGGGTGAGGTATGGGTAAAAAAAAGGGGGGGGGAGGGGTAAGGGGGGTGTAAATAAATCCATAAAAAAAAAAATCAACGACCAAACCTATAACAACACTCCAGCCGGTTGCAAAAAACAGCAACCGTTCCATCTCCTGCTCTATTCTCATCCTAACAAAATACTCTCATACAACTGGCTTCAATCCTGCATAGTATGAACATTTTACCCTAAAAAAAAAAAAATTAAGTAAACAACAACGTATAGGGAGCCAATTTTACCTTGTTTTTGAACATCTAAAAATGCATCAATGTCCAGTCAGTGCAGCTTTAATGAAGTAGTAATCAAGTAGTCCAGTGTGGTAGTTGGTCAACCCAGGAATGTCCAGTTCAGGGCGAAAATCGCTGGTTTCTCTCCATGGTTTGCATGAAGCGGGTGGCCTCCGAGACGGACGCCAGCCACTTGTTTTTGCCGTCTGGAAGAGTTATCCGGAGCCTGGCGGGGAAGAGAAGAGAAGGACGAAAACCTCTCTTGTACAATTCGGACATAACCTCCTTATATTCAGCTCGTTGCTTCTGAACGTCGGCGTTATAATCCTCGTAGAACTGGAGTTTATGTCCACGATATTCCAAAGTCCCACGGCGTCTCCGCGCTTCTGTCATCACCAAGTCTTTGGTCCGAAACCGGTGGAAACAAATAATGACAGTGCGCGGCTTCCCGTTCGGACCCGGCTTGAGCGTGAGGCTGCGGTGGGCTCTCTCTATCTCTGGGGGAGATGGCAAAGTTTGTGTGCCAAAGACATCCACCAACAGCCGAGAAAAAAATTCAGATGGCCGTGGACCCACATCAAAGGACTCCGGCAGACCCACCAGATGAATATTCAGCCTCCTGCTTCTTCCCTCCAGGTCAGAAAGTTTGTTTTTCAAAAGCTTGTTCTCCTCCTGCATTGACTCACACGTAACTTCAAGCGCTGCTAGGCGCTGGCTGACGTCCTCCGCGTTGCTTTCAAGGTCGCCAATGCGTTGCTCCTGGTTCGCCACATCTGCTTGAATCTTGTCCAGCTTACCATTAATAAGTTCAAATGAAGCTTTAAAGTCAGCAGCTATGGACATTCTGTGTTGCTCAAGCAAGGCAACAAGTGCAGGGTTAAGGCTTATATTAGCATCCTCAGCTAAGCTGGTGTTAGCATTGTTCACTGCTGCCTCCTTTTCAGTCTGCTTTCTTGTTTTGGACATATTTCTCAACTCAAAACAGATTCCGCGCGTATTAAATGTCCAAAACGTTGACAGCTTACAGCAAAGTAGGGTTTAAAAAGTAAGACTGGAAAAAAAATATAGCAGGAGCCAGCAACGCACACACCTACTCCATTGCCAGCACACCTGATGCCTCTCTCTCTCTCTTCTTACCTGAGGTTTTCTTTTACATTCTACTCAGCCACCTCCAAAAGTTGAATATTGTGGTGAATTTATTTTTAGAAATAACTCAAATCTAAAAAGTAAAACTTTCATATTTTACGATAATCCCATATAAATTTAACCATTTTAAGATTTTTTTATTTGAATTTTGGGTGAATATGTCTGAGCTATTTGATATAGATCTGAATGGTGATGTGCTCATTTTTGGAGATGTAGTACTGTTTTTTTACACATTATTTGAAAAAAAGATTATTGTTGCACAATAAATTATTTCCAACTTCACTAAGGATTATTGATTACAATGTTATGTAGATATCTAATATGTACAGTGTATTTTAGGCTCTTGTTTATCACTACATTATAAAAAGATTGAAAATAGTTTTGCAGAGGTGAGATAAACCATTACTTTGTGAATCTGTCACACTGAATAAACAAAAGATTTCATCTTCTACAGTAACTGAACGGGCACAAATGAATTCAGACATCCAGCATTTCACAACATTTGTTTATATATTTTAAAACGATAGAAACAAAACACATTTACAACCTAAAATGAACTGGAACTGACATAAATAACTGCTGGAGCTTAATAACAACAGCCGTTTGTTTTGTTTTTTTAAGCATGCATAGCTAAAACAGATGAACTTAAACAGACCATAAAAGTGTGATTCAGCATATTTACAAAAACCACTGAACGACTAACTGCAGTCAAAGCCCTTACAATCTGATCTAAAGTGTTAGAATTATGTTGTCAAAACTAGAGAGCTATCCGGTTTGATCACAGCTGTGCTACATTAGCATTACTGTCAACACTATATCATATAGTTATTTAAAAAATGTTTACCAGAGATGCGCATCAGAGAGGATTATGTTAAACGATTCTACACCACAAGAGTCCTCGCTTGACACGCTGTCTGGCTCATAATAACCAAAAGTCTGAGATGTTAGCGGTCTGCAGTGTTGGCCTCCAGGAAGTGCTGTTTATCTCTACCTGGCAACTGGTACAAGATTATAGTGAGTCAACAGTGCGTGCAACACCTACTGGCCAGGAGGTCAGAATCCTTTGTATTGCACCTTTAAACCTTGGGTCACCAAACTTAGCACACAGGTTAACCTTGGGATCCTCACCTCTGACTATGGCTTTGGAGTCAAAAGGTCAGAAATTAAGGTTAGCATTCCCTATGCCCTATTACTTTAGAACGAGTAAAAGTAGGGTCACCCTGTGACCCTGGACTATCACTATGCTTTGGCGATTGCAATGTCAAAGATCAAGGTCAAAATGCCATATAAACTACATCTCAACAACAAAGAAAGAGGCTGCGGGGTACCACTGGCACCCACCAGTATTTTTTAATAATGGAATCACCTTTGAGCCAGAGACCCTTTTTTCTGAGACAGTCCCACAGTGGCTTCATTGAACGGACACAGGAGAGACAGGCACCCAGTAACATTTGTGCACTCCTCTGATGTTAACATGGGTAGGTCAGTCTCTGAGCTCATCAAAGCTGAACCCACTGGCTCCCTGAGCTCCACCAGCATGTGCAGCATTTTAAATGTGCTGTTCCATCTAATTTCCACTAACTGGACCAGTTTGAATTTTGGCCTCCCCATCTACTCCTGCACAAGCTTCTCATATAGCCTTCACAGCCTAAGGAAAGAAGCACTATCATGTCACACCTTCTGACAAATCAGAAAGGTTAACTTAAAGACGCACTCCGGCGGCTCTGAAAGCCACCTCAAAAGCCAGTGTGCATTTGCCCAAAATAGTATATTGTGGCTTTTTATACAGAAAAAACTTTCATTGCCTTAGAATTGCTTAGAAAGCGCTTTTACATCTTCCATCTGCTTAAATATGTGCAGATCTATGAATATTCTAATTAGCTCCACCCAATGCTCCTGCCCACCAGTAGCTGGAAGAAGACAAGGACATCGTACAAGGCTCTGAGAAGGCGATCCAACTTGAGAATGTAAGTTGTAAAAAGGTTTTCATAGGTGAACCTGCGGAAGGATCATTCTCGGTGGAGCGGAGAGTCACTGCCCGGCCCTACATGGAGGCTCTGAAGCCTACGTGCCAGTCTCTGGTTGCCCACTTGCTGTGGATCTCCTCAGCTTGCTCCGAAGGAGGTGAGCCTGCAGGACCACTGGCCCTCAGTGAGCTACTCCGAGGCGAGATGCTCGGACCGCCGACCCCAGCGAGCTTGTTTTGCCAGTTGACGGGGTACCTACCCGCTGGCTTGCCTCCTTCACTCCCATGCGGGAGAGAGTCAGAGCAAGCCGGGGAAATCCGTGATAAGTGAGCAACCAGAGACCGGTGGGGCCGGGCAGCGACTCTCCGCTCCACTGAGAATGATCCTTTCACAGGTTTACCTACGACCATACTTACTGGCTCGCCCCGGCTGTTGCGCCACACGCCCCAGAGCCGTCTCCCCCAGCATGCAGAGTAAAATGCAGGCTGCAAACCCGTGTTTTCTCCAGTATTTTAGCAGGGACACTGAGGTTTTTCCAAATAAAATTAATCACTGCTGTTGTGTTTTCATGTTTGTGGGTAAGACATGTAATTTAAAAGAAGAGGATTTCTTGCTCACACAGCCAAAAACTGAACACGTGTAATCTAGCACCTTTCCTAACTTGTAAAAGCTCCTGCTGCTGCTCGGCTCCTCCCTCTTCGCCTGAGGCAATGAACTCAGGTCTGTAGCCATTCCCAGTGTTTAGCCTGATTGGCTATACCATTAACCAATCAGGCTAAACAGAAATACTTGCATAGCTAGAAACGCTCTGTCCGAACGCGCATTTTAGGGGGGTGCATGAGTGAAACTACAGCAACAAAAAGAAACTGATATGAGACATTTGAGTGATTTCGCTCTTGATGTCTTGTAAGTCAAAAAACATGTTAGACATGTTAACGAAAAACCTCAATTTTTGGCGGAGTGTTACTTAAAAAAAAAAAAAAGATCAAGGTGCACCCTGACAAAGTAACAACATTGTTTTTTCTGCTTTATTGGCTCGTTGATAGCCACTCAAGAAAGACAAAATCATATGGAAAAGCACTGGAAAAAAATTTTCATTCAGTGTCCCCTTCTACACCTCTGGGAACCATGTCAACATGTGGAAAAATTTGTCTGCTTTAAATGACTTGGGAAGTTAAAACAGATTTATCACTGCTGTCATTACATTTCTTGTCTTTCTCCCTCCAGATGCTCCACAGCTACAGGATTTTAAGGAGGAGGTTCTCACTGTCCAGCAGCTCTGGAATGAGGAGAGGAACTCAAATCTTGACCAGGGGGAACAAGATACTGCACAGGTGAAAGAGGAAGAACACTTTGGACTGAAACGAGAGACAGATTCCTTCATGGTGAATCCTACTAATGAGGACAATGACAGTGAAACTGAACCAAACAGTGAGCAGCTCCTCTCTCAGAACTCTCCTGACACTGTAAAATGTAAAAATGAAAAAGACCGTAAGAATGAGTCCCAAAAGAAGAACAATCACACAGTGGATAAACATGTTTGCAACACATGTGGCAAAAAATTCAGATGGAGGAGCAATTTATCAGTTCACAAGAGATGTCACACAGGCGAGAAGCCATTTTCTTGTGAAACATGTGGACAAAATTTTAAACAACATGCTCATTTAAAGCGACACACAAACATTCACACAGGTGAGAAGCCATTTTGTTGTGAAACATGTGGGCAATGTTTTATTCAACGTAATATTCTTAAGACTCACATGAGAATTCACACAGGTGACAAGCCATTTTCTTGTGAATCATGTGGGCAAAGTTTTAATCAACGTAGTATTCTTAAGACTCACATGAGAATTCACACAGGTGACAAGCCATTTTCTTGTGAAACGTGGGCAAAGATTTAATGAATGTGGTAATTTTAAAAGGCACATAAGAATTCACACAGGTGAGAAGCCATTTTCTTGTGAAACATGTGGGCGAAGTTTTAGTAATCATAGTATTCTTAAGACTCACATGAGAAGTCACACAGGTGAAAAGCCATTTTCTTGTGAAACGTGGGCAAAGTTTTAATAATCATAGTATTCTTAAGACTCATATGAGAACTCACACAGGTGAGAAGCCATTTTTTTGTGAAACCTGTGGGCAAAGTTTTAATCAACGGAGTACTCTTAATACTCACATCAGAATTCACACAGGTGAGAAATTCTGGAGAAATCTGTTTGAGGACCCAGTTCAACATAAAAATAATAATTGGATTCAAACCATTGCTGAGAAAAATAAAGGAAAACAACAGATGCCCTCATTAAAAATCACAGAAGAAACAGCTCAAGAAAAAATCAGGAAATACCTTAACTTCAAATCCCCTGGAATAGATAAAATACCAAACTTCTGGCTCAAAAAAATAACAGCACTACACAAACACTACGCAGAGGCATTTAACCGACTTGTTGGGGGAGAGGAAGAAGCACCAGAGTGGCTCACATATGGAAACACCATACTCCTGCCCAAGAGTCTTGAAACCCAACAAGTCAATAAATACAGACCCATCTGTTGCCTCCCGACCACATACAAATGGCTGACAGGAATCATTACTGAGGCCATTTATGAACATCTGGACTCAGAAAACTACTTGCAGCCACAGCAAAAAGGCTGCATAAGAAATAAGCTGGGAGCCAAAGAACAACTACTCATTAATAAAACCATCCTGGAAGACTGCAAGAGGCGTGAGAGAAATTTAAGCGTGGCGTGGATCGACTACAAAAAGGCATTCGACAGCATCCCCCACTCCTGGATAATACGCTGTCTGGAGCTGTATAACATCAGCCCAGAGATTAAAACTTTTCTGGAGGTCCAGATGGCTAAGTGGAAAACTACAATTACACTTAACCACAAAGAAGGACAAATAACAATTCCAGACATCAGGATCCAGCGAGGAATATTTCAGGGGGACAGCCTTTCGCCACTGCTCTTCTGTCTTTGTGTCGACCCCTTAAGCAAAATCTTATCAGACCTTGACATCGGGTATGACCTAAGCAAAGGCAGAACAAAAAAAGGGAGCAAGAGAGTGAATCATCTACTCTACATGGACGACCTCAAGCTCTATGCAGAATCTGAACAGAAACTGAATCAACTTGTCAGTACCGTTCACATGTTTTCAAAAGACATCTGCATGGAATTTGGACTTGACAAGTGTGCAAAATGTACAATAAAAAAAGGAAAGAAAACGGCATCAGAAAATATCCAAATAGAAGACAATAAGCATATCAAAGACCTGGCAGGGGAATCGGCATATAAATATCTGGGCATAGAAGAAAACGCAACTATTGAACACAGAAAAATGAGGGAAATGGTCAAAAAAGAATACCAACATCGCCTAAAGAAAATCTGTAAATCAAATTTAACACCTAAAAATAAGGTCACTGCAATAAACCAGTTGGCAGTACCAGTTGCCACATATGGATTTGGGGTGATAGACTGGCCACAAGGGGAACTGGATAAGTTGGATGTTCGGACCAGGAAGACCCTAACCCTTCATAAGGTAACATACAGAAACCAATGCCTAGATAGGATATATATGCCACGTAAAGAGGGAGGGCTGGGCCTAATTGAAATGAACCAGGCCTACAGGGCAACAATAATAAGCATTGGTCAATACCTAAAAAGCGCTAATGATGAGACGATGGAAAAGGTCCCCCAACATCACGAAACCCTCAGTATTAACACATCTATAACTAAACAAGCCGAGACCTTTGCAGCAGATTTATTAGATAACATGAAAGCCAGTCAGCAAAACCCAGCAACAAAAATAGCTAGAAAGACGAGAGAAAAATACAGCAAAAGGACACAGGAGGAAAGAAAAGAAAGATGGAAACAACATAAGCGAGCAGGACGTTTCCAGGAGGAACTCAATAGGGATTATATTGATAGGGAAGAGACATTGCGCTGGATCAGGAATGGAGATCTGGGGTACGACGAGGAGAGACTAGTGGTTGGAGCACAAGACCAGGGACTTCTAACCAATGGTTTTAAAAAAAATGGCAGGATTGTCACAGAGTGACAAATGTCGATTCTGTCATGTAGCGGTGGAGAGTGTAAGCCACCTGCTCTCCGGCTGCCAGGTCCTCATGGCTGATGGACACTACACTGCTCGCCACAATAAGATCTGCCGTTATATACACTGGAAAATATGCAAAGAATTCAAAATAGAAGTAAAAGGACCAGTATGGGAGCACGATCCAGAGCCAGTTAGCTCCAACGGAGATATTACCATCTTTTATGACAAGGAAATCCCAACTGGAAGACACATTGAAGGAGGAGCAATAAAACCGGACATAGTTATCTTGAACAAAAAGGGCAAAACTGCCCAATTAATCGATGTAACTATACCAAACGACTACAGCCTCAACAGAGCAGAAAGAGAAAAAATAACAAAATATCAAGACCTCAAAAACGATCTAAGGAGCACCTGGAATCTGCAGGATGCAGATATTATACCTGTGGTGGTGGGAGCAACTGGGATGGTTAAGAAGAACTTGAAAAAATATCTACAAGCAATACCCGGCTGCCCTAGCATCTGTGAAATACAGATCTCAGCAATCAGAGGAACAGTCTCTATCTTAAAGAGAGCCCTTGGATACAAAGCTTTTTAATTTAAAGTGTAATCATAGACCCCTGGCTGGGGCCCATTGCACTTGTAAGGAAATGAGATGCAAATAAATAAAACAGTGAGAAGCCATTTTCTTGTGAAACATGTGGACAACGATTTAATGAACGTGGTAATTTGAAAACGCACATGAGAATCCACACAGGTGAGAAGCCATTTTCTTGTGAAACATGTGGGCAAAGATTCAATGATCGTGGTTCTGTCAAAAGACACATGAGAATTCACACAGGTGAAAAACCATTTTCTTGTGAAACATGTGGGCAGAGTTTTACTCAAAGTAGTATTCTTAAGACTCACATGAGACTCCACACAGGTGAGAAGCCGTTTCCTTGTGAAACGTGGGCAAAGATTTAATGAACGTGGTAATTTAAAGAAACATGATAATTCACACAGATGAGAAGCCATTTTTTTGTGAAACATGTGGGCAAAGTTTTAATCAACATAGTATTCTTAAGAGACACATGAGAATTCACACGGGTGAGAAGCCATTTTCTTGTAAAACATGTGGGCAAAGATTTCATGAACGTGGTTCTTTGAAAAGACATGAGAATTCACACAGGTGAGAAACCATTTTCTTGTGAAATGTGGGCAAAGATGTAAGAAATGTGACAATTTGATCATATGAGAATTCACGCAGGTGACAAGCCATTTTCTTGTGAAATGTGCACAGAGTTTTACTCAAACGGGTCGTTATTGGTCATTTACACTTATGAGAAGCTGTAGTCTTATAAAATATGTACAAAATTGTGTAATTAGTGTTCTGGTATGAGTTACCATATGAGAATTCACAGCTGAGATGCTGTAGTTTGGTAATGTCTCCATATTTATATTTTCAATCTTTTGTGCGAATGAAATTGTTTTTTTTTTTTTTAACGAAATTGTTGAAGCTGTAATGTAAATAATATAAACCAGTTTAAGAACATCTGCCATCAGATCATCTCTATATCTAATCTGCTTTGGGCCCTCACATCTCTAATCGATGCACGGACATTGTAAGCATTTTTAATATGTGGGGGACATCCAACAAGATGGCCGACACAGAGCCAGCACGCAGCATAGTGGGTCCTGCATGTAAGCTCACACAGCTAAAACTACAGCAAAATCTCTGTCCTTTACAATCCCTCCTGTTAAATGCTGCCTTACTCCTGTACTTAATTCTAAGTACAGTACGACATGGGCTTTCAACAACAAAATGCAGTGAACAACTCCACCCCACAGGTAAAGGAGATCAGTATTTCTTGTACACGAGTTACCTGAACAAAGGAAGCACCAGACCAACAGTTTACCACGGGCAATCCTGCACAGTCAGCGGCTTCGTGATATTATTTCATCTCAGCATTATCTTGCTCCTGGCTGGTGATGTGGAAATAAACCCAGGACCGGTAGCCACGGCCCTGTGTGTGGGACAGACACTACCAATGCTTGCAGAACTAGCATGGCTAATGCCTCCATCACCAGCAGAAACAAGACTACAATTGTTTACGGGACCAGCATGGACATGGTCACTATTGCCACTGGAATTAATGCTGCTTCCACTACCAATACTGGCAAGGCTAAGGTGGCCCACACCAACACCAACCAGCACTGCTGCGGCCCTGCAGCCCACCAATGTCGCCGTGGCATGGCAGCCTGACGGTGTCACGGACCAACAGCGGAATCGAGCCAGGATAGACTGGCGATCGACCCTCGTCGTCCCCGTAGCACAACAACGAGCTCACCTCACCACGGCACAACGGAGAACCTACAGCACCAGATGGCCAGACATCCCGACTCCGCAGCCGGCCCTCAGCACTGTGAACCAGCGGCCGGTCCCTGCTGCAGCGGCCCAGCAATCAAATTCTACCACAACGGCAATGCAACAACCAGCACAGCGGAGAACTCACATTACCAGATGGCCAGACATCGCGGCTCCGCAGCTAGCCTTCAGCACTGCAATCCAGCGGCCGGTCCCTGCTGCAGCAGCCCAGTGATCGGACTCCACCACAATGGCATTGCAACAACCAGCACAGCAGAGAACCCACATCACCAGACGGCCAGACATCGTGGCTCTGCAGCCAGCCCTCGGCACTGGGATTCAGCAGTCGGTCCCTGCTGCAGCAGCCCAGTGAACGGACTCCACAACAGCTGCAATGCAACAACCAGCCAGCCGTCAGTGAGTGTAAAACTTGTCAGAGAAATCCAGTGTTAAAAAAACATAGATCCCTCAAAGTTTTTCAAACCCTGAACCAGGCAAAACTAATTTGGGACCCTCAAAGTTAAAAAAAAAAAAAAAAAAAAAAAGTCTGCTTGGGGGGCACTTAAATGTATGGAGTATGATCTTCAAACGTGAACAACTAGAACATCTACTGATAAACTCTAATATTGATTTTATGGGTCTGTCTGAAACCTGGTTATCATTTTTGTCACTTGAAACTGTTGTTACCATGCCTGGCTATGATGTGTATAGGAAAGACAGGGAGCAAGGAAAAGATGGAGGAGTTTTACTATATGTTAAAAACACCTTAAAATGTAATCAAATTGAATGGTCAGAAGATATGTCTAGAATGTGTAGGAGTTAACAAGTTGTCAGCCAATATGACCTTCTCTGTTATTTGTTTATACTGCAAACCCTTCTCTGAAGCAGATTTTTGCGACCAATTTAAAGCACTTCTTAATCAATGCAATCCTAAAAATGAATTAATCTTATTGGGTGATTTTAATATAAACTGGGATGACAAAAAAGACAGGAAAATTTTAAAAATCATTACAGATCACTATAACTTAACTCAATTAATAGATAAGCCAACCAGTCACAAGCCAGTCAAAAACCAAAATTGATTTACTTTTTACAAATGGACCTGAAAGAAACTCCCAGACTTAACCTTTTAACAGGACTGTCTGACCACAATATAATATTAGCAGTAATCAAACTTCCACGGAAATGGCTTTCAAATCCATTTAAAAAGTCATGAGGTAACACAGTAAATTATATAATCCCAAAAAACCAACAACAAAATGTAACAATGGCAATAAATGAAATTGAATGGAAGGAAATCACCTCCTCAAATGACATAAATCACAGCAATTAATTTTTTATAACTAAAATCAAAGAGTTTCTTGTGGCATTTTCAAAAAAGGGAAATGACAGAAGAAGAGTCCCTTTACCATGTACATGGCCTTCACTTATATACGCTTGTTTTTCTCATCTCTGGAAGTGCTTTACAGATCCTGCTATCCACCCATTCACGCACTGACGGCGGCGGCGGAGCCACCATACACAGGCACTAGCCTGACACACCAGGAGCAGCTGGGGATTCAGTGCCTTGCTTAAGGACACTTCAACATGCAGACTGTAGACAGAGTGGGAATCAAACCCCTGACCCTCCGATCAGTAGTCAGCCACACTACACCTGCGCCACAGCCGCCCCTGTGGCTCACCTCTGAATGTCTACAACTAATGAAGACCAGAGATCAACTTCTGAGAATAGCTCTAAAGTCAGGTTTAACAGACAGACAAAAAATTGTCTGCTAGAAAAAAGATAATGCAAACTTTTGTATAACCATTATTTAAAATGCAAAGGGAGATGGCAAAAAAATTGGAATATTAACAAATTGACAAATAGAACAAAAATGATGACGGAGGCATGGAACTTAACATTAATAGGAAATTAGTACAGAATCCCACGGTCATTGCTACAGAGTTACAACTTTTTCATAAACTCTGCACTAGAAACATCACATTCATTTAATCCACCTGATTATTATTCTAGTCCTATTAACTCCACACAACCAGTATTTATTAGAAATCACTGTAATGAAGTTGCAAATATCAGCTCATTGAATAGCTCAAAGGCAACAGATGAACATGGTCTTAACACCAATTTTTAAAAGAATCTCTTACCGGGTCCCCACCCTGGAGCCAGGCCTGGGGGAGGGGCTTGATGACTAGCATCTGGTGGCCGGGTTTCTGCCCATGGGACTCGGCTGGGCTCAACCCAAAGGAGTTACATGGGTCCGCTCTCCAGTGGGCTCACCACCTGCAGGAGGGACCATGGAGGTCCGGTGCTATGTGGATCAGATGACGGTCGAATGCGGAGACCTTGGCAGTCTGATCCCAGGCTTCCTGAACTGGCTTTTGGGACGTGGAATGTCACTTCTCCGGTGTAGAAGATGCCTGAGCTGGTGCATGAAGTTGAGAGATACCAGCTAGATATAGTAGACCTCGCCTCAGCACACAGTTCCAGTTCCGGAACCAGTGTCCTGGAGAGGGGCTGGAGCTTGGCCTACTCTGGAGTTGCCCTGGGCGAGAGGCAGCGAGCAAGGGTGGGTATTCTTGTATCCCCCCACCTTGCAGCCTCTATATTCAATTCAATTCAACTTTATTTATATAGCGCCATTTCACAGCAACAATCATCTCATAGCACTTTCAACTGTAGGGGAAACCCCCACAATTGCAGAGAGACCCCAGCAATTAGGCAATCCCCTGTGAGCAAGCACTTGGCGATGGTGGAGAAGAAAAACTCCATTTTAACAGGAAGGAACCTCCAGCAGATCCAGACTCAGGGAGGGGCAGTCATCTGCTGCGACTGGCTGGGGGATGAGGGGATAGAGAAGAAGAGGAAGAAAAGAACAGACATGTAGAGAGCGAACAGCTGACAGGGACTCAATCTATGGGAGAGAACACACAGATGTTGATGACCAGCAAAAATATTTCATTGAGCGTGAAGAAAGGAGTGAAGCCCAGTGCATTGCTGGAGGTCCCCCGGCTGTCTAAACCTATTAGCAGCATAACTAAGAGAGGGTTCAGAGTCACATGATCCCTCCCTAATTATAGGCTATATCAAAAAGGAAGGTTTTAACCCTATTCTTAAAAACAGAGGTAGAGTCTGACTCCCGAATCCAGATTGGCAACTGGTTCCACAGGAGAGGAGCTTGATAACTGAAGGCTCTGCCTCCCATTGTACATTTGGAAATTCTAGGTATTACAAGTAATCCAGCATTATGGGAGCGTAGTGCTCTGTTAGGATAATAGGGTAGTATCAGATCTTTT
Organism: Pholidichthys leucotaenia; assembly: GCA_020510985.1. Classification (NCBI taxonomy): domain Eukaryota; kingdom Metazoa; phylum Chordata; class Actinopteri; order Cichliformes; family Pholidichthyidae; genus Pholidichthys; species Pholidichthys leucotaenia. The sequence continues at coordinate 149,787,419 of CM035843.1, forward strand.
AAATAAAAAGGGGCCTGATTATTTAGAGCTTTGTAAGTGAGAAGAAGGATTTTAAACTTAATTCTAAACTCTAGGGGAAGCCAATGAAGGGAGGCCAAAACCGGAGAGATATGATCTCTCTTTCTAGTACCTGTTAAAACTCTGGCTGTGTAGAAGATGCCTTACAAACGAGACTGAGTTTATTTCTCAGGAAAGCTTTATTGGAAGTCACATCTTCTATCATCAAAGTTCTCAGCAGAAAAGAGACAGAACCAACTTTCCTCACAGCTTTTATACTCCAGAGATACTAAACCCCCACATCAAGTATCTCACACCTTCACCCCACAGAAGTTCAGTAAACACATGAACCCACAGTCACATATAGCCTCCGAGACTTGCTGGCGCCTCTGTTCCCTTCTCCACCTCGGGGGCTCCCGTTGGGACATTGTCTCTGACCTCCGTCTTCCCCAGCACCCACCTCCTAGCCGAGGTCCCTGCTGGGGCATTGTTCCTTTGGACGTTTGCTCTGTAGGGTCTGCACCGTCATGCCTACTGGATGCATGTGGGGGAGAATGCGTACCATACAAGCATGCCATATATGTGCCTTAAATATGCACCATAGCTGCAGCATTTTGGATCAGCTGAAAACTTTTTAAAGATGTTTTAGGACAACCTAATAATAAAGAGTTGCAATAATCTAATCTAGAGCTAATACAAGCGTGGATTAGTTTCTCAGCATCACTCTGAGACAAGGTGCTCCTAATCTTGGCAATATTACGCAAATGATAGAAGGCAGTCTTAGAAACAAGTTTAATATGTGAATTAAAAAACAGATCAAAAATAACTCCAAGGTTCCTCACAGAACTATTAAGTGGAAGAGTAACCACATCCAAACTAAGATTTTGATTTGGAAAGGTATTTCTAAGGTTTTTTTGGACCAATTAGAATGACTTCAGTCTTATCTGAATTTAATAGCAGGAAATTACAAGTCATCCAAGCTTTGATTTCGTTAAGACAGGCCTCTAATTTGGCTAATTGATTACTATCATCTGGCTTTACTGACAGGTATAATTGTGTGTCATCTCAAAAAGCCAACCCTAGATCCAGGAGCTTTAGCTAACTATAGACCAATCTCTAATCTCCCTTTCATTTCAAAAATCTTAGAAAGAGTTGTTGCTACGCAATTATTTGACCACCTGCAGGGAAATGGTTTGCTTGAAGAGTTTCAATCTGGGTTTAGAATCCATCATAGTACTGAAACAGCCTTAGCGAAGGTCACTAACAACCTCCTCATTGCATCTGATAATGGATTAGTTTCTGTACTTGTCCTTTTAGATCTTAGTGCAGCTTTTGATACTATTGATCATAATATTCTACTTGATAGATTAGAACACTATGTTGGACTTAATGGAACTTCGTTGCAGTGGTTTAGATCTTATTTATCTGATAGGTTCCAGTTTGTTCATGTAAATGATGAGTTTTCTTTCAGCTCAAAGCTTAGTCATGGAGTTCCACAGGGATCTGTGCTAGGCCCTACTCTTTTTAGTTTATATATGCTTCCGTTAGGCAACATTATTAGAAAGCACTGTATACATTTTCATTGTTATGCAGATGACACACAATTATACCTGTCAATGAAGCCAGATGATACTAATCAATTAGCCAAGTTAGAAGCCTGTCTTAAGGAAATCAAAGCTTGGATGACTTGTAATTTCCTGCAATTAAATTCAGATAAGACTGAAGTCATTCTTGTTGGTCCAAAAAACCTTAGAAATTCCTTTCCAAATCAAACTTTCAGTTTGGATGCAGTTACTAACTAACTAACTAACTAACCTGCACTTATATAGCGCTTTTCTAGTCACAAAGTTACTCTTTCTCTTAATAGCTCTGTGAGGAACCTTGGAGTTATTTTTGATCAGGATTTGTCCTTCAATTCACATATTAAATTTGTTTCTAAGACTGCCTTCTATCATTTGCGTAATATTGCCAAGATTAGGAGCATCTTGTCTCAGAGTGATGCTGAGAAGCTGATCCACGCTTTTGTTAGCTCGAGATTAGATTATTGTAATTCTTTATTATCAGGCTGTCCTAAAACATCTTTAAAAAGTCTTCAGCTGATCCAAAATGCTGCAGCAAGAGTTTTAACAGGTACTAGAAAGAGAGATCATATCTCTCCGGTTCTGGCCTCCCTTCATTGGCTTCCCATAGAGTTTAGAATTAAGTTTAAAATCCTTCTTCTTACTTACAAAGCTCTAAACAATCAGGCTCCTTTTTATTTAAAAGATCTGATACTACCGTATCATCCTAACAGAGCACTACGCTCCCAAAATGCAGGATTACTTGTATACCTAGAATCTCCAAAAGTACAATGGGAGGCAGAGCCTTCAGTTATCAAGCTCCTCTCCTGTGGAATCAGCTGCCAATCTGGATTCGGGAGTCAGACTCGATCTCTGTTTTTAAGAATAGGGCTAAAACCTACCTTTTTGATATAGCCTACAATTAGGGAGGGATCATGTGTTTCTGAACTCTCCCTTAGTTATGCTGCTAATAGGTTTAGTCAGCCGGGGGACCTCCAGTAATGCACTGGGCCTCACTCCTTTCCTCACTCTCTATGAAATATTTTTTTTGCTGGTCATTAACATTTGTTTGTTCTCTCCCATAGATTGAGTCCCCATCGTGCTGTTTGCTCTCTACATGTCTGTTCTTTTCTTCTTCTCTATCCCCTCACCCCCCAGCCAGTCGCAGCAGATGACTGCCCCTCCCTGAGCCTGGTTCTGCTGGAGGTTTCTTCCTGTTAAAAGGGAGTTTTTCCTCTCCACCGTCGCCAAGTGCTTGCTCACAGGGGATCGCCTGATTGCTGGGGTCTTTCTGCAACTGTGGGGGTCCCCCCTACAGTTGATAGTGCTATGAGATGACTGTTGTTGTGAAATGGCGCTATATAAATAAAGCTGAATTGAATTGAATTCATCTGTATAACTATGAAAATGTATACAGTGCTTTCTAATAATGTTGCCTCGCAGAAGTATATATTAACTAAAAGAATAGGGACTAGTGTGGTCTATATTAATCATATATCCCATAACCTACATATGTATAAGCATGTGAGAATGTTTGGTGATTACATATGTAAAGCGACTTCACACCTCAGAACAGGACAAAGAGGTCTCAACCGTCAGCGGAGATCAAAGAGCATCCGAGGCGCTGCGGTGGAGACCAGATCGATCGCCCTGACCTCCCAAGGCCAGGTGGAGGGATACGAAGACAAAGGAGGGGGATTAAGATGATGCGGGATGTCAGCTTGGATATGCATGTCTTTTGTTATGTGTAGGTATAAGTATGTAGAGCTGAATGTGTTCTTCCTCTATTCTACTTCTGCTTCTGCACTGAGATGAGACTTGTTAGAGGAGTGAAGCTGATAATAAACTTTGGTTTATAAGTCACATCGCCTCATTATTCCAAGCTCTTCTACACTGGTGACCCTGACGCGAGGATGGACCAGAGGCGTTCCCCCACGATTGACTCATCTGAGGCGACCCAGGCAGACGCCGGCGCCCATGCAGACAGGGGAACGGATGGAAGACGTTCCCCCACGGCAGAAGAGAGGGCTCAACCGAGCACCAGCCCCGCCGTGAGAGCAGAAGAAAGGCGCTCTCACCCGGCGGACACATCAAGGACGGCCCACACAAGCGCCGTCACCGTCAAGCTGCCAGAATTCTGGCAAGAAGACCCGAGCTCGTGGTTCCAGCAAGCTAAGGCTCAGTTTGCACTGGCGGGCATAACGGCGGACGAGACGAAGTTTTATCACATCGTCGCCAAACTCGACGCTGCCACGTCAAGATGCGCGCGGAGCATAATCCGACAGCCGCCCGCCTATGACAAATACAGAGAGCTGAAGGCGACCATCGTCGAGAACTTCGTCCCCTCAGCCGAGGAGAGAGCAGAGAAGATCCTGGCGATCTACGGCCACAGAGGATGCAGACCCAAGGCCCTCATGGAGAACATGCTGCAGCTCAAGGAGGAGGACAACGACAACTTCCTCTTCCAACACATCTTCCTCAGCACTCTGCCGCCACACATGAGAGTGACGCTGATCAACATGCGGTGCAGCACCCAGCAGGACTTCCGCGCGCTGGCCCTCAAAGGCGCTGCTCAAACCTTTCAGCGGATGATGGACGCAGTATTACGCGACCTCCCTTTCGTGTTCGTCTACCTCGATGATATGCTGGTAGCCAGCTCGTCGGAGGAAGAACACGAACAGCATCTCACTATGGTTTTTCAAAGACTAGAAGAGCACGGGTTAATAATCAATCCAGCCAAATGCAAATTCGGCATGCCACAAATTGATTTTTTGGGACACAGAGTTTCACCGAAGGGGGCAGTCCCACTGCCAGACAAAGTTCGCGCAGTAAAAAGTTTTCCACGGCCACAAACGGTCAAATCGCTGCAAGAATTTTTGGGGATGGTTAATTTTTACAACCGTTTCCTCCCCCGTGCAGCTCAACTCATGCAGCCCCTATATGACGCCGTCAGAAAACAAAAGCCTTCCAACGCGGTCGAATGGACCCCGGAGCGCGAACGCGCCTTCGCGGAAGTAAAAAGTGCCCTAGCTAACGCCACATTGTTGGTTCATCCTGATCCCTCGGCCCGCATTGCGCTAACCACAGACGCTTCAGACCTGGCCATAGGGGCGGTTTTGAACAACACGTTGGCGGAACCTGGCAACCTTTGGCATTTTTCAGCAAATCGTTAAACCAAACTGAGCGTAAATACAGCACTTTTGACAGGGAGCTGCTAGCGCTTCATTTATCCATCCGCCACTTCCAGTTCTGGTTAGAGGGGCGGTGTTTCACGGCTTTTGTAGACCACAAACCGTTCACCTTTGCGATGGCTAAAATTTCAGAACCATGGTCAGGCAGGCAACAAAGACAGCTAGCTGCAATTTCAGAGTTCACCACAGACATTCGACATGTGGCAGGCAAACGTAACGTGGTAGCAGACTGCCTCTCTCGCGCTGTGACATCGCCAGAGCGCGAGGAGACAGATTATACTACCTCAGCCGCAGAACTCTTCGCCAACGCGGACACATACGTGGCCCCATTCCACGTAGGGATAGATTACGCAGCCATGGCGGAGGAGCAAAGTAGTGACGCAGACGTGCGCGCACTCCTGTCTGGACCAACAGGGTTAAGGCTGGAGGAAAGGGGTTTACGCGACGGTGTACCCCCCCTAATATGCGACATCTCAACCGGCCGTCCTCGCCCGGTAGTCCCAGCTGCATGGCGCCGCCGTATTTTCGACTCAATTCACGCCCTCGCGCACCCGGGTGTGCGCGCCTCGGTTAAAATGGTCGCCGAAAAGTTTGTGTGGCCCGGCCTGCGCAAAAACGTAAAAGAATGGGCAAAAACTTGCATGTCTTGTCAGCGCGCCAAAATACACAAACACACAAAAGCCCCTCTAGAGCCTTTTCGAATCCCAGCTAGAAGGTTCGACCACGTTCATGTCGACCTCGTGGGACCACTACCTTCCTCCCAAGGTTTCACTCATCTGTTAACAATGATAGACCGTACTACGCGCTGGCCTGAGGCGGTCCCTCTGGCGTCAACCACAGCGGAGGAAGTCGCTCGTGTTTTTTTGACAAACTGGGTGGCACGTTTTGGCGTCCCATCGGACATCACGTCCGATAGGGGGCCTCAATTCGTCTCGGAGCTTTGGTCAGCCATGGCCAGCAGCTTAGGGGCGGCAATTCACCGCACCACCCCTTATCACCCTCAGGCTAATGGGTTATGCGAGCGTTTTCACAGATCTTTAAAGGCTGCCCTCAGAGCCTCACTAACGGATACAAATTGGGTAAATAAACTTCCCTGGGTTTTATTGGGGTTGCGTGCTGCGCCTAAAGAGAATCTAGACGCCTCCCCAGCAGAATTAGTTTTTGCACAACCTCTCAGGCTCCCAGGTGAATTTTTACCAGAGAACCCAGAGCCAGGGCATCTTCCAGCCCCGAGGCTTTTAGGCAGCAACGGTCCTGACACTCTCCCCGGACCGGCACATCACTCTTTTCCACGGGTTTTTGTCCCCCAAGCTTTAAAAAACGCTGAATTCGTTTTTGTTAGGCATGAAGCTTTAAAACCAACCCTCCGTCCACCATACGATGGACCTTTCAGAGTGCTGGAACCTGGTGATAAGCATTTTGTGCTTGATTTAGGGGACAGAAAAGAAACAGTCAGCATTGACAGACTTAAACCTTCCTTCTTGTTGAGAGACGAACCTGCACGGTTGGCGAGAGCACCTCGGCGGGGTAGACCCCCCAAGAGAAAAGACTCAGCCCCCCTGCAGGGAACAAATAATCACTCTCCTCCCCAAGCTGCAGATTCCTTACAGGAAGGTCCCACCAGGACGCCCAAGTGGACCCACAGCAGATTCGGGAGAAGATTAAAACCCAGACGGCACAGGGACTGATGCAAACTACTCAAGTTATTCACTAATTGTGCTGTAACAGTTTAAGACTGACTTGTGATATTACTACGCTGTTATGATTACCACTGAATTCTCTACAGGAGCATAGCTGCTGGAAAGTTTCTTCCTTGTCAAGAGGTGTAGCAGTTAGTATGTCATAATAATTATCTTAAACTGTGAATTTTTCTATTGTCCTTTTCTTAGTCGTTTGGGGGGGGGCTGTGGTCTGTATTAATCATATATCCCATAACCTACATATGTATAAGCATGTGAGAATGTTTAGTGATTACATATGTAAAGCGACTTCACACCTCAGAACAGGACAAAGAGGTCTCAACCGTCAGCGGAGATCAAAGAGCATCCGAGGCGCTGCGGTGGAAACCAAATCCATCGCCCTGACCTCCCAGGGCCAGGTGGAGGGATACGAAGACAAAGGAGGGGGATTAAGATGATGCGGGATGTCAGCTTGGATATGCATGTCTTTTGTTATGTGTAGGTATAAGTATGTAGAGCTGAATGTGTTCTTCCTCTATTCTACTTCTGCTTCTGCACTGAGATGAGACTTGTTAGAGGAGCGAAGCTGATAATAAACTTTGGTTTATAAGTCACATCGCCTCGTTATTCCAAGCTCTTCTACAACCAGCATAGATCCCTGTGGAACTCCATGACTGAGCTTTGAGTTGAAAGAAAACTTATTATTGACATGAACAAACTGGAAGCTATCAGATAAATAAGATCTAAACCACTGCTACAAAGTTCCATTAAGTCCAACATGGTGTTCTAATCTATCAAGTAGAATATTATGATCAATAGAATCAGAAGCTGCACTGAGGTCTCAAAGGACAAGTACAGAAACAAGTCCATTACCAGATGTGATAAGGAGGTCATTAGCGACCTTCACTTAAGCTGTTTCAGTACTATGATGGATTCTAAACTCAGATCTAAACTCTTCAAATAAACCATGTCCCTGCAAGTGGTCAAATAATTGCATAGCAACAACTCTTTCTAAGATTTTTGAAATGAAAGGGAGATTAGCGACTGGTCTATAGTTGGCTAAAACTCCTGGATCCAGTGTTGGCTTTTTGAGTAAGGGTTTAATTACAGCCGTTTTAAAAGCCTGCATGGTCTAATGTTAATGAAGAATGGATTATTTGAAGAATAGGGCTACAATAAATGGGAAGACTTCTTTAAATAACCTGGTAGGAATGGGGTCTAAAAGATAAGTTGAAGGCTTGGATAAGGAAATTATTTTATCTAACTCTAAAAGGTCAATTGGAGTAAACTCATCCAAACAGATATCATTTGAAGGAGTTGCAGTAGTTAATGTATTTAAGTTAATGGTGGGAAGAATCTGACTGATTTTATCTCTGATAGATGAAATTTTATTATAGAAAAAGTTCATAAAGTCCTTACTAGTAAGCTCTAAGGGAATGCTAGGATTGACAGAGTCTTGACTCTTTGTCAGCCTGGCTACAGTGCTGGAAAGAATCCTGGGATTATTCTTGTTCTCTTCTATTAATGCAGAATAATAACTTGTTCTAGCTTTCTGAAGAGATTTTTTTTTTTTTTATATATAAATTAGAAGATGATTTCTCCAAGCTAAATAGATTTCCTATAATTTAGTGGAGCACCATTTTCTTTCTAATTGACAAGTCTTCTATTTTAAGCTATGAGTTTCTGTGTTGAACCAAGGAGTTAGAAATCTCTGATTAGACTTTTTCTTTTTTAAAGGGACCAACATGTCTACAGTCTGATGCAGAGAAGCTGTAACACTACCTACCATGCTATCAATTACAGAAGGGGCGAGCTCTCCATAGCTTATTTCCGTTGTGTTGCCACATGGCAAAGAGGAAGCAATCTGCTTAAATTTGGTAACAGTATCATCTGAGAGGCATCTACTGTAGTAATATTTTTCTTTAGGAGCCAAATAGTCAGAAATAGTAAAATCAGAGGTTAACAGACAATGGTCTGACAGTACAGGGTTATGAATGAATGAATGAATGAATGAATGAATTTATTTATTTCGGATAGGATAGTACATTACAGGTTAAAAGAAACTGTATAATATAAAACAAGGTCAAATTAGACAAAGACTCCTTCTACTATACAATTCCACGTGAGTTATCCGAAATGGGTGATGGCTGAAGCCGCAGCTTATATTGCCCACCCATATTCCATCCAAGAATTCAAAGGAGAAAAAGAGAAAACAAGACAAGAGCGATTACAATTTAAAACAAGGCTAAGACAAAATGTGACTGAGAGAAAAAAGAAAACTGAGCTTGTCTAAGTTAAGCGGTTACTATTTAAAAACAAATCTAAGACATAGTGTCACAGAGAAAAAAAGAAAAAAAAAGAAAAACTAAGCTACAACACAACACAGGCTGGAAATGTCAATCCTTATGTGGGTTTACATGTCGTCTTGTAAATATGTTTGGAGTATTTCTTCCTTTAGTTTTTGTTTAAATTGTCCAAGCGTTGTACATGATTTTAATTCAGGTCCAAAATCGTTCCATAATCTGACTCCTTGCACTGAAATACAGTGTTGCTTGGTGGTTGTTCTCACTGTAGGCTTTTGAAATATACATGTTCCTCTGAAGTGATATCGTTTCTCCCTTGTTTGGAACAACTTTTGGATATTTGCGGGCAGTGATAGATTCTTCACTTTGAACATTATTATTGCGGTTTTAAAGTCAATCAGATCTTTCAACTTGAGAGTTTTTTGTTTAAGAAAAAGTGGGTTTGTTGGTTCCCTGTAAGCTGCTTTGTTGATTATTCTAATAGCTCTCTTTTGAAGCATAAAGAGTGGATATATGTTTGTTTTATATGTATTTCCCCATACTTCATTACAATATGTCATGTATGGGAGTATTAATGAATGATACAAGGTGTATAGTGTGGGTTGATTCAGCAAATTTTTCACTCTGTGTAATATTGCAATTGATTTGGATACTTTACCTTTAATATAATTAATATGTGGCTTCCAACACAGTTTGTTATCAATTATTACTCCAAGGAATTTAGTTTCGGATACCCTTTCAATCTCTACACCATTTACACTGAGTTTGGGTACTGGGTAGTTGTGATGGTTGTTAAAGACTATAAATTTTGTCTTGCTTAAATTGAGCGTTAATTTGTTTGAATCAAACCACAGTTTAAGCTTTCCTAATTCCTTTCCGAGTGTATCCAGAAGTTGTTCCAAATTGTTTCCACTGCATAGCAGATTAGTGTCATCAGCAAACAATATTAAGTCCATTTTTTCTGAAACTTTACATATATCGTTTATATACATATTGAATAACAATGGTCCCAAAACTGAACCCTGTGGGACTCCACAGGTGACCTTCAGTAACTCTGAGTTTTTGTTGCTAACACATGCATACTGATATCTATTCTTTAAGTAACTGCTTAACCAGGACAGTGCTACCCCTCTAATACCACAATTTTGTAGTTTCTTTAATAATAGATTGTGATCTACTGTATCAAATGCTTTTTTAAGATCCAGGAATACTCCAACTGAATACTCTTTATTTTCAATGGCTGTTGATATTTTTTCTGTAAATTCCATTAAGGCATATGCTGTTGTCCTTTTGTGTCTGAACCCATATTGCTGCTCACACAATAAATCATTCTTCAGTATGAAGTTGTCAATTCTCTCATAGAATATTTTTTCAAGTATCTTGGAAAATTGCGGTAATAGTGAAATTGGTCTATAGTTTGAGAGTTCCCCTCTGTCGCCTGTCTTGTAAATCGGAATTACTTTAGCTATTTTCATTGCATTGGGAAATATACCTGATTGGAGAGACAGGTTACAGATATACGTCAGTGGTTTCACTATGCATTCGATAACAGTTTTGACTAGTAGCATGTCAATACCATCGCAGTCAGTAGATGTTTTACTTTTGAACGATTTAACAATTTCAATGACCTCTCTTTCGTCTGTGTTCTTTATGAAGATGGTGTCTTTTACAGCAGTGTTATTGCATATTGAATCACCTGTAGGCACCGTAGTGGGTATTTCTCGGGCCAGTTTAGGTCCAATGTTAACAAAAAAATTATTAAATTCATCTGCAGGTGAAGCTATATTCACACTCGGAGTTGTTTTATTATTTTTTGGAATATTAGTTGGGTAGCTAGTATTTCTGCTTTTATTTCCAAGGATACTGTTGATTATTGTCCATGTATTTTTAATATTGTCTTTGTTTTTTTCCAGTTCTTTACTGTAATAGTCTCTTTTACTACATCTTATTATATATGTTAACTTATTTTTGTATGTTTTATACCATTGCTCTGTTTCTTTTGTCCTTTTCTTTATGAAAGCTTTATATAATAAATTTTTCTTTTTACACGCCTTTTGTAGTCCTTTGGTTAACCATGGTTTGTCAGCAAATTTGTGTTTAAGCTTTTTTTTAACAAATGGGCAGTTTTTTTCATAAAGAGTGATTACAATGTTTATAAATGTGTCATAGGCTTCATTTACATCTGATACATAGACTTCTGTCCAGTCTTGCTTCAGCAAGTCCTCTTTAAAAGAACTGATTGCATTTGGTGATTTGTGTCTGAACGATTTTGAGATTTTTTGTGGGTTGGGCCCCGTGTGGCCATGGATAAGTGCAAAGGTTGGCAAGTGGTCGCTTATATCATTTATCAATAATCCACTTTCTATTTTCTTATCGAGAACATTGACAAACAGGTTGTCAATAAGTGTAGCAGAGTGAACTGTGATTCTACTGGGATGTGTTATTGTGGGATATAGACTCATGCTGTACATAGAGTTCATGAACTCTGTAACTACATTTTGTTGATGTGGATTAAGTAGATCAATATTGAAATCTCCACAAATTGCTTCCATTTTCTTACTAGTAATATTATTGTACAGCTCAACTAATTTATCTCTGAATGTCTCAATGCAAGTTCCCGGCGTTCTATATATGCAGCTTATGATAAGATTTTTTGTTTTGTCTAGGTCAATCTCAACAGTAACACATTCCAAAATCCCTGGTAGTGCTGAGGACATTTCATTTACAAGCTTACATCTATATAGGTCATCAATATACAGTGCAACACCACCACCCTTTTTTTGAGATCTGTTAATGTTAAACATCTGATATCCCTCTATTGCCATCAGGGGAGCCTGATCTTCATTAAGCCAGGTTTCGGAGACTGCAATAGCTGTGAATTTTCTGTCTAGCTGTTTTAAATAGTCCTGAATCTGTGAGAAGTTTTTGTTAAGACTTCTGCTATTGAAGTGTATTATTGACAGTTTACCATCTAATTGCACTTGACTTTTGAATTGCTTTTCAGTGTAATATTCACAGTGGTTATGAATATTATTGAAAAAGTGGTTATCAGGATCAGTATCATTCTCCATCTCTTGTGGTTTATGTTCAGCATAGTGGCATATTTTTAGAGTTTGAGTTTCCTCACTCTGTGTTTCATAGTCAGTGTTCATCTGTATTTATCTAAGTCAGTAGCATCTCTGATCATTATACTCCTTGCTTGCTCAGGTGTTCCATTTAGTTTAATCCAAATTCTACAATTTCTTGTCCAGGTTGTATCTTATTTTGTTTTTTTAGCATCCGTGCCTGCCGTGCTAATTCAGCGGTTTTTTTTTGTCAGGTGTTCATTTAGGTAAACTTGAGTTCCCTGTAGTTTTTTGGCCTGCCTCAGTATGTCATTTTTCACCCTCCTGTTCACAAAGCGCATCACAATTGATTTCTTTGTTTTGTTATCTTTCTTCGGTAAAGCATAACAGGCTGAGATTGCATTGGCTTCTACCTTAATGTCTCTATCATTAAGAAACTGAAGCACTTGGTTTTCTAAGGACATTGATTCACTTATGGAAGCATGTTCACCACTCAGTCCTGTTGTGGCATGGGCGTATGACTGATATCTGATGTCTAGTCCACTTATAACTAGGTCATCAATGCGAGAACCTTGTTCAAGATCCTCGACGCGTTGCTCCAAAAGACGCCCGTGTTGCTCCAGGTCCATAATTTTTTTGTCTTTTTCTTTTATTATTGAATGTAGGGCTTGTACCTCTTCTATCAGGCCTATTATTTTGTCCTGCTGGCTAGTCATTTTGGCCAATTCTTCTAACACAAAGTTCAGAGATTTTTTAATTTCTTCCATTTCCTCTTTTTTGGGTGGCATTTTACTGACCTGTGGATAGAAATAAACAGAGAATCCGCCGGGCACACCGAATGGCACACCGCCGGCGCAGCCGAAATCCACCGATCACCGCCACTCGTCGCCGTCTGGCTGGGTGGCTCCTCCGCTGGGCCCCGTCACCGCCAGTTATGCCGCACACCGCCGGCGCAGCTGAAATCCACCGATCACCGCCGCCGATCGGTGGCCAATTACCGTCGCTCGCTGCCGTCTGGCTGGGTGGCTCCTCCACTAGGCCAGACATGGCCACATGGCTCTCCACTATGAGGAGACACTTCCAGATTTTCGATTTCTATGCCATATGTCAGAACAAGGTCCAACATGTAGTGAAGATAATGGGTAGAATTTCCTACTTTATGAAAAAAAAAACCATTGAGTCTAATATTGAATTAAATGCCATATTAAGGCAATCACCATCTACATCTACATGTACAGCTAGGCCCAAAAATATTTGGACAGTGACACAAATTTTGTTATTTTAGCTGTTTACGAAAACATATTCATGATACAATTATATAATCACTGTGGGCTTAAAGTGTAGACTCTCAGCTGTAATTTGAGAGTATTCACATCCAAATTGGAGCAAGGGTTTAGGAATTACAGCTCTTTAATACGTAGCCGCCTCTTTTTCAAGGGACCAAAAGTAATTGGACAATTGACTCAGAAGGCTGCAAAAAAAAAAAAAAACAAGGCTGCATGGGCTCTTCCCTCGTTAACCTGTCATCAATTAAGCAGTTAAAAGGTCTGGAGTTGATTCCAGGTGTGGCGTTTGCATTTGGAAGCTGTTGCTGTGAACACACAACATGCGGTCAAAGGAGCTCTCAATGGAGGTGAAACAGACCATCCTGAGGCTGAAAAAAAAAAAAGAAGAAATCCATTAGAGAGATAGCAGAAATGTTAGGAGTAGCCAAATCAACAGTTTGGTACATTCTGAGGAAAAAAGAGTGCACTGGTGAGCTTGGGAACTCAAAAAGGCCTGGACGTCCACGGAAGACAACAGTGGTGGATGATCACAGAATCCTTTCCATGGTGAAGAACAACCCCTTCACAACATCCACTCAAGTGAAGAACACTCTCCAGGAAGTAGGTGTATCAGTATCTAAGTCTACCATAAAGAGAAGACTTCATGAGAGTAAATACAAAGGATTCACCACAAGGTGCAAACCATGAATCAGCCTCAAAAATAGAAAGGCCAGAATTGACTTTGCCAAAAAACACCTAAAGAAGCCAGCCCAGTTTTGAAACAGCATTCTTTGGACAGATGAGACTAAGATCAACCTGTACCAGAATGATGGGAAGAAGAAAGTTTGGAGAAGAATTGGAACAGCTCATGATCCAAAGCACTACATCTTCTGTAAAACATGGTGGAGGCAGTGTGATGGCATGGGCATGCATGGCTTCCAATGGCACTGGGTGACTTGTGTTTATTAACGATGTGACAAAAGACAGAAGCAGCCGGATGAATTCTGAAGTGTAGAGGGATATACTTTCTGCTCAGATTCAGCCAAATGCAGCAAAGTTGATTGGACGGCACTTCGCCAATGATCCAAAACATACTGCAGAAGCATCCCAGGAGTTTTTTAAAGCAACGAAGTGGAATATTCTGCAATGGCCGAGTCAATCACCAGATCTCAACCCAATCGAGCATGCATTTTACTTGCTCAAGACAAAACTTAAGGCAGAAAGACCCACAAACAAGCAACAACTGAAGACAGCTGCAGTAAAGGCCTGGCAAAGCATCACAAAGGAGGAAACCCAGCGTTTGGTGATGTCCATGGGTTCCAGACTTCAGGCAGTCATTGCCTGCAAAGGATTCTCAACAAAATATTGAAAAGTAACATTTTACTTAGAGTTATGTTTATTTGTCCAATTACTTTTGAGCCCCTGAAATGAGGAGCGTTTGTATAAAAATAGCTACAATTCCTACATGTTTAATCATATATTTTTGTTCAACCCCTTGAATTAAACCTTGAAGTCTGCACTTCAATTCCGTTGTAGTTGTTTCATTTCAAATCCAATGTGGTGGCATGCAGAGCCCAAATCATGAAGATTGTGTCACTGTCCAAATATTTCTGGGCCTAACTGTATATTAAAGTCCCCTACTATAATAATTGTATCTGATTTCAGCACTAAATCTGCTAAGAATTTGGCAAATTTGGATAAAAACTCTGAGTAGGCTGAGGGAGGATGATAAATTATGGCAAATAAAATTGGGTTTAACCTAAAATTGCTGACATGCCCAATACTGAGGACCAAGCCCTCAAAGGAATTATAACATTTTTTTTGCTTTCCATTAACCTCTTGCACTCCGGGCAATTTTCCTAAAAATGCCAAAAAATAACGTGCCCAAAGTAAATCGAAAGCTGTTCTTCAACCCTTTGCAGCATCTTCATGGGGTTGGTCTCATTTAAAAGAAAACACTTCGAATTTTTTGGCAAAAAAAAACATAATCTCTCTACGTGCTCCGGCCACTGAGTTACAGTCAACTAAACATACTGAACTTGAAGAAAAAAAAATTGGACACAGTGTTTTTTTTGGATACAAATGCTTGTAAATAACACACAGCTGTCCGACCTGGCTGGAAAATGCAACAGAAATGTAGAACCAAGTGTTATCCAGCTGAGATCCAAATTTGGTAACAATACCACAAAAAATGAATATTTTACACAGCTTTGTTCTCAGGCTGTTCCCAGGCGTTTTGGAACTGTGCCAAATTGTGCCAAGTGGCACAGTTTGGAAAAACATCTGTAACTTTTGAATAATTCAATGTAGAATCTTCATTTTAGGCTCTAATGAAAGGTCACACTCAGGGCTGTGTCTGTGTGTGTGTGTGTGGGCGGGGGGTCGTCCCCCCCCCCCCGCTACCAAGGACCGAGTTCGGCCCTCGCTACATGACGGATTACACTCCTTGCATGTCTTCACAGCGGCCCCCCCCCCCCCTCGCTACTGTGTGTGTGTGGGGGGGGGACCGTGAACAGACCGTGAACGCCCCCCCCCCCCCCTCGCTACAGAAGAGGGCCATCGCTACATGATGGAATAGACTCATATGCTTCCCCCCGTGGACCGGGGGGCGTTCGGACCGTGAACGCCCCCCCCCCCGCTCCTCTTCTGCAGCGGGGGGGGGGGGGGGCGTTCACGGTCCGAACACGGCAAATGAACCGTTTATCGCGGCGCACGCACTTCGTACTTCGTGCGCAGTACAGTTGTAATTTACCGATCGGTCAAAAGTCATTTTTGGATTACAGTTTTCAGGGATAAATAATAATTTAACTTATAACACCTTACCTCTTCAAAGCAGCAGAGTTGTGGCGAACATCTCTTCTCCATTGTCAGACGAACGCGACGCTGCTCCGCTCGTGGATCCCGATCAAAACATAATTCCATTATTGCCGTTTTGGCGAATGATTTACGACTTTTGTCGTCGGCCTCCGTCGGTCTATGATGACGGAAGAGAATCCTAAACGTCTATTCTGCTGGAATGAGTGCAGGTCCCACTTGTGGGTGGTCTCCATGCTGCTGGGTGAGCCTGGGTCTGTAGCAGGTTCGTCCAGCTTCCTTTGTTTTCATCTGCTGCAGCAGTAAATCTCTCTTCACCAGCCCGAATTTCTGTGCTTCAATTGGCTCGTGCATTCAAAGTAGGCGGGTCCTCCTTCCTAGGTTTTCATTCATTGGCTCTTCAAGGTTTCAGAAACCCAATTCAAGGCTCTTATTAGTCGAATGAGAGGTCAATCAGATGAACTAATCTGTTCGCGGCTGTGACTGCAGCTTTTTTTTTCAGTAGCGCTTGGAGGCCACACCACCTACATCACCACCATCATGCGTCATGCGTCCAAGCGCGCACGAGTGCGCTCTCGTGCGCCCTCGTGCGCCCCAGGACGCAGAGACTTGCCCGCCCGCGGAACAACGGAGTGCAAGTGGTTAACTAGTAATCTGACATGGTAAATTGTTGCTACTCCTCCTCCATGACCAGAACTTCTGGGATTTTGACAGTTTAAATAACCAGAGGGAGTTGATTCATTTAAACCAACATAATCCTCTTGTCCTAACCAAGTCTCTGTAAGGAATATTAAATCAATCTGATGATCAATTAACAGATCATGGACTAGCAGAGACTTGGGAGTTAGAGACCTAATATTTAACAAACCGCATTTAATTTTTAAATTATGAGGAGGAACAGAGGCCAAGTCATTAAATTTAGAGGCTTCATGTTTAATTTAAGTTTTACCAACTTTTTGTCTAATCAGTTTGAGATGCTTATACATCATTTTTATTTACTTTGGAGGGAGCAGACAATAATTCTCTGATGGGGAAGACAGGGGCTAAGTTGAGGGGTGGCCGATGAAAAGAAGCTGCAGAGAGGCATCTAAGACTGCAACTCTGCTTCCTTGTCCCAGCTCTGAGTTGTCAAGATTTTGGAAATTTGGATTAAAATGATGCCAGATTGTTAGATTAAAGAGGCGCACCATCCAAAGTGGGATGTACGTTGTTTCATCTAATAAGAGCAGGTTTTCCCCAAAATGAGTTCCAATTGTCTATGTAGCCCACATCATTTGCAGGACACCACACAGACAGCCAGCGGTTGAAGGATGACAAGCGGCTAAACATGTCATCACTGGTCAGATTGGGGAGGGGCCCAGAGAATAGTACAGAGGCAGACATCATTTTTGCAAAGTTACACACCAATTCTACATTAAGTTTTGTGACTTCTGACTGCTGGAGTTGGATGTCTTTAATGCCGGCGTGGATAACAATTGTGGAGTATTTACAGTTACTTTTAGCCAGCATTTTCAAATTTGACTCGATGTCGCCTGCTCTGACCCCAGGAATGCATTTGACTATGGCCGCTGCAGTCTCTAGGTCAGGGGTCACCAACCTTTTTGAAACCAAGAGCTACTTCATGGGTATCGAGTCATGTGAAGAGCACCAGCTTGACACACTCCTCTAAAATAACAAATTGTGTGTATATATATATATATATATATATATATATATACAGTATATATATATATATATATATATATACTGTATATATACTGTATATATATATATAAATAATTATCAATAACTTAGAGTGGGTAACAGACAAGATCAATATTCAACACTTTATTTTTATTAATCTCAGCAATTGTTCAGATGATCACTTCTACATTTCATTAAAAAAATGTCCAGTTTTCACCAGTCCCTTTTAACCATAAAAAACTAAACCCTTTTAATTCATGAACTATGTTGAACCATGTTTGAAAAAGTTATGCAACATTTAAGAAAATCAACTTTCATATTAAATAAATCTTATCACATTTTTAACTGAACAAATCTGCTGCAATTCTGCTCAAAATCTGTTACATTTAATAAACACACTTTTGTGTGTTCTTCTTGACTGGAATTATATCCATACAGTTCTTGCCAAGAATCATGCTTGAGTAATAACCAGCACTGTCCTTTCATGAGAAGAAGCTAAACAAGCACCCAGAGTGCTTATATGCATGGTGGCGCAGTGGTTAGCACCGCGGCAGCAGTTTACCCTCGGCCAGGGGATCGCGGGGATCGTGGGTTCGATCCCTGCTCCCGGCCAACAGTGATCTGTGTGGAGTTTGCATGTTCTCCCCGTGTTTGCGTGGGTTTACTCCGGGATTTCTCCGGTTTCCTCCCACATGCCAAAAGCATGCAGGTTCGGGAGTTAAGGGGTGCTTGCGCACGCAGCGACCGGCAGCTGGTGGCTTGTCACCGGACTGCAGAAGAAATCTACCCCTACGGGTACAAAATAAGTCAAAAAAAAAATGAGTGGGCAGCAGTGGGCCACAGTCGCCCCGCAAATGAAACACACGCAGCTTCCTTTCACGGTAGTAAAAAAGAACTCTTCCTCCCGCTCACTTTGAAAATGATAAATTTTCTGTCTTTTTTTTTGTTGCCATGTTTTTGGGCTAGGAAACAGCACTGCGCTCACCATCTTCACTGGCCGCTAGCTTACGCTCCACAAGCGCAAAGGTTTTGTCATGCGCACAATACTGACCTTTGAACTAGGTCAGAGTTCACCTTAAAGTTACGTATAATAAACATATTTTCTTTTTTTTTTTTATTTTTAAGACATTGTCATTTTAAAATCTATATAAATGCAAGTGTGATTTTAAAAAATAGCGGCAGAAAAAATTACATCTTAGAAGCAGCTCACTTGCGAGTTGTGCTATTTTTAGAACAGGCCTGCGGGTGACTTGGTGCCTGCGGGCACCGCGTTGGTGACCCCTGCTCTAGGTTCACGTTTCTGACTACAGAGTCGCCAATGATCAGAGTTTTTTCCTCAGCGGGTGTGTCGCTGAGCGGGGAAAAACGATTAGAAACGTGAACAGATTGGAGGTGTACCGGGGCTTTGCGACTAGGCTTCTTCTCACCATCACCCACCCAGTCTCCTCGCTACTGAGGAGAGCCGGAGGACCGCTAACGGGGTTAGCTATGCTAGCTAGCTCCGCTGCAGCTAAGGGGCGTCCGTCTGTGGCCGCACATGGGCCGCACATGGGGAGAACATAATCTCTAGCATCTTAGATAAGAACAAAGTGCAGAGTTTCCTTGGAGATAACAGGAAGCTGTGAAAGTGTAATCTTTTGTGTGTGAGAAGCTGCTTGGAGGATCCTTTGTGTGCCAAAGACTGTGAGGGGAATGCTAAGGGATTAAAGAGGAAATGCAATGTTACCTTTGATGTGAATGCAATGTGACTTGTGAGCTGTGGGGAGACCTGGGTTTATAAGGGACGAGTTTTTTCTGAGATGTCCTCTTGCTACGATGCTCATGTTGGAGATGTGTAATAAACTGCCTAAGACAAATCTGTCTCGTCATTTACACATTCCACACATCAAGAGTAACTGGCGCAGACGGTGTTTCAATGCAGCGGAGCCGGGATTCCAAATCAGACAACCTCGCCTCGAGCGAGGGAGAAGGAGAGCTAGTAGCCATAGCTAGAGGCTAACCCAAAGCTAACACAAACACTGATGAAAGGTGAACAGAAGGCTAAAGAGGGTGATTAGGTGACACTGAGTGTGCACACAGGTATATATTGGAGTTTTCCCTGGTGGACGAAAGGGTTGTTCCCCTGTGCCTTCGGGTTTGGAAACGGGTCCTGACCATCATTTGTGCCTATGCACCAAATGATGGTTCAGAGTACCCACCCTTTTTGGAGTCTCTGACTGGGGTGCTGGAGGGTGCTCCTCTTGGAGACGCCATTGTCCTACTGGGGACTTCAATGTGCACGTGGGCAATGACAGTGAAACCTGGAGGGGGGTGATTGGGAGGAACGGCCTACCCAATCTGAACCTGAGTGATGTTTAGTTATTGGACTTCTGTGCTAACCACAGTTTGTCCATAACAAACACCATGTTCAAGCGTAAGGGTGTTCACATATGCACCTGGCACCAGGACACCCTAGGTCACAGGTCGATGATCGATTTTGTTATCGTGTCATCAGATCTGCGACCGTATGTCTTGGACTCCTGGATAAAGAGAGGTGCAGAGCTGTCAACTGATCACTACCAGGTGGTGAGTTGGATCCGATAGCAGGGGAGGATGCCATTCAGACCTGGTAGACCCAAACATATAGTGAGGGTGTGCTGGGAACGTCTGGCTGAGGCCCCTGTCCGGGAGGTTTTCAACTCCCACCTCCGGAAGAACTTCAACCACATTCCAAGGGAGTCTGGAGACATGGAATCTGAATGGGCCATGTTCTCCACCTCCATTGTTGAAGTGGCTGGCAAGAGCTGCAGCAGCAAGGCTGTCGGTGCATCTTGTGGTGGCAAACCCCAAACCAAGTGGTGGACACCAGTGGTGAGGGGGGCCATTAAGCTGAAGGAGGAGTCCTATCAGGCTTGGTTGGCTTGTGGGACTCCCGAAGCAGCTGAGGTGTACCGGCAGGCTAAGCAGAGTGTGGCTCGAGTGGCTGCTGAAGCAAAAACTCAGATGTAGGAGGAGTTTGGTGAGGCCATGGAACAAGACTTTCGGTTGGCATCGAAGAGATTCTAACAAACTGGCTGACGGCTCAGGAGGGGGAAGCAACTCCCTGTCCACACTGTGTATGGTGCGGATGAGGTGCTGCTGACTTTGACTGGGGATATCGTCGGGTGGTGGAAGGAATACTTCGAGGATCTCCTCAATCCCACTGACACGCCTTCCACAGAGGAAGCAGGGCTTGTGGACGAGGGGGACGGCTCGCCCATCACAGGGGCTGAGGTCGCCAAGGTGGTTAAAAATCTCTTGGGTGGCCGGGCCCCGGGGGTGGACGAGATTCAACCTGAGTACCTCAAGGCCCTGGATGTTGTAGGGCTGTCATGGTTGACACGCCTCTGCAACATTGCGTGGAGGTTGGGGACAGCGCCTTTGGCATGGCAAACAGGGGTGGTGGTTCCTCTCTTCAAAAAAGGGAACCAGAGGGTGTGCTCCAACTTTAGAGGGATCACACTCCTCAGCCTCCCTGGGAAGGTCTATGCCAAGGTACTGGAGAGGAGAGACCGGCCGTTGGTCGAACTTCGGATTCAGGAGGAGCAATGTGGTTTTCGTCCTGGCCGTGGCACATCGGACCAACTGTTTACCCTCTCGAGAATCCTTGAGGGTTCGTGGGAGTTTTCCCAACCAGTTTACATGTGTTTTCTGGACTTGGAGAGAGCATTCGACAGCGTCCCTCGTGGTTTGTTGTGGGGGTGCTTTGGGAGTATGGCGTATCGGGCTTGTTATTACGAGCTATTCGGTCTCTGTACGACCATTGTGAGATTTTGGTTTGTATTGCCATCACTCGGTCAGATTCATTCCCAATGAGAGTTGGACTCTTTCAGGGCTGCCCTTTGTCACCTATCCTTTTCATAATTTTTATGGACAGGATTTCTAGGCGCAGCCAGGGAACGGAGGGTATCATGCTCGGTGACCATAGGATCTCATCTCTGTTGTTTGCAGATGATGTTGTCCTGTTGGCTTCATCCAGCAATGACCTACAGGTCTTACTGGGACGGTTTGCCACTGAGTGTGAAGTGGCTGGGATGAGAATCAGCACCTCCAAGTCCGAGTCCATGGTCCTCAGCCGGAAAAAGGTAGATTGTCCTGTCCGGGTTGGGGACAAGCTCCTGCTCCAAGTGGAGGAGTTTAAGTATCTTGGGGTCTTATTCACGAGTGAGGGGAGACTGGAGCGAGAGATTGACAGATGGATCAGGGGCAGCATCTGCAGTGATGCAGACATTGTACCGGTCTGTTGTGGTGAAGAGGGAGCTGAGCTCTAAGGCAAAGCTGTCGATTTACCGGTCAATCTACGTTCCTACCCTCATCTATGGTCATGAGCTTTGGGTAATGACAGAAAGAATGAGATCGCGGATACAAGTGGCTGAAATGCGCTTCCTTTGTATGATTGCTGGACTCACCCTCAGAGATGGGGTGAGGAGCTCAGTCATCCGGGAGAGGCTCAGAGTAGAACTGCTGCTCCTCCACATTGAAAGGAGCCAGTTGAGGTGGTATGGGCATCTGATCAGGATGCCTCCTGGATGCCTCCCACTTAAGGTGTTTCGGGCACGTCCCACTAGGAGACCCCAGGGCAGACCCAGGACTCGATGGAGAGACTATGTCTCCCAGCTGGTCTGGGAACGCCTTGGTGTCCTCTCTGAAGAGCTGGAGCAGGTGGCTGGGGAGAGGGAACTCTGGGCTTCTCTGCTTAAACTGCTGCCTCCATGACCCGGACCTCCGGAAAAGTAGTAGAAGGTGGATGGATAAAGAATCTCTCATTTGTCCAATTACTTATTTAATCAATCAGTCAATCAAACATGCTGTCGTCCCAACTACTTGGAAAGTAGGAGTGGTTAGACCAATTTTCAAAATGGGGATTAAAATTGATATAAACAACTACAGACCAATCAGCATCTTACCTGTTATCTCCAAAATAATTAAAAAATGGGTGGCTACACTAATATGTGAATATCTGAATAATGGGAACACCCCCCTGCATCATGCACAGTTTGGGTTTCTTGCTCACCATTCAACAATCTGCAATAAGCTTGTTTTTAAAGAAAACTAATTTTTTTTTTTTTTTTAGATGAGTGCAATTGTGTAGGTGCTGTGTGTTTAGATCTAAAAAAGGCATTTGACACCGTTGACCACAACATCCTTTTAACCAAACTTACTCAGCTGAATTTTTCAGAACACGCTATCAAATGGATACATCCTATTTAACCTCTTGCACTCCGTTGTACCATGGGCGGGCAAGTCTCTGCGTCCCAGAGTGCACGAGGGCGCACGAGAGCGCCCTCGTGCGCTCTAGGACGCATGATGGAGATGCTGATGATGGAGATGGAGATGGAGATGGTGATGGCGTCCAAGCGCGCACTGAAAATAAAAGCTGCAGACACAGCCGCGAACAGATTAGTTCATCTGATTGACCTCTCATTTGACTAATAAGAGCCTTGAATTGGGTTTCTGAAACCTTGAAGAACCAATGACTGAAAACCTAGCAAGAAGGACCCGCCTACCAACGCAGCGAGCCAATTGAAGCACAGAAGTTCGCTGAGCTGTTTTGTCTACAAAGGCTGGGTGAAGAGAGAATTTTTTAATTCCAGCAGAGTGGTTAGGATTCTCTTATGGTCATCATAGACCGACGGAGGCCGACGACGAAGGTCGTAAATCATTCGCCAAAACCGCAATCATGGAATTATGTTTTGACCGGGTCGCGAGACCAGAACCACGAGCGGACCAACGTCGCGTTCGTCTGACATTGAGGAAGAGAAGTTCGCCAGGACAATGCTGCGAAGAGGTAAGGTGTTATAAGCTAAATTATTCTTTATCCCTGAAAATTGTAATCAAAAATGACTTTTGACCAATCGGTAAATTACAACTGTGTGGCGCACGATATCCGAAGTGCGTGCACCGCGGTACATGGGTCGATCGTTGTGTCCGGACCGTGAACGCCCCCCCGCTACTATTCTGTAGCGAGGGGGGGGAGCCGCGGTGACTGCGCCGCGGTCGCGACATCGCCACGAGTGTAATCCGTCATGTAGCGATGGCCGATCTCCGTCCTCTGTAGCAAGGGGGGGGGACCCCCCCCCACACACACACACAGTAGCGAGGGGGGGAAGCCGTGGTGACTGCGCCGCTGTGGCCACATGAGTGTAATCCGTCATGTAGCGATGGCCGATCTCCATCCTCTGTAGCGAGGGGGGGGGACACAACCCCCCCCCCCCCCCCCACACACACACACACACACAGCCCTGAATGTCACCTTTCATTAGAGCCCAAGATGAAGCTTCTATATTGAATCATTCAAAAGTTACAGACGTTTTTCCAAACGGTGCCATTTGGCACAATTTGGCACAGTTCCAAAACGCCTGGGAACAACCTGAGGAAAAAGCTGTGTAATATATTCATTTTTTGTGGTATTGTTACAAAATTTGGACCTCAGCTGGATAACACTTGGTTCTACATTTCTGTTGCATTTTCCAGCCCGGATCTGAAGCTGTGTGTTATTTGCAAGCATTTGTATCCAAAAAAACACCCAGGCCAAATTTATTTTCTTCAAGTTCACTATGTTTAGATGACTGTAACTCAGTGGCCGGAGCACTTAGAGAGATTATGACTGTTTTGCCAAAAAATTCAAAGTATTTTCTTTTAAATGAGGCCAACCCCATGAAGATGCTGCAAAGGGTTGAAGAACAGCTTTGGATTTAATTTGGGCACATTATTTTTTGGCGTTTTTAGGGAAATTGACCAGAGTGCAAGGGGTTAAGAAGAAGAGGCCAACTTTATTGTCATTCAATCCATACAGCTAATCATGTACAGTAGAATGAAATTACATTTCTCCTATCTACAATGATAATCACATCTAGAATCATCTAGAGGGGTTGCTGCCATGTGAAGCCTTATTCATGCTTCATTTCCCCTCTAGTCTGCTTTGATCCGCATATACTTTGGACGAGCCTGGCACGCACGCGGCACTGTACATATTCACTTTTTTCATCTACCCAGGCCAAGCGGTTGACGCATGTGCACAACCATCATTTGTAGTTTCACTTCCACCCTATAGGTAGCGCCAATGCGCTGACACACCAGGATTTTCACCAATGAAGAAACGCTGTTTGCTTTCTGCTGCTTGACTTCTCGATTTTCACTCCTTTTCCACAAAGATGTTGCTGCCGCCGCTGTAAGAAAGTATGCATGTATGATTCATGTATGTTTTTATTCTCGTCTTCCACTTCCTTGTTGTCTTTTTCATCTGCTTTCTTTGTATGCTGTGTCAATATCGCCACCTCATGAATGGGATATTCAGTGTTGCGCATGCGCCGTCAACGCGTTCAGGTTATGGGCAGGCAGTGTGGTCACAAAATTTGGGCTGCACGCGGTCGTCCGCGGTCGAGCACTGTGGACACTAGCAGAGTGAAGACGATGATGTAAATTTCGTCACATGAGGTTTCCGGTTACACGTACACGGACAGCAAAGGTGCAGCATGAATCCAGCTTGAGGCGCCGTCACAAACAACTTTTCCTTCCCCCATTCCATTATGCTGAGCACCAAGCTAGAAGGTGGGAAGAACCATTTTTATATGGTCTTTTGTATGACCCGTCCAGGGCTTAAACGTGCGACCTCCCGGTTGTGGAGCAGATGCTCTACCACTAGGCCACCACTCCGGTGGACGAACAGAAATGTGTAATGGTCAACAGTGTCAAATTGCCATATTTGAAATGTCAAATGGGAGTCCCACAAGGCTCCATACTTGGACCAATATTATTCTCCTCATACATAAATGATTTACCAAATGCATGCAGAAACATTCATATACAAATGTATGCAGATGACACGGTAATATTCACACCTGCAAAAAAACACACAAGAAGCCGCCTGTATTCTTACAACAGTGATGACTCAAATCCATGACTGCCTTAATAATTCATGTCTCCTACTAAACACCCAAAAAAAAACAAACCTGCATGCTGTTCAGCAAACAACCATCAAGTATTACAAACTCAAACATTTTCTTAAAAGGGGAGGAGCTGCAATTAGTCAAGGAATTTAAGTGTCTCAGTGTGATTTTAGATTCCTCATTAACTTTTAAAAAACATAAAAAATCTCGAACATAATTCAGTCTGAGAAATTATAAATAAATTAGGCCATCGCTGACAGTTAGTGCGGCCAAAATGTTTCTACATGCAATGATCTCACACATCAATTACTATTTTACCAACTGGTCTCTCATTGGTGTAATCATAATCAAACCCATTGAATCTTTTATAAGAAAGATCCCACATATCATTGACCATGTTTACATGGACACAAGTAACTGGATTAAAAGCCTGATTGGAATAAAAATGCTTCATGTAAACATGCCAATCTGAATATTCTGACCCGATTACGCGCATTCGGATCAAAATTTCATTCCGATTGAGACGGGTGGGTTATGCCGATTGTTAATCCGAATGGCGCGCATGAAAACACTTATTCCAAAGGTTGAGCAGAAAATATGTTTACTGTGCATGTCTATACGTCAGCCACACGTTGACGTGACATATTTCCACCTTTACAGCAACTAGCAGAAGACAGCGGGGAAAAAAGCAAAACTGGTCTGTATACTCACTGCTTTTATTTTCTTATCTTCTAAATTATTGCTCTGAGTGTTGCTATCCCTGTGCTGTTGCAATCCTGGAATTTCCCCATTGTGTGACTAATAAAGGCTTATCTCACCTTATCTTATCTTATCCTTCTGTTCGTCATATGCAGAAGTATGTACTTGTGATCAGCAGATCACTGGGTAAGGAGATGGGCGGCTGAGTTCTGAATGTATTGAAGTTTCTGGAGGACTATGAGTGATGAGCCGTAAAGAATGCTATTGCAGTAGTTGAGTCTGGATGTAATAAATGTGTGTATGAGGATTTCTGTGGTGGAGAAGGTGAGTGAGGGAGTCGGGCTGTGTTTTTTATGTGAAAGAAGGCAGTTTTGGTGACATGACTGATGTGCGGTTCAAAAGTGAGATGGCTATCAAAGATGACTCCAAGGTTTCATATCTGTGGGGATGGGGAAAGTGTGGCGTTGGCAACAGTGAGGTTGAAGTTGTGGGTGATATTGATGAGAAATTCCGGGCCGATGATTATCATGTCAGACTTATCATAGTTGTAGAAAGTTCTTTTGCATCCAGGATTTTATTTCAGAGAGACAGTTTTCCAGTATGGAGCAGGTTACTGTGGTTATGCAGTAAGTAGAAATGTAGATCTGAATGTCTTCAGCATAACAATGGAAGTTAAGGCCATGTCAGCAGATGATGTTACCAAGCGGGAGTATATTGATGATGAAGAGGAGAGGGCCAAGCACAAAACCACCATGAGGAACACCATGGGAGAGGTGGGCTGTGAGGGAGGTGCAATTGGTGACGTGGATGAATTGCTGTCTGTTGGTGAGATATGAGTGGTACCAGGAGAAAGCCGTACCAATGACGTTGAGGAAGGTTTCCAGACGGGAGAGGAGAATGAAGTCATTGACTGTATCGAAGGCAGCTGTGAGGTCAAGCATGATGAGAATGTTCAGGAGTCCAGTGTCGGCTGAGAGGAGGAGGTCATTTGTCACTTTGAGAAGGGCTGTTTTGGTGCTATGTTGTGAACGGAATCCAGATTGGAATGTCTTAAAGAGGTCATTGGAGGTGAGGCGGGTTTTGAGAAGGTCTCAAAACTCACCCTTTGACGCCCTTTGACGGGTCTTGTTTTTAATCCTGCTGGGTGACATGCCACCCTCCTCACCAGCATGATGCTGGTGGGGGAGCCATTTTAAACACCTACCACCTGTCCATGCAGGAGGTAGTACTGGGTTACTATGTTACCAGTAGCAGACACAAGGCCCGACCTGACTTCAGTGGTCTGTGATAGTGAAAAGGGAAAACCAAGAAAGGGAAAACCAAAAAGTACATAAAGTGTTGACATGGTCCCAGACCGTGCCCAGATTCTGACATAATCCCCCCTTTAAGGGGTGGATTCCAGACACCCCTAAAATAAAACATGGGAACACCAAAATGGAGGGAAGGAGATGGGGCAAGGCACGGTAGGTAGAAACAACATACAAAAATTCACCACAAAGAAAAATGTCAATCAGGTGGTCTCAAACAGTCCCAGGACCACCGGCCTGGGGAACTCGATGAGTCAGGAGGCTGACTGGAGTCCAAGGGCCCCCAGAACATGAGCTGTGGGGAGTCAGGTGGCCTCCCAGAGTCTTTGGACCACCAGACCAGAGAACACAGTGAGTCCGGTGGCCTACCACAGTCCATGGGCCACCTGACCAGAGAGCTCAGTCTTTCAGGGGGCAACCAAAGTCCATAGCCCACCCAGCCCCAGAGCGAGCACCACCAGACAGTGGCGGCTGGGGGGGGGGGGCGCAGAGCTCAGGAGGTGGCATCAGGGAAGCTCTGAGCTCTGGGAACTGCAGCAGCTGCGGTGCATCGACCTCGGGAGACAGCAGCTAGGGTGTGTCAACCTTGGGAGATGGCTACTGGGAAACATTGGCCACTGGCGGTGAAGGTGGAGTGAACTTCTGCAACGAACCAGGTGGAGTGGACAGCTTGGATGATGAAGCTGTGGCATGCACCTTGTAGACAGCTGGAGCTGTGGCGTGCACCTTGGAGACAGCTGAAACTGTGGTGTGCACCTCGGAGACAGCTGGAGCTGTGGCATGCACCTCGGGGACAGCTGGAGCCGTGGCGCGCACCTCGGGGACAGCTGGAGCCGTGGCGCGCACCTTGGGGACAGCTGGAGCAGGCTTGTGCACCTCAGGGAGGACTAGAGCTGGGGAATGCACCTTGAGGGCAGCTGGAGCAGGCTTGTGCATCTCTGAGACTGCTGGAGCTGCTGCATGCACCTCGGGGGGGAGGGGGATTAAAAGCAGGGGCGTACACCTCGGGGAGAGCTGGAGCAGGGATGTGCACCTCGGGGAGAGCTGGAGCAGGCTCATGTACTTCAGAGACTGCTGGAGCTGTTATGTGCACCTCGGGGAAGACTGGAGCTGGGGAGTGCACTGTGGGGGCAGCTGGAACTGGGATGTGCACCTTGGGAGCAGCTGGAGGAGGCTGCCAGAGCTGCTGCGTGCACTTGCCTGTTCCGCTGTTCTGCCAGAGATGAGCTCAGAGTGGAGGCGGTGGAAGCCAGTGTAGCTGAGCTCTGCAGGGTTGGAGCAACGTGCAGAGGTGGCTGGAGTGGAGTGCGGCGGTGTGCTCTCCTCCAGCTCAGGGCATGGCGGTAGTGCTGAGGAGAGGCTGACTGGGTTGGAGCAGCATGCCAAGAGGAGCGGCGTCTCCCAGAATGCTCCCTCCAACCAGGACCACCAAACGTCAAGCTGGTGCCCCGGTACTGCTCCCTCTTGGCAGAGGACATCTCCCAAGGGGCTCATGGTGCAGTGAGCTGCTGCCTGGGAGGTGAAGTTGGGACTGGAGCTGGTGTTCGGCGTGGTGAGAGAGGTGCCGGAACCAGGAGATGCCCCCTCGTAGGCTTAGGCTTTGGGGCAGCTGGAATGACTCCCACCATCTTGCGATACATGCGCCAGAGTTTATAGACAGACATAAGCAGCCCAAGCAAATCGGGGTAGCTCCGTAGGCTGGGGTTGTTTTAATTACTGTGGCTGCCAAGTCCAGAAACTCCAGGGCTGCCTCCGGCGTGCAGGAAGTGCGGGCGTCCAAGACATAGTCCTCAATAGTTTGTGCTGCCCACACCTCATCCGCATCCAGTCTCAAACTCCAGAAGTCCATGCCTGCTGGGTCGTTGGTTGCTTGGGTCATTCTGTCATAATACTCGTCTGCCCTCCAGGCAGACAAGGGTTGATAGTGGAAGGTTCCTGATGTAGGCAAGGACATGGTGCAAAATAATTTATGAACAAAAACTCAGGAGGAAACAAAAAAACGCAGCATGAGGGCTGGAATGAACTCAGAAAACACTGGTGGCAACACTCAGAGAAAACACTGAGATACTGTACATGGGGAACACAACAGGAGAAATGACATACACAGAACAATGACCCAACCCAGAGCATAATCACAGATTCAGACAGATAGATGGATGTACTTTATTGATCCCAAACTGGGAAATTACAGTGTAACAGCAGTATAACAGTAGACAACCAGACGACACACAGCATAATAATCAGAGAACTTCTACAGAAGTTCTCTGATGACTCTGCGATCGTTGGCCTCATCTCCAATGGAGATGAAGCTGAATACAGAGGGCTTATCCAGGACTTCGTAGACTGGTGCCATCGGAACTGCCTCCAGATCAACGCAAGGAAAACTAAGGAGCTGGTGGTGGACTGCCGCAGGCATGGGCAGCCCCTCACAGCACCAGTAAATATACAGGGAACAGACATCGAGATGGTGACATCCTATAAGTACCTGGGTGTTCATCTGAACAATAAACTAGACTGGTCACACAATACTGACGCACTCTACAAGAAGGGACAGCGCAGGCTGTTCCTGCTGAGGAGACTCAGGTCTTTTGGTGTACAAGGGGCGCTGCTGAAGACATTCTATGACACGGTGGTGGCATCAGCCATCACTTTTGGAGTGGTCTGCTGGGGCAGTGGCATTACAGCAGCTGATAGGAAGAGACTGAACAAACTGATTAAGAAAGCTAGCTCTGTCCTGGGGCAGCGCCTTGATCCGGTGGAGGAGATAGGAGAGAGAAGGACGGTGGCTAAACTGTCATCTCTGCTGGAGTCCGAGTTCCACCCTATGCAGGATGTACTGAATGCACTGAGGAGCTCATTTAGCAGCAGACTACATCATCCCAGGTGCACAACCGAGAGGTTTCGTAGGTCCTTCCTACCAACGGCTGTCAGACTGTACAACCTAAGTAGGGCTGCTCGCAGAGATAGCAAAAAGACGTAACAAACTAATAGTTTTTAAATGCAAAAGATGCAATAGACTTACACAATGGTCCCCTCCGGCATACAACTAGGAAAATACCGGTCGCTATGGAGGGTGAGAATATGTATGGGCACATAATCATACCATGTAGGATAACTAAGTAGAGGGTTATGCTGTTTCATCCCATCTAGCAACAATGCTCTGCACTGTGTGTGTTTATATATTTACATATTTATTCCATCTAGCTACAATGCTCAGCACTGGGTGTGTTCATATTTATATATCTATATATTTATTCCATCTAGCTACAATGCTCCGCACTGTGTTTTTATATATCTATATATTTATTCCATCTAGCTACAATGCTCCGCACTGTGTGTGTTTATATACTTACATATTTATTCCACCTAGCTGCAATGCTCCGTACTGTGGGTGTTTATATATTTACATATTTATTCCATCTAGCTACAATGCTCTGCACTGTGTGTTTATATATTCATATATTTATTCCATCCAGCTACAATGCTCTGCATTGTGTGTCTGTGTGTGTGTATATATATATATTTTTAGTAATATGTACATATGTATATTAGCTGCTCTTGCTTGCTTGTTTTTTTTTCTTGCCTTCTGATTGTTGCTCTGAGTGTTGCTATCCCTGTGCTGTTGCAATCCTGGAATTTCCCCGTTGTGGGACTAATAAAGGCTTATCTTATCTTATCTTATCTTATAATAGACAAAGAGATTACCCATGGAAAGTAAAACTGCTAAAAACTTATATACATCTGTAACACTGTGGCGAGGAAGCAAAGCAAAATCTCCAATTTTTATTTTATTTCACAAAACTTACTGGTAAACAATCCAAATGTTGTCCGACATCTTCACACCGACATGACTCTTCATCAACAATAAAGAAAGACCATTCTTTCCACAATAAACACCTGTTATATATTATGTGAGACAATTAGGGCTAATTAGCCCCTACCATAACCCCAGGTAAAACAATAAACATTTTCATTTTTCACACAAACCCAATAGCATCTAAAAGTCCATAAATAATCCCCACTTATTTACAAAATACATATAAATAGTACAGAATAAATAATACTATAAATAATTCGTTAAATAATTTAATCCCCTATTTACATATTTTTAAATCACCCCTCAACTTGCCATCACCTGCTCCCTTCCTGCTGGTGTCCTTTAAAAAGGCGTTCAACCCCCAAAGAGTCTTTTGCCCGGACACCCTCAGGAAGCATGTTGGCAAAGGTATGTATGTGTATTAAATAATCACCAATTGTTTACCCAAATAATTAACCAAACAATTATCTGACAAAAGGCATTTCAATTAGTCAAAGACAGATCCTAGAAATAATGTGTACACTTTTACAAATAATCATAATAACATTTACAATATTACAAATATAACATAATCACACATACACTAAATCA
This sequence comes from Pholidichthys leucotaenia, assembly GCA_020510985.1. Lineage (NCBI taxonomy): Eukaryota > Metazoa > Chordata > Actinopteri > Cichliformes > Pholidichthyidae > Pholidichthys > Pholidichthys leucotaenia. The sequence goes on from CM035843.1 coordinate 149,819,296, forward strand.
TAACAGTGGGGACACTTCGTCGTCACATTTCCTCCCCCCTTTTCCCAAGAGTACAGTACTCTAAGAGTCATGTACTTTTGAGAGGCTATCTGCCACAAGGTTGGTCTTCCCTGCCACATACCGAAAAGTAAAATTATACGGTTGAAGGGACACATACCACCCTGTGAGACGACTGTTTACGTCCTTCATCCTGTCCAGCCACTGTAGGGCCCGATGATCTGTCTCCAACACAAAATGACGCCCCAGTAAATAGTATTTGAGAGACCCTATTGCCCATTTCATGGCAAGACACATGGGCTGCACGGTGGCGCAGTGGTTTAGCACTGTGGCAGCACAGTTTTACCCTCGGCCGGGGGATCGCGGGGATCATGAGATTGTGGGTTCGATCCCAGCCCCCGACCAACAGTGAGCTGTGTGGAGTTTGCATGTTCTCCCCGTGTTGCGTGGGTTTACTCCGGGATTTCTCCGGTTTCCTCCCGCATACCAAAAACATGTAGGTTTAGGGCGCTCGCGCACGCAGCGACCAGCAGCCGGTGGCTTGTCACCAGACTGCAAACCAAATCTACCTACGGGTACAAATAAGTAACAAAAAAAACAAACAAACAAACAAAAAGACATTCCTTTTCTATCATAGAGTATCTTGTCTCCCGGTCCAACAACTTACGGCTCAAGAACAGTACTGGGTGTCTCTCTCCCCTCTCCTCCTGGAGAAGTACTGCTCCAATGCCAACTCCTGAAGCATCTGTCTGTAAAATGAACGGGCGAGCAAAGTCTGGACTGTAGAGAACCTTCTCACCAGAAATAGCCCTCTTCAGATCTTCAAAAGCTCTATTACACTCCTCTGTTCATTTTACCCTATTCGGTGCTGAAGCCTTAGTGAGGTCAGTCAAAATTGCTGCTCTTTCAGCAAAATGGGGAATGAACTTACTATACCATCCTACCATTCCCATAAATGATCGTACCTTCTTCTTCTAGGTCCGGATGGCATCCACTTTACCTACTCGTGGTCTAATAACCCCCTGACCAACCACATGTCCCAAGTACTCCACCTGCTGCTGTCCAAACGCACATTTACGTGGATTGATCGTCAGTCCTGCCCTCTTAATCAACTGAAGGACCTGCCTAAGGTGTACCAAATGTTCTTCCCAGGTCTGGCTATAGATGACCACGTCATCCAGATAGGCAGCCGCAAAATTTGATACCCTTCTTAACACTTGGTCCATAAGCCGCTGAAAAGTTGCAGGTGCCCCTTGAAGGCCAAATGGCATAACCCTGAATTGGAAACTACCATAAGGTGTTTTAAAGGCTGTAAGTTCTTTTGTTTCCAGTGCCAATGCCACTTGCCAATACCCCTTGCATAGGTCCAGTGTAGAAATAAACCTAGCCCTGCCCACTTTCTCTAACAGTTCATCAATCCGGGGCATGAGGTATGACTCAAACTTAGACACTGAATTGAGATATCTGAAGTCAATACAGAATCTCAAAGAGCCGTCCTTTTTGGGTACCAGCACAATCGGGCTACACCACTCACTGACTGACTCCTCGATCACTCCCAGCTGCAACATCAGATCAATCTCCTGCTTCATCTTTGGAACCAATCGCTCCGGGATCCTATAAGATTTCCTACGTGGAACAGCTTTCTCTTTCAAATAAACTTTATGATGTACCAATGTGGTGAAACCAGGTCTCTCCTGAAACAATTCTGGATCTAACAGTGCCTCTAATTCTCTTTGCTGATTCACCTGCAAATGAGACACTTGGAATAAACACGGCTCTGACACATTTGTGGGAAAAGACTGTTCTTTCTCCTCATCCACTTCCGTCGCACAAATGAAGAGCTGATGTGTCTCCTGAAGAACAGGTTGCTGCTGCTGATGACCAGGCTGCTGAAACTCCTTCAACAAGTTAATATGGAAGGTCTGATGTTTTACCTTCCTGTCAGGCATATATAGTTCATATGTCACTGCACTTAGTTTTTTTTAGAAATTTCATACGGCCCCTGCCATTGGGCCAACAGCTTACTGTCACACGAGGGCAGCAATAACAAAACCTGCTGACCTGGGTGAAAAACCCTTTTTCTGGCCTTCTTGTCATACCAAGTTTTTTGTTTGGCCTGCGTCGTCCTCATGTGCTCCTGAGCCAAAGCAGTCATTCGATCCAGTTTCTCTCTCATCTTAATAATGTATGAGACCACATTGTCCTGATCACTCGGTGGACTCTCCCAGTGCTCCTTTAATAAGCCCAGTGGGCCCCTCACCTGATGACCATACAGCAGTTCAAAAGGTGAGAACCCTGTTGAAGCCTGGGGCACCTCCCAATAAGCAAACAATAAGTATGGTACCCATTGGTCCCAATCCGAGCCCGTTTCAGAAACAAATTTCCGCAGCATGTTTTTTAGAGTCTGATTAAATTGTTCCACTAGTCCATCAGTCTGAGGGTGAAATAGGGTGGTCTTAATACCCTTAATACCCAACAGCTTATATACCTGCTGCAACAGTTTGGACAAGAAATTTGTTCCACAGTCTGTCAGAATTTCTCTAGGTATGCCTACCCTTGAAAATAACTGGATAAGGCAGTTGGCAACCTGCCTAGCCTTGATAGATTTCAGGGGAAAGGCTTCTGGGTACCGAGTAGCATAGTCACAAATTACCAAAATGTATCTATTACCAGAGGAGCTTCTCTCTAGGGGGCCAACTATATCCATCCCTATTCTGTCAAATGGTGTTCCAATAATTGGTAGTGGGTGTAGTTGGGCACGGGCTACTCCCCTAGGTGATGTAATCTGACATATTGGGCACGATGTGCAGAAGTCCTTTATCTGGATATACATTCCCGGCCACACAAACCTTCTAGCAATTCTCTGCAGAGTTTTTTTGAAATGCTAAATGACCTGCCCAAGGGATAACATGTCCCAGTTCTATAATCTTTGGTGTGAGGTCCTGTGGCAAAGCTATGGCCATAACTTCACCTTGTTGCTGGTATAAAATGCCCTTTTTAATGACATACATGGCCTCAGCCAAACAATCAGTTCTACCCTGTTTCACACCCTCAATCTCCGAGACTTTATTAAACCATGGTCTAAGTGCTGGGTCAGCTTTCTGTAATTCAGCTATGTCAGGAGGGATGTCAAACTCTACTGACTGACTTAGTTGTGGTGTTTCTTCACCCAAGTTCTTTACAGAAGCTAACACCTTATCTCTTCTCCTCTGAGCCTTGGATTTAGGTTGTTTACTAGGGCCTGTCTCTATCTCAGAATCATAAAATGGCAGCTCCTGAAGAGCATTGGCAGCCCTCTGCGCCCTCTGTGCCCTGGTTGTCACCATATTACAAATTTTTCCAGCAGGTGCATCAAGCCTCTGCTCAATAGCGCCACCTGCCTGTCCCTCAGTTTGTTCATCTCTAACCTGTTGTATGATGTCCAATAAAGTTGGAACATCATTGCCAAGAATAATTGGATAAGGCAAATCAGGCACAAGAGCTACAGGAAGGAGATAAGTTTGACCTCCCACTGTTAAATAAACCTCAGCGGTCGGGCACAGTTTTTTATCCCCATGGACACAACTGATATTTATTTCAGACTCATTCCACAAATCCCTAGGAACCAAACTGGGCAGCACAACCGTTTGAAAACAACCTGAGTCTAACAGGGCCTCTTCACACTGACCATTAAGCAACACCTTCGTTTTATACACTCCACTGTGCACTGGGGCTGAAAAAGTGGGTCTGGGAACTGAACATAATAGTGATGGTTTGCTATTTCTTGTGGCAGGACATGAATATTGTGTGTGGCCAATTTTGTTACACTGGTAACAGCGTATATCGTGACTTGGAACAAAACGTGACTTTCTACTCCCACTTTGTTTGCTAACAGTGACCTGACTGGAGCTGGAATACAGTCTATTTTGAGCTGGACCACCCCTTTCACCCTCATTAAACTTACTCCGTGTGGTGAAAGAGCTGTCATGGCCGAGAGTAGGTCTCCTGCTCCCAGACCTGGCTGACAGAAAAACCTCCGCCAGACGAGCAGCGTCCTCTGCAGTCTTCGGGTCCCGCTCTTGTATCCAGATTCCCAGTTAAGGGTTCACCATCCGCAGAAACTGTTCCAAAACTAATAGTTCCATAATGTCTTTTATAGTTGAGGTCTCTGGTTTAATCCATCTACAAAACAGGTCTTTCAAACGTACATACAATTCACGAGGGGTTTCGTCCTGATAAACGTCCAGGGACCGAAACCTCCTCCTATATGTGTCGGACGTTATTTCATATTTGTTTAAAATCGCTTCCTTCACTTTCCCATAATTGTCTGTGTCTGTAATGTCCATCAGAACATACGCGCTCCGTGCTTTACCTGTAAGCAGAGGAGCTAGCTGGATAGCCCACTCTTCTTCACGCCAGCGGCAGACTGTAGCGATCCTCTCGAACGTTGCAAGGTAGTGCTCGATGTCATCCTCGGGAGAGAGAGGATTCAGCCTGGGCTCGTGGTGCGTTCGTGTCCTCCTCGGCTACACCTGCAGTGGCAAATCATCCTCCTGCGGGCCGACCCGACTGGCCATCACCCCAGGGTCCTCCCCCGAAGCGCCGTCGTCACCACTATGTTCAGCCCGGCTCCCATACTCCTCTCTCAGCTCCGTAACCCGCGACTCCATCTGACGAATTTGATCATCCACAGTCCGCCACCTTTGGTCCTGAAGAGCGGCTTCTTCCTCCATCCGACGATCCCTGACAGTCAGCGAACGAACTAAAGACTTCACCAAGCAAGTTAGTTCCTCGAGCTCGCCCAGTCCGCTGACTCCCATACCTGCATCCAGGTCAGACTGCTCCTCTTGTCTTGTCACTTTCCTTCTCGCCATCGCTCCTTCCGTCCCGTGGTCTTTCACCACTTCCACCAAACGTTACGTCTTGCCTGGGAACGGACCACCGCTGCCACCAAATGTAACAAAGTGTGGCTTGCAGCAAGAGGCTTTCAATCAATTTTTCAATTAACAGTTTTTCAATTTATTCCAAAAAACTTACAGGTATTAACTCCAAAACATCTGACACGATTTATCACGACTTGAATTTGTCCATCAATCATTATCATCGATCCTCTCGACAACACTTGACAACTCTCAACAACTCTCGACACCTCGACAACTTACTACTAACCAACAACAGCTGTTATATACTACTGAGATAATTAACGTCAATTAGAACATACCATATGTCCCAGGTAAAACAACAACATTTTTCATTTTCCACACAAACTCAATAGCATCTAAAAGTCCATAAATAATCCCCACTTATTTACAAAATACATATAAATAGTACAGAATAAATAATACTATAAATAATTCATTAAATAATTTAATCCCCTATTTACATATTTTTAAATCACCCCTCAACTTGCCATCACCTGCTCCCTTCCTGCTGGTGTCCTTTAAAAAGGCGTTCAACCCCCAAAGAGTCTTTTGCCCGGACACCCTCAGGAAGCATGTTGGCAAAGGTATGTGTATTAATCACCAATTGTTTACCCAAATAATTAACCAAACAATTATCTCACAAAAGGCATTTCAATTAGTCAAAGACAGATCCTAGAAATAATGTGTGCACTTTTACAAATAATCATAATAACATTTACAATATTACAAATATAACATAATCACACATACACTAAATCATAACAGTGGGGACACTTCGTTGTCACATCTGATAGAAAAATTCCATATTATCCACATTATTATTGTTATTAATAATGTATTATTATTCTTAAGAAGTATCATGCCTTTCCTATGCCATGTTTAATGTTTATATGTGCATTCCATGTAGGATAAGTTCATATATTCCTTTATATTATTCTTTCATGTTATATTATATGTCTGATATATTCTTGGCATGTTTCTGTGAGAAATTATTGGCCTTCAGATGATTCAGAGACTGAGGGTCAGTACAAACGTAAAGGATGATCTAAGCTACATTGATAATCTCTTTGACATGCCCGGCTTTACTTTATGTTCCAGGTATGCACAGGAATTCCTAGCTTGTATAGATTAGGTTTATAGACACCCTGCCCCCAGGATGTCTGTGATGTTTCTTCATTTGCTCATCACCCAGGATAAGCTCTCATGTCATACTGACCTGCTAGGATACCAGGACTGTGATAAAGCATTTGAACTGTCTCTGAGGTGTCTTTCTCTCCCCCTTTCTCCTCCTCCCCCTCCTTTCTTTCTACCCATAGATACCAAGACTAGAGAATGAATGCTCCAGAGATTTGGTGTGTGCTGAAGGCCATGCTTTGTAATCTCTCCCTCAAAAATGGCCATTTGAGTTTTAATTTGAACTGTAAGTTTTCTTTTCATTTTTATTTCTTTTTATAATAAATATACCTAAATCCAATATTCCGCCTGATTTTTGACTTTGAATAATTTAAGCTCAGAATTATTCTAATATTTTGGCGCTCCGAACAGCGGATCCACATATCGCCGTCTTTCCGGCGCCTCTGCCTGATTTCAGAGAGTGCACAGCTGACAAAAGACCTTCCCAGGCTGGATACAAGACTCAGTGTTACTGCAGTGAAGGCATTTCGAACCGGGTTGCTGGAACTGACTGGGTGACAGATCTAAGAATCCTACAGGCGGCTTGGATGTAAGTACATTTGTTGTTAAGTTTATGGACATTGGGTTTAAGTCCCAGTGAGTTAAATACGCATATGATGTGATATGGTTTTGGCCCGGACCGCTTTGACACCGCAAAGCCTGGTTAAGTTTCTCATTGCACCAAGTTGCTGGTTTCTCCGCCACGGTAAGATACCAGGGGGTGGAGGTAGGATTTGTTGTTCATGAAACTTCGTGTCGGCGAAGTGAAGATTCAGAGGTTGCGCACAAGGAATTACGGAAAGATACGTTTTTCCGCCATGGTGAGCTTTGATGTACAATCATTGCAAGATACCGGGGGGAAAGATACGGTGAGCTGTAATTGTTCAGGGAAGATTCGTACCATGGTGGCTTTATTGCAAGATACCAGGGGGTGGAAGCAGGATTTGTTGAAATCGCTGGTTTCCCCGCTACAGTGAGCTCTTGGCATACTATGGGAAGTCACTTGACCGCGGAAAAATCAGGGAAGATTCGCACTTCGCCGTGGTGGCTTTATTGCAAAATACCGGGGGTGGAAGCAGGATTTGTTGAAATCGCTGGTTCCCCCGCTACGGTGAGCCCTTGGCATACCGTGGGAGGCCACGTGACCACTGAAAAATACCGGTAGATTTTTATTTTTTAAAGTTTTGTTGTAGCGCTGGATAAAAGTTTCTGCAGTTGGTCTGTTTTTGTTTCTGTGTCTCGTGAAATCTGCTCCAGTGTGAGAGAGACGGAGTTCTCTGCGAAGGCGGAAGGAGCAGGTTGCATGGATAGGAACTGTAAAATTGTTGTTTGTGATTTTTGTCTGGTATTTGTGGAGCATAAAAGAGTTGGTTAATTACTTATCCTATTGGGAAATGATTAAAATTGTGGGTGTTTGTAAATTATACTTTTGGGTGAGAAATTCTATTGTGTTCTCATTGTGGTAGACAAAAAAGTTGACATGAGAACGTTGGGTTGCCAGATTTGCTTTTCCAAGAATTTTGGGTTGTCATTTCAAGCTTGTTTTAAGGCTATTGTCCTGCTGCTCTGCGTAAGTGGCTGCCTGAAAGTAACCTTGGAGAGATAACAGGACTGCGCTGCGTGTGTGTATGTGTGGGCCCTTGTGTTTGACAGTGAGTGAGTGAGAAGAAGAGAGAGGAGTGAGAGAGGAAAAAATCTATAAATGGGTATTTTTGCAAAGCTTTGGGGTTTTTACAGTTTCCTTTTGTGAGTTTTCCTTTTTCAGTCTCATTTTGTGGGTTTTGACTCTAACGTTGCGTGCGTGGTCAACTATTTACATATTTTTAAAGCCAGTATTTTCATTTCCTCCAGTTTTTCTTTGGAAAATGAAAAACATTGAGCTATTTTTAAACAATTTTTTGACGTATCAGTGATTTTTATTGACTCAATTGCATTGTCTCTCTGACTGAAGTATAACAGTGAACTTTACAGGGAAAAAGGACGCAGGACTAACGATCTCAAAGGGGTTTTCCTTCCCTCTGTTCCCCACTCTTGCCAAAAACCAGCCTCTGGGACCCAGCAAAACAACGTTGCCTCGCCTTTGTCCGCTCTTCTCTCGTCGACACCAAAGATGGTTAAGCCACTAAGTTAAGTACAATTGCATGCATGTTAATCAATGCTGCCAGCATGACGATGATAAAATTAACTGAACATTACAATATCACGCTGTCACTTAATAATGCCCAATCACTGAAGGCTTTAAGTACAGCTTATATTACATGATTCAAAGCACAGGAGAGGTTGATAATTACTATGTTTGTGCATATGATTTGCCAGAGACTACTGACTATCAAACAGAGGTCTTGATACTTCTGTCATATTGTTGTTTTGTTTTAATAATGCTAAACTCACTTTTTAATAAATGACTGTGTGCTTATTTCCATTCTGATCCTTTCACTGTCCATGTTAAAAAAAAAAAAAAAAAGGAAAAGAAGAGGGCACAAGATCTGAAGGATTGCAGGATTTAGAGAAAAAAAACTCCCAACAGATTGGAGTATCAACCATTCTGACCGCGCAAGCATGTCCAGGCTCAGAATGTCATTTTTTCCCCCCTGTGCAATAAAATCCTGAACACAGAGTGCTGCTCTATGACCTCTGCCACTCAAGGAAAGAGATTAGGCCTGCACTTTGCAGTTACTCACGTGTGTAACTACACATTTTAATCTTTTAAGTAACACGCAACAGTTGCTAATTCTAAATGCTGCATTAATTTAAGGCTTCTAATATATGACACTGTTTTATTTAAACATAATCTTAAAGTAGTGCTGACCCATGTCAATTGGTAAAACATTTAGTGATTCACTGAATATTTAGCAAATACTTGTTGTGAATAGCAAAATCACATTATTCAAATTGTGGAAGCTTTAGGTGTAATTTAAGATTTTTTGTGTGTTATTCTCCATTTCTGTTCATGTTTTCGTTTTTCAACAGGAAAAGTTAAGCAATCACGAAATCTTTAGCTTTCACCAGGATTTAGATTTGCCAAATCAACAAGGTGAAAAAATAAGAATCATAACATCGCCATTAGCTTTCAATTTAATAAATCCTTGGTGACCATATGCAATATGTAACCAAATAATAAAATCAATAATTCACTTGTATTTCTTAACATTAAACCTTATAATAAACAGTGGGATAAACAATGTGAAACATTTAAGGGACACAAACTAATGATGATAACTGGAACACTGGCAAAATCAATTTATGGGGTGATAAAATTTGCACTCCTGTTGATATAAATCCTGACGTGCAAACTGGGGTAGCCTTAAGGCTTCCCCCCCGATTTTTTTTTATTTATTTTTTTTTTTTTTTACAGGATGACGCCAACATTTGATCTTTGTGGGAGATGTGAGGAGGCCAGACAGTGTGTGACAGGCATCAACAGGCTCATTGGCTGGGGCACAGTGGCGGCGTGATGGGGGGAAGGACCTCACAGTTGACAAGCATTGCCGAAGCCAAGTAGAACAAATGACATTGACAGTGACATAATGTATATCAATTTAAATGACTCCGACTTTAAAAATGTAGTGTTTATATGACTTCACACTGCAGGATACATCTGACACATTGCAATCTCACACCTTGCAATAATGCCACTCACTACAAAATGGTATGACAGTATCACATTTCAGAAATATGACAGTAATAAGGAATTACTTGTGTTGTATGACAATGACTGCTACAGACCTGGCCTGTGCTCCCGGTGCTTGGGCTTGGCTGAGCCGGGCCTCAGGACTACAGTCCACACCATAATTTACCAAGGAATATATAAAATAAGGCATTCCTTGTACAAAATTAAGCCAAATTCTAATTAGGCAATATGTCCACCTTTCCATTGACTGAAGGAGTGTGACACAACCTTTCACAAGGATTCACTTACACAAATTCAACCTGTCTGTGTTCAACAGGTCAGACAGATGTGGTCTTAATGACTAGCTCAGAATGGTTACAATAGAAGCTACATTTCATTAACTCTGCACAGACAGCTGTTTTACTTGTAAATTAGGTCAAGAGATGACACGCACCAAAGAAACCATGGCTATTGGAACCTCATTTTGAAGGAGCTACACTACTCACAAATTTTCATCTAAATTAACTGTGTGTAACACCTAAAAAGTGGTAACACGCTTCCTTCTAGTAAAAGACACTACCCATCAAGAAAATGGTAAATGGCATTCACTTACAGTATATAGCACTTTTATTCTCATCTCTTGATGACCAAAGCGCTTTACAGATCCTGCTATCCACCCATTCACACACACATTCACACACTGATACCCTGTAACTCTGATGCATGTGCGTCTCCATGCATGGGGGGGGGGGGGGTACCACAACAATTAATTAGCAAAAAATAATTAGCAAAAATCCTCAGAAAAAATAGATAATATATAAAAATTATCAATAAATGATCAATAATGTAGAGAAAAATATAGATGAAACCGCTTGGTAATGAAATCACAACATTCAATAGGAGAAGTTAAAATTTACATCAATAGGTTTTCAGGCATTTAAGAAAATCATGTGCTGAAAAATATTTACAGATTATTGTAAAAAGAAATATCATGTTTATAAGAAACAAGGTAAACTGATAAGGAAGAAGAAAACCATGTAAATATATGAGAAAAGTTCCAAATGTCTAAGGAAAGTCCAATTTATGCTGAATTTAGGCTTACTGTGGGACTCAATTTAGAATCTACTACAAAGACAATACAGATTCTTATTCAATTAAGAGAACAATGCTTTAGGGAGCTCAAAGCAAAATAATTTGATCTTCCCTGCATAAACTTAGTCTTTTCAAAACCTTTGCATGGATCTCATTGAGCTAAATAAGAGTGAAGGTAAAAATGTTTAGAAATTATTGACATACTTATTGAATATACAAAGGCTTTCCCCTGTACCAATCTGAATACTGCTATGGCAGCACTGAAAAAATATCAAGATTTAAAAATAGCTGAAATGATTTACTTAGATAACGGATAACATTTAATGGAATACACTTTGTAAGTCAAATCATGTCACATTTAGGTACAGTACCCAAATTATTAGTACCAAACATTTACCTAGGAAACCATTTAGCCTACCATCAACAATCTAAAGGATTAGCATAATACACAAATAAGAAAAATAGGGAAATTGTGAATGACAAATTCTCCCACTGAAGCCATTTAACTTAGGTGATGAGGAAGGGTTTCTGGGTGATTACATGCAAAGAATGACAACTGATAGCGATGTTATCCATACTGCCCTTTCCAGGAGGGACCATATGACGAAGGAGCTGTGGGAGGTGCACCCATCTTTTGTGCGAACCAGGGGATCTGGCCATCAAAGGAAACTGGAACAAAATTCCCTGGCAAGGACAGCACAAAGGTTATCCTGCTGACCTAAACAACCGCGGAAAATGAAGGACGTGGCACTTGGGTGCATCTAACGTTTTACCCCACTTGAAACCCTCAGCAAGAGACTGTTTAATATACATTGTATACTTATTTAAAAAAAAAAAGAAAAACAACAAATGACTGTTTTAACTGTTTCTCTATGCAAGTGTCAGCTGATGGCGCTGGTGTCCAGCAACGACCTTTGCTATAGAAAAACAGGCTGTTTGTTTATCATGACGAGGCAAAAATACAAGGGAAAGAAAAGTGCGGTTAGTGTTGTTACCTTATCATCCTCATAGTAATATTTAGTGTTGGTTGTTGTGAAGTTGTTCCATTGCCTATACACTGTAGAGAATTGTTATGTTTACTCCTTAATAACACTAACAGTTGGGACAAATTATCTGTTATTGCTAAAATGATGCAGCTACTACAGGCTGTTTGGGTTCTTAACCCCTTGCACTCTGGTCAATTTTCCTAAAAACGCCAAAAAATAATGTGCCCAAAGTAAATCGAAAGCTGTTATTCAACCCTTTGCAGCATCTTCATGGGGTTGGTCTCATTTAAAAGAAAACACTTTGAATTTTTTGGCAAAAAAAACAATCTCTCTAAGTGTTCCGGCCACTGAGTTACAGTCATCTAAACATAGTGAACTTGAAGAAAATAAATTTGGCCTGGGTGTTTTTTTTTTTTATATAAATGCTTGCAAATAACACACAGCTTCAGATCCGGGTTGGAAAATGCAACAGAAATGTAGAACCAAGTGTTATCCAGCTGAGGTCCAAATTTTGTAACAATACCACAAAAAATGAATATATTACACAGCTTTGTTCTCAGGTAGTTCCCAGGCATTTTGGAACTGTGCCAAATTGTGCCAAATGGCACAGTTTGGAAAAACGTCTGTAACTTTTGAATGCTTCAATGTAGAAGCTTCATTTAGGGCTCTAATGAAAGGTCACACTCAGGGCTGTCTGTGTGTGTGTGTGTGGGGGGGGGGGGGGTTTCTCCCCCTTCCCCCGCTACAGAGGATGGACTTCGGCCATCGCTACACAACGGATTAGCCTCATGTGGCGATGTAGGACAGCAGCGCAATCACCGCGGCTTCCCCCCTGCCACTACAAAAGAATAGCGGGGGTGGGGGGGGCGTTCACGGTCTGAACGCGGCGAACAACCCCTTGTACAGCGGCGCACGAACTGCGCCGCGCCGCACAGTTGTAATTTACCGATCAGTCAAAAGTCATTTTGGATTACAATTTTCAGGGATAAATAATAATTTAGCTTATAACACCTTACCTCTTCACAGCAGCAGAGTTCTGGTGAACTTCTCTTCCCCATTGTCAGACGAACGCGACGCTGGTCCGCTCGTGGATCCCGGTCAAAACATAATTCCATTATTGCGGTTTTGGCGAATGATTTCGACCTTTGTCGTCGGCCTCCGTCGGTCTATGATGACGGAAGAGAATCCTAAACGTCTATTCTGCTGGAATGAGTGCAGGTCGCACTTGTGGGTGGTCTCCGTGCTGCTGGGTCTGTAGCAGGTTCTTCCAGCGTCCTTTTTTTCATCTGTTGCAGCAGTAATGCCTCTCTTCACCCAGCCCGAACTTCTGTGCTTCAATTGGCTCCTGCATTCACAGTAGGCGGGTCCTCCTTCCTAGGTTTTCATTCATTGGTTCTTCAAGGTTTCAGAAACCCAATTCAAGGCTCTTATTAGTCGAATGAGAGGTCAATCAGATGAACTAATCTGTTCGAGGCTGTGTCTGCAGCTTTTATTTTCAGTGCGCGCTTGGACGCCATACACCACCTACATCACAATCTCCATCAGGATCTCCATCATGCGTCCAAGAGCGCACGAGGGCGCTCTCGTGCGCCCTCATGCGCCCTAGGATGCAGAGACTTGCCCGCCCGCGGTACAACGGAGCACAAGAGGTTAAGAGAGGCTATATACAGAAATAACATAGCAAACTTCACTTTGAATCACACCTGTCACAACACTTGTCACTCCACTGATCAGAAACATGATGACAGTCCTTACTTTGCGAATGCAAGGTTAATTTCATCAGGGAACTCCTCTTTTGAAGTGGTGATGTCTCTTTCCAGTAGCATAACACTCTGTAAGTGTGCAACGGCTTACAGTGCGTCTCTCCCCTGTACTGCTACCCTGCTTGACCAATGAAGCGAGCAAGTGTTACACCAAGGATCTACATTTTCAAAGGTCAGGGAGTCATTGGGTGTATTTGCACCTGGCCAGGACACTGGGTGGGCTTGTGTACCCCGTTTTGGCAACTGACCGTACCCTCATCATGTTGTCAGGGCAGGTGGGCAGGGTGAAGAGAGATGCTTTTCTACCACATGATGCCATTTTTGGAGCATGAATGCTATTTCAGATGGAAAGTACATGTAACACCCAATTGTGTGTAACACCTCTTTGTAGCACTTTAGGTGTGTAATACTACTTTAGGTGTAAAATCTTGTACCCTTGTGGTAGTATTGGGTTATGGCAGTGTAGTTACCTTTAACTCTACTACCTGGATGGAAGGGACAATTGGGCCAGATCAGACAGACCCCAGGTTCGTAGGAGCCCAGAGGACACAACAATAGAAAACTCACACACGGTGTATGGAACTTGCAACTATATATATTTCAAAGTTATGTACACATAAACACAGGTAGAGCGCTGATCACAATAATAATTCAATAATAAAAGAAAATACAATCCGTCCAAAATATATTCACAATATGTACAGTTCTTTGGCATCAGTTCCAGGTGACCAGTTGGGTCACTTTTACCAGTCAGTTAGGTTTGGGCAAAGCTTGCCATCCAGATCTGGAGTTCACGGTTTCTTGGTCCAGGAATCAGGAAACCAAAAAAAAAAAAAACCTGACCAAGCTAAGTGACACGTGCGTCATGGGGTTCCCGCGCTCAACGTGTGTTTACAGCCTTTGGATCCAAATCAATCTCAAGTTTTATCCGAGACAAAGACTGCTATTAGCACATTAGCATCGCCATATCATCAAGGACCGTCTCTCTCTCTCTTGATCGGTGTCTTTCGGCGTCTGGCGTGACTGAGCCAAAAAATGCAAGTCATACCCAGACCTGGAGAGAGAGCGCTTAACCCATTGGCTGACGCTGCCAAACAACGGCGCAGCCATTGATTGCTCAAAATACCAAATAAAAACATTTGGAACTTTATCAAAACTCCCCAGAAAATGTTCCCTACTGTTTTATGAATATATATTTATTTAAATATTCATCTTTAAATTATTTACTCCCATTGTGAAATGGATGTTTTTCTTTTTAAAAGTGGTATCAATATTCATAAGATAAGATAAGATAAGATAAGCCTTTATTAGTCCCACAACGGGGAAATTCCAGGATTGCAACAGCACAGGGATAGCAACACTCAGAGCAACAATCAGAAGGCAAGAAAAAAAACAAAAACAAAAAAAAAACAAGCAAGCAAGAGCAGCTAATATACATATGTACATATTACTATAAAATATATATATACACACACACACACACAGACACACAGTGCAGAGCATTGTAGCTGGATGGAATAAATATATGAATATATGAACACACAGTGCAGAGCATTGTAGCTAGATGGAATAAATATGTAAATATATAAACTCATATTTTTATTCGAGTTTTTAACACTGGGTTACATACAGGAGTGAGGTTTTTTGTTCACCGTTTCTTTGAGTGGGAGTGGATACAAGCACCTTAGGGATTGAAACACTTAATTATAGGCTACAATTGTTTACAAAATTATAACAAAGGATAGAATGGTTCTTGGTCGACTAATTGCCACCCGTAGGGGTATGTGCCCTATTATAGGAGGTTATTGTTGTACTTCTATCCATGAAAATGATGCAAACGGTCATATTAATACTTCGGATACACATAGCTTCATTTCTTTGCAGAAAATGATAACAAAAATGATTAAGTTAGTGTTTCTCTTCATGGAAAAGTCTCATCATGAGCTTGGCAATGATTTTTATAGTGATAACTTTGGACTTTTCTTGTGTGAGTCCTTAATATGATGATGGGGCTGGTTATTGTAAACTTAGCAATATGTCTTCATACAACTGCTGCAGATGATGAGGATGGTGAAAGGGGTAATACTAACCTGAGTATGAAGGTTGCAATATAATTTAAGACTGTTTTGAGTATCTTCATATTATTTTCTATGTTCTTATTTGACACAGTCTAATATTAATTTTGATCATATTACACATGTTCACTCTTAATGACATATTCTACACGTTTTAACTTGCAAAGACACAACATGTAAATTCTTACACATATCCTTATATTATTTCATTCACTTTATTTTACTACCACTTTGATTATTTTTCTTTTAGTTATGATGCTTTATTAAGCACTAAGGGGGATATGATAGAAAAATTCCATATTATCCACATTATTATTGTTATTAATAATGTATTATTATTATTAAGATTGCCTTTCCTATGCCATGTTTAATGTTTATATGTGCATTCCATGTAGGATAAGTTCATATATTCCTTTATATTATTCTTTCATATTATATTCTTGGCATGTTTCTGTGAGCAATTATTGATCTTCAGAGGATTCAGAGACTGAGGGTCAGTACAAGCGTAAAGGACGATCTAAGCTACATGGATAATCTCTTTGACATGCCCGGCTTTACTTTATGTTCCAGGAATGCACAGGAACTCCTAGCTTGTGTAGATTAGGTTTATAGACACCCTGTCTCCAGAATGTCTGTGATGTTTCTTCATTTGCTCATCACCCAGGATAAGCTCTCATGTCATACTGACCTGCTAGGATACCAAAACTGTGATAAGGCATTTGAACTGTCTCTGAGGTGTCTTTCTCTCCCCCTTTCTCCTCCTCCCCCTCCTTTCTTTCTACCCATAAATACCAAGACTAGAGAATGAATGCTCCAGAGATTCGGTGCATTCGGTGCAGGACATTCTTTATTGCCACCCGTTGCCGCCTCTGTTGTCCTTAATTCTCATGCATGCTGTCCTTAATTCTTAATTCTCATGCATGTTGTCCTTAATTCTCATGATTGGCGGTTGGCAACCAGCATACAGGTGCATTACTGCCACTGACTTGATTATCATCACTCTATATCTTTGAATAAGGAGTTCTGAACAACTCCTTATGTGTGAAAAAATTAGTTTTTCATTATTTCATCAGTTGAGACAGCTGTTGAAATGCCCGATACCACTCCTCTCATTGCCTTATTTCCTTCCAATACTGAACACTGCACATTTTTCCCCTCCATCTTATTGACTGATTGCTTTTCTTGTTGAACACTATCTTTACATGTAACTAGTAACGAACCACTACGAAGAATTCTTATATTTAAAACTTCTTCAAGTAACCCATTAATTCCATTTGTGAGCTTAACTGAGTTCCACTCACGAAATGATGCTCCTTTCTGAGTAAGTTTAATGATTACTTTACACCCCTTCTGTTTATTCCAGGGTTGTTCATCTTCTGATTCATCAGCACTTGGTAACTCTCTTGATTGATTTTCTTTGTTTGCTTCC
Organism: Pholidichthys leucotaenia; assembly: GCA_020510985.1. Taxonomy (NCBI): domain Eukaryota; kingdom Metazoa; phylum Chordata; class Actinopteri; order Cichliformes; family Pholidichthyidae; genus Pholidichthys; species Pholidichthys leucotaenia. The sequence continues at coordinate 149,836,322 of CM035843.1, forward strand.
TTTAGACTCCACCAAACTCCAAACATCCTCTCTCCCGCTTCCCACCTCGTTCACTCCAAAGTTCCTTCTTCCATCACTCTATCTGGTCAAGACTCACTCTATATATCTCTGGTTAAATAATCACTTCACTCTATAAAAGCAAGAAATCTGTTTCTGTCACGTTTATAGGACATCATAGGACGGCCTATGATCTCTGCCTGAACATCACAGAATATCCTATGAACTCAGGCATCATAGGACAACTTGCGATGCCTATATGACGGCACATAGACAAATGTGTCTTTATGATGTCATATACATCGAGCCCACGGCACATAGACAAATGTGTCTTTATGATGTCATATACATCAAGGCTGCCTTCATGTCTTTATGATATCATATACAGTGAGTCCATGCCGGAAAGCCTCTTTTTGCTCAGATCTATTTTCATGATCCTGTCCATGAACTAGAATTACGATGCACCAATCCCTCAACCAGTGGTCTCAACGAAGAAGAAGAAGAAGACCCACCAGATGGAGAGCAATAGAATGAGGACAACTGCTGCACGTCAGAAAAGATGCCATGAAGATGAAACACCAGAGCTTCCAGCAGTACATCGCACCCGTCTGAGACAGAAGGACACCCTTCACCAGCATAGGGTATGACAGACTTTAAAGCACGTTTCTAGGACATCATAGGGCGGCCTATGATCTCTGCCTCATCATCATAGCGCGTCCTATGAACTCAGGCATCACAGGACGACTCGCCATGCCTACATAACAGCAAATGTGTAACCTTGATGAATGCCAGTCTACACTACAAATGTGTAAAATGCCAAGCAAAGCACTGATTTTCTCCAGGTGTTCCAGTTTCTTGGTTTCTACGGGCCTTCCTGAACAGGGTCGAAAGCCACTTTTTCAGGATCGTGCCCATGAACTGGAATTACGATGCACCTATCCCTCAACCAGTGGTCTGAACAAAGAAGACCCACCAGATGGAGAGCAATAGAATGAGAACTGCTGCACGTCAGAAAGGATGCCGTGGACATGAAACACCTCAGGTTCCACCAGTATGCCGCAGGCATGACTGTGAACAACACAGCCGTCTGAGACAGGAGGAGACCCTTCAGCAACGGGCCTGCAGAAATACTTGCTTATACTTGGTTTCTACGGGCATGGACGGGTATGTACTATTCATTCATCTTCTTCCGCTTAATCCTTTTCGGGTCGCGGGGGGGCTGGAGCCTATCCCAGCATCTTTGGGCGAGAGGCAGGGTACACCCTGGACAGATCGCCAGTCCATCGCAGGGCCAACACAGAGAGACAGACAACCATTCACTCTCGCAGTCATACCTAAGGACAATTTAGAATCCCCAGTTTGATGCCAGTTAACCTAACCGCCAACTTAACCACATGGTTGGCGGTTCAAATCCCACTCTCCCCAGATATCCTGCCGTTGTGTCCCTGGGCAAGACATTTCACCTCCAATTGCTCCTGGTGGGTCTGGAAGCGCTATGTTAGGTAGCATGCCGCCATCAGTGTGTGAATGTGTGTGTGAATGGGTGGATAGCAGGATCTGTAAAGTGCTTTGGTCATCAAGAGATGAGAATAAAATCACTATATAAGTGAATGCCATTTACCATTTACCATAACCTGCATGTTTTTTGGCATGTGGTAGTTATATATAATTCAGGAAATCTCTGTCTGTGTGTCACGATCATAGGACTTTGTGTGTGTCACTGTCACGATCATAGGCCTCGCTATGACATCAAAGATCAAAGGCAGGCATCACTGAATGAGTGGTGACGTCAAAGATCAAAGGCAGATTTCTCCATGGTTACTGTTGCCATGGTAACCATGTCAAAGATCAAAGGCAGGCATGCAGAAGTGTTTGTTTAAACTTGCTTTCTACGGGCATGCAGAAATACCTGCTTATACTTGGGTTTCTACGGGCATGCATCACCATGGTTACGGTTGCCATGGTAACCATGTCAAAGCTCAAAGGCAGGCATAGGCTAAGCCTTTATTAGTCCCCCAATGGGGAAATTCCAGGATTGCAACAGCACAGGCATAGCAACACTCAGAGCAATAATTTAGAAGATAAGAAAATAAGAGCAGTGAATATACATATGTACACATAAATATATACAGTATACACAGTGCAGAGCATTGTAGCTAGATGGAATAAACAGCATAACCGTCTATTGAGTTACCCCACATAGTATGAATATGTACCCATACATATTGTCACCCTCCATAGGGATTGATATTGTTCTAGTTGTATACTGGAGGGGACCATTTTGTGTAAGTCTTTTGCATCTTTTGCATCCAATACTATTGGGTCATGTTTTTTTGCTATCTCTGCATGCAGCCCTGCTTAGGTTATAAAGTCTGACAGCTGTAGGTAGGAAGGACCTGCGAAACCTCTCGGTCGCACACCTAGGATGATGTAGCCTACTGCTAAATGAGCTCCTCAGTGCGTTCAGTATGTCCTGCATAGGGTTGGACTCGGACTCCAGCAGAAATGACAGCTTAGCCGCTGCCCCAGGACAGAGCTAGCTTTCTTGATTAGTTTGTTCAGTCTCTTCCTATCAGCTGCTGTGATGCCACTGCCCCAGCAGACCACTCCAAAAGTGATGGCTGATGCCACCACCGAGTCGTTGAATGTCTTCAGGAGCACCCCTTGTACACCAAAAGACCTGAGCCTCCTCAGCAGGAACAGCCTGCGCTGTCCCTTCTTGTAGAGTGTGTCGGTATTGTGTGACCAGTCTAGTTTAATATTCAAATGAACACCCAGGTACTTACAGGATGTCACCATCTCAATGTCTGTTCCCTGGATGTTTGCTGGTGCTGTGAGGGGTTGTCCTTGCCTGCAGCAGTCCACCACCAGCAACTTAGTTTTTCTCACGTTGATTTGGAGGCAGTTCCAATGGCAAGTCCTGGATAAGTCCTCTGTACTCAGCTTCATCTCCGCTGGAGATGAGGCCGATGATCACAGAGTCGTCAGAGAACTTCTGTAGATGGCAGTGTGTTGTGTTGTACGAGAAGTCTGCAGTATAAAGGGTGAACAGGAAGGGAGCCAAAACCATTCCCTGGGGAGCCCCTGGGGGGCCCCCGTGCTGCCGATGATCGTGTCGGACACACAATCCCGGGTTCTCACAAACTGTGGCCGGTTTGTGAGGTAGTCCAGGATCCATGATGACAGGTGCTGGTCCACCCCTGCGCGCAGTAGCTTGTCCCTCAGGATCATCGCTTGGATGGTGCTGAAAGCACTGGAGAAGTCAAAGAACATGATCCTCACCGCATTCCCAAGCTTCTCCAGGTGGGACAGGGAACGGTGAAGGAGGAAGATCACTGCATCCTCCACCCCAATACCATGCTGGCAGGCAAACTGGAGTGGATCCATCGCTGGCCCCACCAGGGGGCGGAGGTGAGCAAGGAGCAGTCTCTCCAGGGTCTTCATCATGTGAGACGTCAGGGCCACTGGTCTGTAGCTGTTCAGGTCTCTGGGGTGGGAAGTCTTTGGTACAGGTACCACACAAGATATTTTCCACAACTGTGGTACCCTCCCCAGCTTCAGGCTCAGGTTGAAGATGTGCTCCACAATCCCACACAGCTGGTCTGCGCAGGACTTGAGGAGCTTTGCGCTGATGCCGTCCGGTCCCGAGGCCTTCCTCGCCTTGATCTTCCTCAGCTCCGCCCTCACCTGGGTCTTAGTGAGGGTCAGGTTGGGGGGCTGTGTGCTGGGAGGGGGGTGGGGGGTGGAGTGGGGTGTGGACAGCAGGTCTCAATGACTGTAGAGACAGCAGTGGTTGGTGTGCAGGCGGGGGGGAGGGCGGTTGGTCAAACCTATTAAAAAACAGGTTCAGATTGTTCACCCACTCCCTGCCCCCCGTGATGTGGGAGGAGGTATTCTGGAGCCCAGAGATGGTTTTGAGGTTTCTCCAGACCCCGCTGATGTCTCTTCATTGCAGTTTGTCCTCCATCTTCTTCCTGAAGCTGTCCTTGCCTTCTCTGATCTTCCTCCTTAGCTCCCTCTGTACGGACTTCAGCATCTCCCTGTTCCCCGACCTGAAGATCCTCTTCTTCTCTCTCAGAAGTGTTTTTATCTCAGGGTTGATCCAGGGTTTGTTGTTCGAGCAACACCGTATGATCTTGGTGGGTACGGTGTTGTCCACACAGAAGTTGATGTAGTCCGTGATGGTGTGAGTGAGGCCGTCGATGTCCTCACCATGTGGATCGCAGAGTTGCTCCCAGGCAGTGATTTCCAAACAGTACTTTAGGGCGTCCATTGCCTCCTCAGACCATATCTTCACGTTGCGCATAACCGGAGGTTGTCTGTGTACTAGGGGTTTGTACACTGGCAGGAGACGAACAAAGTTGTGATCCAATCTCCCGAGTGGGGGGGGAGTGGTGATGAGGTGTACGCCTCCTTAGTATTTGCATAGAATAAGTCCAGTGTTTTATTGTCTCTGGTGTGGCATGTGACATACTGGGTGAACGTGGGCAGAATGGGGGACAGTGAAATATGGTTGCAGAAATGCTTGCTTACACTTGCTTTCTATGGGCATGCAGAAGCACTTGCTTATACTTGGTTTCTACGGGTATGCACTAGTCTAAAAAAAAAATCATCTTAGTCCAGACTTTTGAAAAGTTACTTATCCATTTTTATTAAGAAATAATACAAGCACATTCACTGTAGTCACCCCAGTTTTATTTCTTTTTTTCTCTTATGATCAGTGATATTTCTTAAAGGACAGTACATTTATTGAAATGAAAAAATACACATCAAACAAATAATGCCCTTGTAAAAACCTGCATAATGTGTACTTTTCGTCCAGTAGACAGCTTAGCAGAGCAAATGAAGTTTCACATAAAGCTTTGTCCATATGAACCAATTTGATGAAAAGCTTCAGTGCTTCAAGAAAACCTCATCTAGCCATCACCAGGGTAAGGATTCTCAAGGTCACTGCGAGGAGCAGAAAACAGAATGCAAACTAAATACACAACTGATAATGAGAAAATAGAAAGCAGCTGGGCAGGGTTACATAACTGACATGTAAATCATGACTCATAACCACTAACAGGAAAGAAAACCACAATAATAAAACAAAACAGGAAGTACTTCAAAATAAAACCAAAACTCAGAAACTAAGACTAGACAATAACACGTGAAACAGTTTCAAACTAACTAAAGTCTAACAGAATAAATCACAGTGATGATAACAATGGATTCAAAAACAAAACTCAAAGGGTGGGGCATGGTGACAAACATGTCTCCCATGACTGACTGACACACACACACACACCCTTATAAACTTGAAAATAAAAATGACATCAGCCCAAGACTTATCATACAATTCATTTGGATTGTAAGATGCATTGCTTGAGATCAAGAGCTTTAATCTGTATTGACTGTGTGAGGCCGCCTTGATATGCACCCGGCTATCAACAGTCAACGTGCTAGCCCCAGATAAATCTGTGCTGTCTCTCTGAAAAGTTTTACATTGATATACACTCCTTTGTCCCTGGCTTTCACAGCTGTTGCATTTTGCAGCTGGGTTCGGGCCATACAGAAAGCTCTTTCAATATGATCCAAATTTAACATCAAGTGGAGGTAGCCTTTTCAAATCTTGTTACCCTTCTTTCTGCCCATTCTTTTTTTTTTTTCCACAATATTTTTATTGAACCTTTTTTCAACAAACATGACACCAACAATCAAACCCCAACACTAAAACAAACCAAAAAAAAAAACAAAAAACAAATATTCCAAAAACACCATCAACCGTTAACAAAACAAGTCAAACAATGCTCCTCTGTTTAGCCTAGGTAATCCATTGCATAAGTATACATATTATACATTCACCAATTTGGAAATTACAAGGTCCACACACATCATTCACCTTCTTCTTCAGTAGTTATGTTTAGTTTCTTTACATAATCAATGAAAGGTCTCCATATATTCTCAAACACATTTTCCTTTAATTTCAATATGTATGTTATTCTTTCTAGTGGAAGGTTTGTTAACATCTGTCTTAACCACTGAGTCACATCTGGTCTATGAGTCTTTTTCCACAGCAGTGCAATACATTTTTTGGCGTTAAGCAAACTGAGGTCTATGAATGTTCTTTCACTCTTATTAAAGTTATGCTTTTCTGGATACAGACCCAACAAAAACAATTTAGGATTCAATATGAGTTGTTCTGAAATTATTTTTTCAATTGTTACCCTCACCTCTTCCCAAAACATTCTAATTTTTCTACATTCCCAAAAACAATGAAATAGAGTTCCTTTACTTTCCATACATTTTGTGCACGTATCCGGTATGTTTTTGTTATATCTATTTAACTCCACCGGTGTAACATACATCCGCATTAACCATTTAAAATGTATCAATTTAAGACGTACATTTATTGATTTGGTTTGAGCTTCTGTGCAAGCCAATTCCCATTGTTCCTCTGAAATTTCAATTTGTAGGTCTTCTTTCCAATAATTCATTCTTTTCTGTGAGTTTTCACTTGAAGATAGTGTCAATGAGTTATAAAACTCTGAAATAATACCCTTTCTTTTACTATCTTTCATCATCATTTTTTCCAAGTATGAATAGGTAGGACGGGTGAGAGCATTATTTTGATTTGATCGAATGAAATTCCTAAGCTGAAGATATTTAAAAAAATGTGTTCTATTAAGATTAAATTTAGCCCTCAGTTCTTCAAAAGACATTATATTGTCTGAACATGCTAAATATAAGTCTTGAATCTTTTGAATCCCTTTTAAATTCCATAATTTAAATACAGCATCCGCTCTCCCTGGTGTAAAATATTGATTACCCCATATTGGGCTAAATTGTGACAATAAGTGCGGTTCTTTTAAATATTTTTTGATTTCATACCATATTTTGATCATATGCTTTACAATTGGATTTTTAACTTGTTTCTGTAATTTTTTAGCCGAGTCTGAGTATATGAATAAGGGAAGAGGTAAAGGTAAATTGTATGATTCCATCTCCGTCCAGTGAGGGAGATCATTTGATGAAAAATAATGTGTCATAGACCTCAGTTGTGCTGACCAGTAATACAACATAAAGTTTGGACATTTCAGACCTCCACGATCAAATGGCAAATATAGTAAGGACAGACGTAATCTAGCCTTCCTATTGTTCCATATAAATTCCACTAACTTTTTTTTAATTCTTGAGAATAGATCTGAAGGTGGTGGTAAAGGAATGTATTGAAATAAATATAGTATTTTGGGTAAGATATTACTTTTAAGTATATTAATTCTCCCGATCATCGACATTGGCAGTGACATCCATCTCTGAAGCAACTCATTAATATCTGTCATTAAGGCTTCATAGTTGATACTAGCGGCTGATTCTAACTTAGGCACAATTTGAATTCCTAAGTATTTAAACTGATTTACAACATTGAATTGATTTACCTCAGGAGCTGGGTGCTTTCTCTGGGTCTCATTTAGCATTAATATTGAAGATTTATTTTTATTTATTTTATATCCTGATATTTCCCCAAAGTTCTTTATTATATTTAACAAGGTCGGAATTGATTTTTTAAGATTTGACATAAACAAAATTATGTCATCAGCATACAGGGAGATTTTATGTTCTATTGGTCTTTAATTCCATATATTTGTGGATGTAAACGCACTGCCATCGCCAAAGGTTCAATTGCCATAGTAAACAGTAAAGGCGAAAGTGGGCAGCCTTGTCGACAACCTCTATTAATTTTTATTGATTTTGAGATATTGCTATTTGTTAGGATTTCTGCTGTAGCATTATTGTATATTATCTGAACCCATTTTATGAAATTCTTTCCAAGTCCAAACCTTTGTAAAACTTCAAAAAGAAAGGGCCATTCGACCCTATCAAAGGCCTTTTCAGCATCCAATGATAGGAGAGCTGTATCCGGTGCTTCTTTATTAGAATAAATTATATTAAATAATCTTCTTACATTATGGAAGCCTTGTCTTCCCATTATAAAGCCATTCTGATCTCGGTTAATTACATTTGGTAATATTTCTTGTAGTCGTCTTGCTAAAATTTTACAGATTATCTTAAGGTCTGCATTTAATAGGCTTATTGGTCTCATGTTTTCACATTTATTAGAAGATTTACCTGGTTTTGGCAACAGTATAATTAAGGCATTATTTATATATGGCGGTAATTTACTATTTTGAAATGCTTCTAAAACCATTTCCAAAAATGGTTTTATTAATTTATTCTTAAATTTTTTATAGAGGTCAACTGGAAGACCGTCAGGTCCCGCACTTTTTCCTGATTTCATATTATCAATGGCTAGCCCAACTTCTTCTTGACTAATTTTTGACTCCAGTATCTCCCTGTTTTCATTTGGAATACATGGTATAGATAATCCGTCCAAAAACCCATTTAGTTTTGTTAAGTCAGTTTCATTTTTTGTATCATATAGTTTTTCATAATAATCTCTAAAGGCACTGTTAATTTCTAAAGGATGTACGACTGCCTGTCCGTTACTTATAATACTGGTAATTGGTGTTTTAAATTCTAATTGTTTAATCTGCCATGCCAATAATTTTCCTGATTTTTCACCTTGTTCATAAAAGGTTTGCTTCAATCTTAGAAGACTCGAGGCAGCTCTATTTGCTGATTTTTTGTCATATTCAGCTCTCAGAATCAGTAATTCATTCTCTAATTTGGGATTACTTCCTGCATACACTTTTTCTTGAAGGATTTTTATTTTACGTTCCAATTGGACTCTCTCCTCTCGAGTCTTCCTAGATTTTGAACCTGTATAACTAATAATATGCCCCCTAATAAAAACTTTGAAAGCTTCCCACTTTATACATGCTGATGTTTGTGTAGTGTTGATATCAAAGAACTCATCTATCTGTTTTTCTATGTACTTAACAAATTCCTCATCTTGAAGCCATTTATGCTGAAATTGCCACCTACCAGGAACCTTTGTCAATTTCTTATCTACATATACTGTATTATACAGCAGGGTGCATGATCAGAAATCACAATGTTATCATAGAAACAATTTTGAATCTTGGACCTTAATTCCATAGAGATCAAAAAATAGTCAATACGTGAAAATGTCTTGTAGGTGTTAGAATAACAAGAATAGGCTTTGACTTGTGGTTTCATTTCTCTCAATCTCAATTCTTTCATAAAATGATTAATGGTCATCCTACATCCATTGTGCGTACAGTCCTGTCCTGTTGACCTATCTATACTGGGATTCAATGTACAGTTAAAATCCCCTGCTATTATATATAGCCCTGTGAGTGATGCTAAAGTAAGAAATAAATTAACAAAGAAGCTTTGATCATCTATATTGGGACCATATATGTTCACCAGATTTATATTTTCTAATAACAAAGATCCTTGGATGATTAGATATCTTCCCAATTTATCTCCAATTACATTTTTCACTTGAAATGGGACTGATTTATGTATGAGAGTCATAACTCCCCTGGCTCGGGATGAAAACGATGAGGTGAATACACTTCCCTGCCATCTCCTCCTTATTCTTTTTACATCCTCCTCTATTAGATGAGTTTCTTGTAAAAACACAATTTTTGAACCTATGTCTTTTATTTTATTCAAAACTTGTTTAAGTTTTTTTAGGTTTTGTAGACCTCTGCAATTCCATGATGTTAAATTAAGCTTAACGCTTTGGTCTATGATCAATAAAGAGTTTGAGATTACCTTGCAATATAAACATGCTCATACAGAGAAGCAAAAACATGGATGGTTGAACATTCATCCCACAGACTTCACACAAACAAATTCCCCCTCCCCACATTCGTGGTAATCCCCCCAAAATCAAAAAAAAAATTCCATCTCCCGTTATAGCCTGAATCTGCTCCTCCCCCGTGAGGATCAGTCAAACCACTCACTCTTTCCTCCTCTCAATCACCCTGACTCTGCTACTTTTAATGACATGACAATAACTCTCTTCTGTAGTTTTTCCAATTTAACTCCAAAATTTTATAGCAACTTTGTACATCATAGCCCTTTTTTTTTAATATATCATACCATCTATATTTTGTAGACATGCTATATATTTCAAATCAATCAGATACTTGAACACTTGCTTAAATATTCTACCTTTTATATCTTGTTCTTGCTTCATGCTTGGCTCTCGCCAGTCTCTCCTTGGATCTGCTTAATGAGTTCCTGCGCCTCCTGAGGGGACTTAAAGACTTGGGTTCTCCCTTTATACGTGACCAGCAGTCTTGCAGGATAAATCACCCCGTGACGAATTCCAAGGCTGCGCAGCTCTTTACGGGCGGGGTCAAACTGTTTCCTTAATTGTTGGATTCCTGCGGCCAAATCTGGGTAGAACCGCACCTGTTGGTCCTGGTATTTAATTTCTCCTTTAGTGCGGGCTGCGCTGGAGACCGTCATCTTGTCCCTGTAGTTAAGGAACTTCATTATCAGCGTCCTCGGTGTTGTCTTCTTATCTCTCGATGGGCCTATTCGGTGTGCGCTTTCCAAGACGACTGATGACTGTAGATCCGCATTATCCAGCACCTCTGGGATCCACTTCTCCAAAAAGGAACACGCATCCTGTTCCTCCGCCCCCTCCGGAAGGCCCACAAGCCTTAAATTATTCCGTCTAGACCGGGATTCCAAGTCCAAGACGTTTTCTTCCAGACGTTTATTCTTTAATTCCAATGTTTGGACCTTTAATTGCAGGCTGTTGACGTCATCTTCAGCGTTAGAGATCCGGAGCTCCGCCTGCGTTATTCGCTCCATACAGTCGCTTATTTCTTTTCTCATAGCTTCAATCGCAGCTATAATCCCATCAAACTTAGACGAAAAGTCTGTTCTCATAGCGCTGATGGCAGCAAGGACCGCATTCGTTTCTTCGGCAGTCACCGCACCACCGCTAGCTCCCTCCTCAGCCATGGTCACAGGTGTTTTATCTGCTGCGTCACGAGCGTGGAAATCTGTTAACTTGGCTTGTTTCGTCGAATCAGTTTTTCCTCCGCCTGATTTCACAGCCTTAGTTTTTACCATATCCGCCTCCAAACGCTAGAGCAGGTTTTTGTTCCAATTGGGAGAGTTTTAGCCAACTTTTTTTATCATTAGGAGCACAGCAGAGTGGAGCACACCCTTCTAAGCGGCCGCCATAACCGGAAGTCTGCCCATTCTTTTTTGCTTCAATTATGTCTTCCCTTTTATGCTAACACTGATTACAGCTGTCAGATGTGTCACAATCTCAGCACTCTTTGGTGGATGATTCTCTTAGTCCAGTAATTCTTAATGATTTCTTTCATTTTATTTCATTAAATTGGTCTGTTCTTCCATCAGTTCAATCTTTTCATTCTGTTCACGCAATTGAGTTTCTAGATCATTGACCTTGTTTTTAAAGTTGGCTGAATAATCTCCTTAATTAGTGATTATTATTATTATTAGTGTATTATCATATATTCCAAGACTACAGCCTTTTCAGTGTGAATTCTCATGTGTTTTCAAATTACTTAATTAAATCTTTGACCACATGATCCACAGGAAAATAGCTTCTCCCTGTTTTATTTATTTGCATCACATTTCATTACAAGTGCAATGGGCCCCAGTCAGGGGTCTATGGTTACACTTTAAATCAAAAAGCTTTGCATCCGAGGGCTTTCTTCATGATGGAGACTGTTCCTCTGATTGCTGAGATCTGTATTTCACAGATGCTAGGGCAGCCGGGGATCACCTGTAGATATTTTTTCAGGTTCTTCTTCACCATCCCAGTTGCTCCCACCACCACAGGTATAATATCTGCTTCCTGCAATTTCCAGGTGCTCCTTAGGTCATTTTTGAGGTCTTGATATTTTGTTATTTTTTTCTCTTCATTTCTATTGAGGCCATAGTTGTTTGGTATGGTTACATCTATTAATTTGGCAGTTTTGTACTTTTTGTTCAAGATAACAATGTCCGGTTTTATTGTTCCTCCTATGTATCTTCCAGTTGGGATTTCCTTGTCAAAAAAGATGGTAATATCTCCGTTGGAGCTATCTAGCTCTGGAGTGTGCTCCCATACTGGTCCTTTTACTTCTGTTTTAAATTCTTTGCACATTTTCTAGTGTATATAATTGCAGATCTTATTGTGACGAGCAGTGTAGTTTCCATTGGCCATTAGGATCTGGCAGCTGGAGAGTAGGTGGCTTGTACTCTCCACCGCTGCATGACAAAATCAACATTTGTCACTCTGTGACAGTCCTGCCGTTTTTTTTAAAGCCATTAGTCAAACGTCCCTGGTTTTGTGCTCTAACCACTAGTCTCTCCTCGTCGTACCCCAGATCTCCGTTCCTGATCCAGCGCAATGTCTCTTCCCTATCAATATAATCCCTATTGAGTTCCTCCTGAAAGCGCCCTGCTTGCTTATGCTTTTTCCATATTTTTCTTTCCTCCTGTGTCCTTTTGCTGTATTTTTCCCGTGTCTAGCTATTTTAGTTGCTGGGTTTTGTTGACTGGCTTTTATGTTGTCTAATAAGGCTCCTGCAAAGGCCTTGGCTTGTTTAATTATGACTGTGAAGTGACTAAGGGTTCCATGGTGTTGGGTGACTTTTTCCATTGTCTCGTCATTTGAGCTTTTTAGGTACGCTGGGGCTCGGGCTGCACGGTGGCGCAGTGGTTTAGCACTGTGGCAGCACAGTTTACCCTTGGCCGGGGGACCGCGGGAATCATGAGATCGTGGGTTCGATCCCAGCCCCCGACCAACAGTGAGCTGTGTGGAGTTTGCATGTTCTCCCCGTGTTGCGTGGGTTTACTCCGGGATTTCTCCGGTTTCCTCCCGCATACCAAAAACATGTAGGTTTAGGGCGCTTGCGCACGCAGCGACCGGCAGCCGGTGGCTTGTCACCAGACTGCAAACCAAATCTACCTACGGGTACAAATAAGTAACAAAAAAAAAAACAAAAAAAAAAAATGCTTATTATTGTCTCCCTGTAGGCCTGGTTTATTTCAAGCCCTCCCTCTTTACAGGGTATATACAGTATATCTATATATATATCTATATATATATCTATATATATATATATATATATATATACAGTATATCTCCTATCTAAGCACTGATTTTTATACGTTACCTTGTGCAGGGTCTTCCTGGTCCTAACATCCACCTTATCCAGTTCCCCCTGTGGCCAGTCTATCACCCCAAATCCGTATGTGATAACTGGTACTGCCAGCTGGTTTATTGCAGTTTTTAGGCATTAAGTTTGATTTACAGATTTTCTTTAGATTATGTTGTTATTCTTTTTGATTATTTCCCTCATTTTCATGTGTTCAATAGTTGTGTTTTCCTCTATGCCCAGATATTTATATGCCCATTCATCTGCCAGGTCTTTGATGTGCTTATTGTCGTCTATTTGGATGTTCTCTGATGCTGTTTTCTTTCCTATTTTTTATTGTACATTTTGTACATTTGTCGAGTCCAAATTCCATGCAGATGTCCTTTGAGAACATGTGAACAGTACTGACAAGTTGATTTAGTTTCTGTTCAGATTCTGCATAAAGCTTGAGGTCGTCCAGGTAGGGCAGATGATTCACTCTCTTGTTCCCTTTTCTTGTTACATCACATGATCGTCACTTCCGGTAACGTATCGTCACTTCCTGTTTTGCTGTCTGTCTGTGTGGTTTGCTCTCCTCACTCTCCTGAGCTTTGAGTTAGCCACTAGCGATTGCTACTAGCTCTCCTTCCTCTCCTCCTCTGGTGTGCTCTCTCTGTCAGATGTTTAGTTACACCTCTGCCTCTTTTAGTGATAACAGTAAATGTAATAAATGTTGTCTTTTTGAGACGCTCGAGGCGAGGTTGTCTGATTTGGAATCCCGGCTCCGCTGCATTGAAACACCGTCTGCGCCAGTTACTCTTGACGGACGCCCCTTAGCTGTAGCGGAGCTAGCTAGTATAGCTAACCCCGTTACCGGTCCTCCGGCTCTCCTCAGCAGCGAGGAGACTGGGTGGGTGACGGTGAGAAGGAAGCCTAGTTGCAAAGCCCCGGTACACCCCCAACCTGTTCACGTTTCTAATCGTTTTTCCCCGCTCAGCGACACACCCGCTGAGGAAAAAACTCTGATCATTGGCGACTCTGTAGTCAGAAACGTGAACCTAGAGACTCCAGCGGCCATAGTCAAATGCATTCCTGGGGCCAGAGCAGGTGACATCGAGTCAAATTTGAAAATGCTGGCTAAAAGTAACTGTAAATACTCCACAATTGTTATTCACGCTGGCATTAATGACATCCGTCTCCGGCAGTCGGAAGTCACGAAACTTAATGTAGAATCGGTGTGTGACTTTGCAAAAACGATGTCTGCCACTGTAGTATTCTCTGGGCCCCTCCCCAATCTGACCAGTGATGACATGTTTAGCCGCTCGTCATCCTTGAACCGCTGGCTGTCTGTGTGGTGTCCTGCAAATGACGTGGGCTACATTGACAATTGGAGCTCATTTTGGGGAAAACCTGGTCTTAATGAGACGAGACAGCATTCATCCCACTTTGGATGGTGCTTCTCATTTATCTAACAATCTGGCATCTTTTTTATCCAAATTTCCAAAACCTTGACTACTCAGAGTTGGGACCAGGAAGCAGAGTCGCAGTCTTACACACCTCTCTGCAGCTCCTCTTCATCCGCCACCCCTCAACTTAGCCCCTGTCTTCCCCATCAGAGAATCATTGTCTGCTCCCTCCAAAGTAAATAAAAATATCATGCATAAGCATCCCAAAGTGATTAAGTAAAATATTGGTAAAACTCAAATTAAACATAAAGCCTCTAAATTGAATGATTTGGCCTCTGTTCCTCCTCATAATTTAAAAATTAAATGTGGTTTTGTGGTGACACATATGTTGGGCTCACATTTCCACAGAGGTATGACTGCATGTGTATTGGGGGCTTCACGTCTGGAAGGACAAAAGACTCGAATCTGCAGAAGATAACGAGGAGGTGTGAGATTTGCCTTTTTGTCCCAAAGAAGATGCCTCGGAGGGATTTCCGGTTCATCAATGAATGAGAGACAATGGTGAAGGTTCAAAGAGATGCTGTGTGACTGTATGTTTACTGAAGCACCATGTGACTTGAGTTCTGATGCTGGAAACGTATAAAAGGGTGATGTGAGATGATTCTTTCTCTTCTTCCTGCTTTGAGAATGCTAGAGGATGTGTTCTGTCAATAAAGCTGAACCTGAGAAATAAAACTCAGCCTCATCATTCGAACGCATCCACTACACTGGTGACCTACGACTAAGAATGAGCAGACAGAATTCTCCCGAGCGGGGCTCGGCGGAAGCCAGCCTGATGGCCGCCTCCACGTTTCGGCTGCCCGATTTCTGGCAGCACAGCCCGCGCTCATGGTTTAGCGCGGTCGAGGCGCAGTTCAACCTCCGGAGAATCTCTAACGACGACACAAGATTCTACCATGTGGTAGCGAAGCTGGACAGCCACACGGTAGGATCTGGTTAATCACCCACCGAACAGCGACAAGTACAGCACATTGAAGGACGCGCTGATCAGCCATTTCACCCCTTCGGTCCAACAGCGAGCAGAGGGGCTCCCGACGTTGACGGAGTTGGAGAACGATAGACCTGCGGACCTGATGGTGAAGATGCTGAGGTTGAAAGACTCCGAGGATGGCGAATTTATTTTCGCCCACCTTTTCCTCCGGACCCTGCCGCCAGCAGTGAGAGTAGCCCTGGCAGAGTCGCCCCGATTGGCCAGGCGAGACTACCATGGGCTGAGCAAGGAGGCGCAGCGGCTTGTCGACGCCCACAAGAGGAACGCAGTTTCGGCCGCGGCAGCTAGCCCAGGAACGACGTCTGGAGACGGCTTGGAACCAGCGGCCGCGGCGCCAGACGCCCAATGACGGCGGCGATGGGGACCAGGCGGCGCGGAGCGGAGGACGGCCTGTGCTTCTACCACCGCCGTTTTGCAGAGAGAGCACACAAGTGCGTCCCGCCGTGCCACTTCAAGCGCCAGGGGAACGCCAAGACCGAGGGCCGGTAGCAACTGCGACCCTCGGCGACGAGAACAAGGTGCTTTACCTGATGGATGCACACTCGGGGAAACAGTTCCTCGTGGACACAGGCTCCCAGCTGAGTTTCGTCACACCCACCTACGTGGAACGGCTGATGCCGTCTAAAGCTCCCTGGGTGTCACTGTCAGCAGCGAACGGCTCCACGATTAAAACGTTCGGTGAGAGGACCATGCTCCTGTCCTTACAGGGCCGTTCATTTGAGTGGACTTTTATTGTAGCAGCAGTCAGTTTCAACATGTTAGGGGCTGATTTTTTGTGCTCACATGGTTTATTGGTTGACCTTGCTAATAGACGTCTGATTAATGTCTTTTCATTCTATCCCCTGCACAGCTCGGGTGGCCCCGCCGACTGCACATGCCAGCGTCTCAGCTGCGAGTAGTAAGTTTCACACATTGCTCGCTCAGTTCCCAGCACTCACAGTCCCCACGTTTTCGGCGACGGTGGCTAAACATGGGGTGGAGCATTTTATCACCACCACCGGGCCCCCCGTTTTTGCAAAAGCTCGGCGCTTGGACCCAGCTAAACTGGCCATCGCACGCGAGGAGTTCGCCAACCTGGAAAAACTGGGCATTATTAGACGCTCCAAAAGCCCCTGGGCTTCGCCGCTACACATGGTCCCAAAAGCTGATGGCTCGTGGCGACCTTGCGGCGATTTCCGCAGGTTGAACAACGTTTCAGCACATGACCGCTACCCGATTCCGCACATTCAGGATTTTTCTGTTCATTTGGCGGGGCGTGCATTTTTTCTAAAATAGACTTGGTGCACGGTTACCACCAAGTTCCAGTGCGCGCGCAGGATGTACCCAAAACAGCGGTTATAACTCCTTTCGGCCTTTTTGAGTTTTTGCGCATGCCTTTTGGCCTCAAGGGGGCCGCGCAGACTTTCCAACACATGATGGATGCAGTTTTACGCGACCTTCCTTTCGTGTTCGTTTATTTGGATGATATTTTAGTAGCCAGCATGTCCGACGGCGAACACGAAAGCCACCTCACAGCAGTTTTTCGGAGGCTGGCAGAGCACGGGTTAATAATTAACCCAGCGAAGTGCCAGTTTGGGGTGGCACAGATTGATTTTTTGGGGCATCGCGTTTCGGCAGAAGGAGCGGTTCCTCTGCCTGATAAGGTGCGCGCAATAACAGATTTTCCGCAACCTCAAACGGTCAAGGCGCTACAGGAGTTTCTGGGAATGGTTAATTTTTACAACCGGTTCCTCCCAAGCGCAGCACGGCTCATGCAGCCATTATACACTGCGTTAAAAAACCAAAAGTCCGCAAATAAAGTTGAATGGTCTCCGGAGCGGGAGCGTGCTTTTGCCCAGGTCAAATCAGCCCTGGCAAACGCAGTTTTGTTAGCGCACCCAGTTCCAACGGCCCGCATGGCGCTTACCACCGATGCTTCCGATGTAGCAGTGGGGGCGGTTGTTGAACAGTTTGTGGCAGGTACCTGGCAACCTCTCGCGTTTTTCAGCAGAACCCTGCGCGATAGTGAGTGTAAATACAGTGCGTTCGACAGGGAGCTTTTGGCCCTACACTTGGCCATCCGCCATTTCCAGTTCTGGTTGGAAGGGCGACGCTTCACCACGTTTGTGGATCACAAACCGCTAACGTTTGCGATGGCCAAGATTTCAGAACCCTGGTCAGGCCGGCAACAAAGGCAACTAGCCGCGATATCGGAGTTCACCACTGATATCCAGCATGTCGCGGGTAAACACAATGTAGTGGCAGATTGTCTCTCGCGCGCGGTAGCAACACCAGGCCCCATGGGGGCGGACTCTGTAGCCGTGGCTGCGGGCCCGGGCAGCGACGCGGGAGCGCGTGCAGCCCCGGTCTGTGTAGGGTTAGATTATGCAGCCATGGCCGCGGAGCAGGTTAATGATGCGGACGTGTGCGCGCTCCAGTCTGGACCAACAGGGTTAAGGCTGGAGGACAGGGTGCAGCAAATTGGTATGCCCCCACTAATCTGCAATGTCTCCATGGGACAGCCCCGCCCCGTGGTGCCAGCCATGTGGCGTCGCCGCGTTTTTGACTCGGTCCATTCTCTGGCGCACCCGGGAGTGCGCGCATCGATTAAGTTGGTGGGGGAGAAATTTGTTTGGCCCGGGTTGCGCAAACAGGTCAAGGAATGGGCGGCGGCCTGCGTAGCGTGTCAGCGAGCCAAAATACACGGACACACTAAGGCTCCGTTGGAACCTTTTCACATCCCCGCTAAGCGTTTTGACCACGTGCATGTTGACTTGGTGGGCCCGCTTCCGCCATCACACGGGCACACACATCTTTTGACGATGGTGGATCGCACCACGCGTTGGCCAGAGGTGATTCCTCTGACATCAACCACAGCGGAAGAAGTTGCGCGAGCATTTTTAACAGCGTGGGTTGCACGTTTCGGAGTCCTGTCGGACATAACGTCTGACAGGGGTCCCCAATTTATTTCCAAACTATGGTCATTGATGGCCCGCAGCTTGGGGGTGAAGATTCATCGCACCACCGCGTATAACCCCCAGGCTAATGGTTTATGCGAACGCTTTCACAGGTCATTAAAAGCAGCCCTCAGAGCCTCGCTGACGGATACAAATTGGGTGGACAAACTTCCATGGGTTTTATTGGGGTTGCGTTCTGCACCTAAAGAAGATTTGCACACTTCCCCAGCTGAGTTAGTTTTTACACAACCTCTCCGTTTGCCGGGGGAATTTCTCCCCAATAATCCCGCACCAAATTGCCCCCCTGCTCAGCCGTGGCAGAGCGACTCAGGAGCAAACACACTCCCTGGCCCGGTTCATCACAGTTTCCCACGCGTTTCTGTGCTAAAGGCTTTAAAAAATGCAGAGTTTGTTTTTGTTAGACATGATGCTCAGCGTCCAAGTTTGCGACCGTTTTATGACGGACCTTTCAGAGTGCTGGAGACCGGGCAGAAGCATTTTCTGCTAGAATTAGGGGGCAGAAGGGAGTTGATCTGCATAAACAGGCTCAAACCCGCTTTTGTTTTGGCTGATGAGCAAGTGCAGCTAGCGAGGCCCCCCCCCGCCGTGGCAGGCCGCCGAGGAAACATTCCCCAGAATCTTCACAGAGGCGTGCTAACAGCTTTAATCCACAGATACAGAGAGACGCTGCAGGGGTAGCAAAGCCAGGTTGCAGCAGATTCGGCAGAAGGTTAAAACCCAGGCAGCTGGTGGATTGATTAGTGATATGTGGAGTGTTTTGTGTTTTTCTTTTCTTTTTTTATGCCATGCATGTTTTGCCCTTAATAGACGTTTGGGGGGGGGGTTATATGTGGTGACACATATGTTGGGCTCACATTTCCACAGAGGTATGACTGCATGTGTATTGGGGGCTTCACGTCTGGAAGGACAAAAGACTCGAATCTGCAGAAGATAACGAGGAGGTGTGAGATTTGCCTTTTTGTCCCAAAGAAGATGCCTCGGAGGGATTTCCGGTTCATCAATGAATGAGAGACAATAGTGAAGGTTCAAAGAGATGCTTTGTGACTGTATGTTTACTGAAGCACCATGTGACTTGAGTTCTGATGCTGGAAACGTATAAAAGGGTGATGTGAGATGATTCTTTCTCTTCTTCCTGCTTTGAGAATGCTAGAGGATGTGTTCTGTCAATAAAGCTGAACCTGAGAAATAAAACTCAGCCTCATCATTCGAAAGCATCCACTACAGTTTATTAAATATTAGGTCTCTAACTCCCAAGTCTCTGTTAGTCCATGATCTGTTAATTGATCATCAGATTGATTTAATATCCCTTACAGAGACTTGGTTAGGGCAAGAGGATTATGTTGGTTTAAATGAATCAACTCCCTCTGGTTATTTAAAGCGTACCTGTGGTGGTCGTCTAAACGCATTCAACTTGAAAACATTAGGCAAAGTATTTGTTATTTTTTTCCACAATATCTTTATTGAACCTTTTTTTTTTTTAACAAACATGATACAAACAATCAAACACTAACACTAAAGTACTACAAAAAAAAAAAAATGCACTAAAAACACCAACAACCACCAACAAAATCAAGTCTTCAACAATGCTCCTCTGTTTAGTCTAGACAATCCAATACATTAGTATACTTATTATGTTCACCAGTTTGGAATTTACAAGGTCCACACACATCATTCACCTTCTTCTTCAAGAGTTATGTTTAAATTTTTTACATAATCAATAAAAGGTCTCCATATATTCTCAAACACAATTTCCTTTGATTTTAGTATATATGTTATTCTTTCTAATGGAAGGTTTGTTAACATCTGTCTTAACCACTGAGTCACATCTGGTCTATGAGTCTTTTTCCATAATAGTGAAGTATTTGTTATTTGGTTAAATAATTATTTCCAGCCATATACCACCATAGAAATATGCAAATACGACCGCAGACATGGCCAGCCAATGAAAACTCTGCGCGCAGCCATGACACATGCGGATGTGACGTCATATCGTTGCCAATACTCCGCCTGTATGAGCGACTAGGGTGCTGTTGTGACTGTTTTTATTCTATTATGGCTGAATTGTCGGACTCTGAGGAAGAATTCATCCAACATGGCTACAGGTTTGAGCCAGAAAGGTCTTCTGAGGGTGAAACTGACGAAGTGGTCCTCACACACAACGCAATTTCGTCTGAAAGGATTAGTCTGTGCCCTGTTCGGAGATTGCGCAATCACTTTTCCGCTAAGATCTTCTGACAGGGTGAGCTGGGTTTGGGTACACAAAAGAAGTGTTTATCTTTGTTTTTTCGCTTATTATTGAGACATCCAAAGGCTTTACATTCCGCCATGTTGCGATATCCATATCGCATTGTATGTTTTTGTTGTAACAAGAGCGCCGAGTGTCTGCTCCTCTGTATAGCGGCGAGGGAGGAGCCGAATCATCTGCCGTGTTGCGGCTGTTACGACCTCAGATCAGACGAGACGACCCGCTGAATTTAAGCATTTAATTATTTATTTTCTACTCGTTTTAGTTCTGCATTTAATATGAACCTTGAGTTTGAAATAAACGTTTGAATTTGAATTAGAATATCCTGAAAGCCACTGCTCATCCGGGCACTCCAGGCTCAGCCAATATTGATCCGGATCGCGGTGCCAACGATATTTCGTCACAGGAAGCGTCCTGGCAGGCCATGTAGCTGCCAGTATGGCTGCTCGCATGTTTTGCTGACATAGCTGAACCAGCACATCAGCAATGGATTTATATCACATTGCTTTGAACTTGAATTTGAACTTAAACTAGAACTAGAACGTGAGACAGGGGCTCAATATAATATCTTTTTTTTCATGACCACCACAGGTACCCTTTAAACTGTCAAAATCCCAGAAGTTCTTGTCGTGGAGGAGTAGTAGCAACAATTTACCATTCCAAATTACTAGTTAATGTAAAGCAAAAAAACATGTTATAATTCCTTTGAGGGCCTGGTCCTCAGTATTGGGCACTTTAGCAATTTTAGGTTAAACCCAATTTTTTTTGCCATAGTTTATCGTCCCCCATCAACCTACTCAGAATTTTTATCCGAATTTGCTGATTTAGTGCTGAAATCTGATAGAATAATTATAGTAGTGGACTTTAATATACATGTGGATGTAGATAGTGACTGCCTTAATGTGGCATTTAATTCAATATTAGACTCGATTGGGTTTTCTCAGAAAGTAGGAAATTCTACTCATTACCTCCACCATACATTGGACCTTGTTCTGACATATGGCATAGAAATAGAAAATCTTGTAGTGTCTCCTCATAACCCTGTACTGTCAGACCATTGTCTGTTAACCTCTGATTTTACCATTTCTGACTATTTGGCTCCTAAAGAAAAATATTATTACAGTAGATGCCTCTCAGACGATGCTGTTACCAAATTTATGCAGATTGTTTCCTCTATGCCATGTGTCAACACAACGGAAATAAGCTATAGACAGCTTGCTCCTTCTGTAATTGATAACATGGTGGATAGTGTTTCAGCTTCTCTGCATCAGACTCTAGACTTGGTGGCCCCCTTAAAAAAGAAAAAGTCTAATCAGAGATTTCTAACTCCTTGGTTCAACACAGAAACTCGTAGCTTAAAACAGAAGACTTGTCAATTAGAAAGAAAATGGCGCTCCACTAATTCTGATGAAATCTATTTAGCTTGGAGAAATCATCTTTTAATTTATAAAAAATCTCTTAGAAAAGCTAGAACGAGTTATTATTCTGCATTAATATAAGAGAACAAGAATAATCCCAGGTTTCTTTTCAGCACTGTAGCCAGGTTGACAAAGAGTTAGGACTCTGTCAATCCTAGCATTCCCTTAGAGCTTACTAGTCAGGACTTTATGAACTTTTTCAATAATAAAATTTCATCCATCAGAGATAAAATCAATCAGATTCTTCCCACAGTTAACTTAAATACTGTAACTACTACAACTCCTTCAATTGATGTCTGTCTTGATGAGTTTACTCCAATCGACCTTTGTGAGTTAGACAAAATAGTTTTCCTCATCCGAACCTTCAACTTGTCTTTTAGACCCTATTCCTACCAGATTATTTAAAGAAGTCTTCCCACTTATTGGTAGCTTTATTCTTCATATAATCAATTCTTCATTAACTTTAGGCCATGTACCGCAGGCTTTTAAAACGGCTGTAATTAAACCCTTACTCAAAAAGCCAACGCTAGATCCAGGAACTTTAGCTAACTATAGACCAATCTCTAATCTCCCTTTCATTTCAAAAAATCTTAGAGTTGGTGCTATGCAATTATTTGACCACCTGCAGGGAAATGGTTTACTTGAAGAGTTTCAATCTGGGTTTAGAATCCATCATAGTACTGAAACAGCCTTAGCGAAGGTCACTAATGACCTCCTCATCGCATCTGATAATGGACTGGTTTCTGTACTTGTCCTTTTAGACCTTAGTGCAGCTTTTGATACTATCGATCATAATATTCTACTTGATAGATTAGAACACTATGTTGGACTTAATGGAACTTCGTTGCAGTGGTTTAGATCTTATTTATCTGATAGGTCCCAGTTTGTTCATGTAAATAATGAGTTTTCTTTCAACTCAAAGCTTAGTCATGGAGTTCCACAGGGATCTGTGCTAGGCCCTACTCTTTTTAGTTTATATATGCTTCCGTTAGGCAACATTAGAAAGCACTGTATACATTTTCATTGTTATGCAGATGACACACAATTATACCTGTCAATGAAGCCAGATGATAGTCATCAATTAGCCAAGTTAGAAGCCTGTCTTAAGGAAATCAAAGCTTGGATGACTTGTAATTTCCTGCTATTAAATTCAGATAAGAGTGAAGTCATTCTTGTTGGTCCAAAAAACCTTAGAAATACCTTTCCAAATCAAACTTTCAGTTTGGATGCGGTTACTCTTTCTCTTAATAGCTCTGTGAGGAACCTTGGAATTATTTTTGATCAAGATCTGTCCTTCAATTCACATATTAAACTTGTTTCTAAGACTGCCTTCTATCATTTGCGTAATATTGCCAAGATTAGGACCATCTTGTCTCAGAGTGATGCTGAGAAACTGATCCACGCTTTTGTTAGCTCGAGATTAGATTATTGTAATTCTTTATTATCAGGCTGTCCTAAAACATCTTTAAAAAGTCTTCAGCTGATCCAAAATGCTGCTGCAAGAGTTTTAACAGGTACTAGAAAGAGAGATCATATCTCTCCGGTTCTGGCCTCCCTTCATTGGCTTCCCATAGAGTTTAGAATTAAGTTTAAAATCCTTCTTCTTACTTACAAAGCTCTAAACAATCAGGCTCCTTTTTATTTAAAAGATCTGATACTACCGTATTATCCTAACAGAGCACTACGCTCCCAAAATGCAGGATTACTTGTAATACCTAGAATCTCCAAAAGTACAATGGGAGGCAGAGCCTTCAGTTATTAAGCTCCTCTCCTGTGGAACCAGCTGCCAATCTGGATTCGGGAGTCAGACTCGATCTCTGTTTTTAAGAATAGGGCTAAAACCTACCTTTTTGATATAGCCTACAATTAGGAAGGGATCATGTGTTTCTGAACCCTCCCTTAGTTATGCTGCTAATAGGTTTAGTCAGCCGGGGGACCTCCAATAATGCACTGGGCCTCACTCCTTTCTTCACTCTCAATGAAATATTTTTTTTTGCTGGTCATTAACATCTGTTTGTTCTCTCCCATAGACTGAGTCCCCATCGTGCTGTTTGCTCTCTACATGTCTGTTCTTTTCATCTTCTCTGTCCCCTCACCCCCCAGCCAGTCGCAGCAGATGACTGCCTCTCCCTGAGCCTGGTTCTGCTGGAGGTTTCTTCCTGTTAAAATGGAGTTTTTCCTCTCCACCGTCGCCAAGTGCTTGCTCACAGGGGATCGCCTGATTGCTGGGGTCTTTCTGCAACTGTGGGGGTTCCCCCTACAGTTGATAGTGCTATGAGATGACTGTTGTTGTGAAATGGCGCTATATAAATAAAGTTGAATTGAATTGAATTGTTCTGCCTTTGCTTAAATCATACCCGATATCAAGATCTGATTGGATTTTGCTTAAGAAGTCGATACACAGACAGAAGAGCAATGGCAAGAGGCTGTCTCCCTGGAATATTCCTCGTTGGATCCTGATGTCTGGGATTGTTATTTGCCCTTCTTTATGGTTAAGCATAATTGTGGTTTTCCACTTAGCCATCTGGACCTCCAGAAAAGTTAACTTCTGGGTTGATGTTATACAGCTCCAGACAGTGTGTTATCCAGGAATGGGGGATGCTGTTGAATGCCTTTTTGTAGTCTATCTACGCCATGCTTAAGCTTCTCTCATGCTTCTTGCAGTCTTCCAGGATGGTTTTGTTAATGAGCAGTTGTTCTTTGGCTCCAACCTTATTTCTTATGCAGCCTTTTTGCTGTGGTTGGAAGTAGTTTCCTATATCCAGATGTTCATAGATGGCCTCAGTAATGAGTCCTGTCAGCCATTTGTATGTAGTGGGGGAGGCAACAGATGGGTCTGTATTTATTAACTTGTTGGGTTTCAGGGCTCTTGGGCAGGAGTATGGTATTTCCATATGTGAGCCACTCTGGTACTTCTTCTCCCCCAACAAGTCGGCTGAATGCCTCTGCATAGTGTTTGTGCAGTGCTGCCATCTTTTTGAGCCAGAAATTTGGTATTTTATCTATTCCAGGGGATTTGAAGTTGAGATATTTCCAGATTTTTTTCTTTAGCAGTTTCTTCTGTGATTTTTTTTTTAAATGAGGGCATCTGTCGTTTTCCTTTATTTTTATCGGCAATAATTTGAATCCAGTTATTACTTTTTTGTTGTACTGGGTCCTCAAATAGGCTTCTCCAGAATGTTTCCAGCTGTATTTTTTCAGGAGATACCTCTACTTTTATGGTTTCTTCTGCAAGCCTCCTATAGACTTGTTTTGGGTATTTCTGCGAATAGTTTATCAGTTTTGAGTTCTCTCTCTTTTGTTTGTTTCTAATATGGGCTACTAGGGCCTTGACTTGTGCCTGGTGCTCTGATATTTTTCCTATAATTTGCTCTTTCCTAATGTTATATTTTTTTGGGATTCTGTTGATTACTCTTAGTAATTTGGTAGCGGAGTTTTGGTTATGTATATAGTTAGTCATTTGAGAGATTTCAGCCCTAAATCGATTAATTTTTCCTTGAAGTTTCTTTTTCCAAATAGGTGTGGAGATTTTTGTTTTGGTTCGACGTTCATTTTTTTCTTCATATTCTGGAGCTAGCTTGCCCTGCATATACCACGCTGCTCCAAAGTTTATGCAGTTCAGCTCTGTCAGACTGACCCCTGGAGGTACAAGTACAGTTAGCTCTCCGTTGACCTTTTGCAGTAATAATCTGAATTCTTTATTCTCTTTTAGCTTAATTAATTTAGGACGCTCTTTCACTGTCATTTTTTTATTCCTTCTATTTTGTTGGCAAGACCCTCTTCTATTTCTAGTTGTTCTTGGCTTAGTTCTATTTGGGGGTTGAGTTGCTTCCTTAGTGGTGCCTGGCCTGCACTCCCCCTTGTTGCATCATCAGGGTGTTCTAATTCTGAGCTAGAGGTTGCAGGGAAATCACCTGGATGGTCTGGTGGCACCTCTATAGGTTGCATTTGATAGGGTTGTTCCATCACAAGTTTTTCAGGTAGTGGCAGCGGACACTCAATTGGGCATATGTTGTTCTGTGCTATTTTTCCTATTTCTGTGTGCATGTGCTCCAGTTGTTGGCTCTGTGAAGTACCTTTGGGTGAGGAAGCTGTGTCTCTAGGTTGTAAGTTTGGCTTGGGGTACGCCAATTTTATCTGGGCAGTGATGGTAGAAGATTCGTTGCCATTCATTGCATCATTCCTGCTGGTTGCTGCATTTCATTTTGGTGTACTTGGTTGCCCATATTAAAACCCATTTTTCCTCCATGCTCCACTGACTTTGCTTGTATTCTTGCTATTCAGATAGGTTGGCATCTTGATAGTCTTATTGCTTGGGATTTAGCTTCAGACTTGATCTTTTCAATTTCCTCTTGTCCTAAGTATTTTGAGACCTGAGAGACAATAGATGTTAATTTGGAAGTGGTGGTGGCCGCTTTCTTTTCTGGTGGTAGCTCAGAGTCTGATCTTCTCCTCAAATACAGTATTTGCTTTTTCCTTCTGCCCCACTTCTCATACCTTGAATAGGTGAAGCATGACAGGATAATTTTCTTCTCCTCAAGGGACCATTTTACAGTTTCTTCTTTTCTTGTATACCTTTTAGTCCTTTTTTGATCTTTCTGGGGCCCAGGTCCAGATCTGTGCTGGTCTGATGGGGATCCCGGCTGATTTTTTTTTTTTTTGTTACTTATTTGTACCCGTAGGTAGATTTGGTTTGCAGTCTGGTGACAAGCCACCGGCTGCTGGTCGCTGCGTGCGCGAGCGCCCTAAACCTACATGTTTTTGGTGTGCGGGAGGAAACCGGAGAAATCCCGGAGTAAACCCGCGCAACACGGGGAGAACATGCAAACTCCACACAGCTTACTGTTGGTCGGGGGCTGGGATCGAACCCATGATCTCATGATCCCCGCGGTCCCCCGGCCGAGGGTAAAACTGTGCTGCCACAGTGCTAAACCACTGCGCCACCGTGCAGCCGTGATTGTTTGTGACACTCGAAGATGAAGCTGCACCATCGCTCTCAACAGCCCGCCTGGTGCAAGAACGAGCTGAGGGGACTGTTTTATCCTGGTCAGTACCTTTCCAGCATCTTTTTCCTGTTTTATTCATTTTTCATACTGGGTTCCTCATCGTCCACAGCTTCTTATTGGTTATTCGAAGCTGCCCTCGCCATGATTACTCATAGTGAAGGGGTACCCCCACCCGCGACCCGGGGGACACGCTGGCTAGCCTGAGGGAAAAGGACACCAGCTTCTCCCCTGTGTGTCTTTTCATGTGACTTTTCAAATGAGCACGTTGATGAAAACTTTTCTGACAAATTTCACAAGAATATGGTTTCTCACCTGTGTGAATTCTCATGTGTCTTTTCAAACAACTATGATACTTAAATCTTTGACAACAAGCTACACAAGAAAATGGCTTCTCCTCTGTGTGTCTTTTCATGTGAGTTTTCAAATGAGCATGTTGATGAAAACTTTTCTGACATGTTTCACAAGAATATGGTTTCTCACCTGTGTGAATTCTCATGTGTCTTTTCAAACAACTATTATACTTAAATCTTTGACCACATACTACACAAGAATGTGGTTTCTCACCTGTGTGGCTTTTCATGTGACTTTTCAAATGAGCATGTTGATTAAATCTTTGCCCACATGTTTCACAAGAAAATGGCTTCTCACCTGTGTGAATTCTCTGAAATGATAAATTGCTCCTCCTAGTGATTTTTTTCCAACAAGTGTTGCTAACATGTGGCTTAGTGACTGTCTGATGTTTCTTCTTATGGGATTCATTCTGAAAGTCTTTGTCATTAGAACATTCAGCAGACTTTTCACCTGTATCAGTACCACACTGAATCTCTGACATGGAGGAGTTGTTCACACTGTTACTGACACTTCTGTTTCTGCGAAGTCTTTTTGGCTCTTCATCTTTACTTGATCCTGGGTTTACATTCTTACCTGCTCCCTGGTCTTGGCTCTCAGTGTTAGGAGAGTTGTAAGATAGATGCTGCTCACAGTTTGGTTCAGTTTTACTGCTGTTATTGTCCTCATCGGCAAGAGTCACCATGAAGGAATCAGTCTCTTGTTTCAGTATAAAATGTTCTTCCTCCTGGCTGGTACAGACCTCTTTTTGTTCCTCTTTAACCTGTGCAGCATCTTGTTCCTCCTGGTCAAGGCTTGAGCTCCCCTCTTGGTTCCAGAGCTGCTGTAGCTGTAGCACATCTGGAGGAACAAAAAGATGTAAAAAATGTTAGTAATACAAAAACCACAAACAA
Source organism: Pholidichthys leucotaenia (assembly GCA_020510985.1). NCBI lineage: Eukaryota > Metazoa > Chordata > Actinopteri > Cichliformes > Pholidichthyidae > Pholidichthys > Pholidichthys leucotaenia. The sequence continues at coordinate 149,864,671 of CM035843.1, forward strand.
TAAATGCAATACCCAGCCAAAAAAGGCACCATATTGTATGTTCAGAAATATGGTAAGAATGTTCCAAGTGATAATTCCAGCAATGATGAATTGGTTTAATCTTGACAAGATTGTTTAAAGGGAACACAGGATGATTTTTTTTTTTTACTTTTTCAGTACTTTTGCATATGAATTAATGTTTATGAAGTGGCTACCACCTAAAAACTCTGAACATGTCTAGGCTTGTCATGTTCCAAATACATAGCTTAGTTATATGATTACAATAAATTCAATAAACGTTTGTGTATCCTGTTATAATACTGGAGGTGCTCCCAACCATTAATTACCTACAGAATATGGTGCTCCCATTTTCCATAAAAATGTTAGCCATGTCCTATCTGTAGGATCGGGATTTTATTGTGAAGTGCGGCGTGATGACGCCGTTTTCCGGTTGCGTCATCACACCGCCCTGTAATAAGGGGCATCCACCATTTGGGGCTCTCTTGCCCAGGATGACTCCGCACACTGTGTATCCTGTGTTGCAACCATATATTCATTAAAGCTCAGTTCCAGTGTAACCTCCTTGTCCATCTCCTTTGTGCCAGGTTTGTAGACATAACATTTGGCAACGGAGGATTAACACATGGAGGTGTGTGTAACACCACTGCGACCTTTCCTCGAGCTCCCCGGGGAACCACCGGTTCCATGGCCTCGCTGGTTAGAGGTTTTCGAGACCTACATCACAGCGTTGGACCTGGGGAAGCTAGATAAGGTGAGGACACGAGCTCTTCTTGTCCACAACCTCGACATTGAAAGCCAAAGGATTCTACAGACGCTCGGCGTGACGGACTCGTACAAGGACGTCGTGGAGCTACTAGCTAACCACTTTACCACACTGGACAGTGAGACGGTATGACTGATTCGCTTTCGCCAGACACGCCAAAAAGTTGCTGACCTCAGACAGCTAGTGTGTGCCGTTTTGGGCCGTTGGGGGACGAGATGGTGCGGGACCAACTGGCCAAGCACACATGTAACACTGGGCTACGTGCTAGGTTGTTAATGGCGCCAAATGACTTGACGTTAGCTAGAGCAGTTGACCTAGCTCTCCACTTGAGAGGCCACAGATAAGCTAGTTTCGGAGCTAAATTGGCGCCAGTCACAGAAGACGCTGGAGACGACAACGTCGGCAAATGTGGTGAACCCGGAGGACGAAGAGAGCACGGACGAGGACTACGAGGCTAACGCGGTGAGCCAGAGGTCTGCTCCGAGAAGCCCCGTCTGCAGGGGTTGTGGGTCCCCAACACATCAGATTAAAGCGCGAGTGTGCCCGGCAAGAGGAAAACGGTGCAGCAAGTGTGGGCGCATGAATCATTCCGCCAGGGTATGCCAGTTTTCAGCACCGTGGAGCCCACCAAGGAAGCCAGCCCGCCCACCAACAACGATCATCCACTCGATGAATCCCAACGCCAACGGGTATTCCTATTGCACGGTGGAGTTGGATGGCGTAGCTGTTCCACTCCTGCTCAACACGGTGGTGGTGCAGTCAATGCTAAACTGGGCCACAGTGAAAAAGTTCTTTCCACATCACAGAATCAAGAAAAACTCAGCACCATTATTTGGCTACGGCGGTAATAGACTGTGCAATGTTGGGACTGTGGAGCTGACTGTCTGCTGTAAGACTGGAGCTGTACACGACTTCACGTTCCAGGTTGCAGCGCATGGCGATAACATCATGGGGTGCAATCTGTTCTACGGACTGGATTTCGCCATTAAAGACAGTGCTGGGTCTGAATGGTCTGGGTGTGGACGTTGGAGCTCGCCAGCTCCAGTGGAGGACGTTGCGGTGTTGGATGAGGTGCTTTCAGACAGTACCGGCACCAAGGCGCTCACTTTTCAGTGGAGGAAATGGACGGCTTCAGTACCTGCACTCGGCCGGAGGTAGTTGGGGTGGCCGAGTTGGCGGGTGAGGGCCTGTTCCAATAAGCGACACCAGGGAGGCAACAGACACCTTCAGTGCCCATGTTGGGTTCCAGCCGAAGACAGGTGAGGGGTCCGCTGCAATGATGGCGACTGCTGCATCGTTGCAGTGTAACGACAGGGCCAGATGGAATGAGAGCATGGAGCTGCCGCAAACACAGCAGCACATCAAACCGAGTAAAGTACTGCTGCAAGTCATGGGCTGGGTTTAGGTTTGACTCGATGACAGACCAGGGTGACAACTGGCCGGACCACAGCCAGCGAAACATTGGGCGCCGCTGAGGATTGTGGCAAAGTTGGGAGTGGTGTGTTTCCGGCTGACGGGCGGCTCGGTTCGTCATGCAAACCAGCTGTGGTGTGTCCAGGTGGACGCTCCAAGTGTCAAGGCTATGCAGGGGCTAGCGAAGGTGGTGTGGGATCTGGGCTCCTGTGTCATGAAGATCGTTCCTTGTCCCGGGGGTCTGCTGCTTCCAGGGCCGCGTCCGCCTCGGGGCTGCTGCAGGGTCCCCCTGGTTGACCAACCCTTACCCTGGGGGACTGTTAGGAAGAATTTCAGGACTGTTTATTTAGGAGCACGGCGGTTCCAACAAAAGTGGCAGAATACCTCACGTGGCCATGCTGGGTTGTGTGGTAATCCACCCACAGGCCCTAGTTTTAGGTTGTTGTGTTGTTTGAAGTTCTTTATGATTTTATGTTTACTGTTTTAGTTTGGTGTGTTTGCTAGTCTTATTACTTTAGCATGTTTATTGGGAGTTCTTGTGTGCCACATTTGGGAGTATTTTGATTAGATGTGTTTTTTATTTGTGTAAAGGGAGGGAGAACGTAGGATCGGGATACTATTGTGAAGTGCGGTGTGATGATGCCACCTTCCGGTTGCGTCATCACACCGCCCTATAATAAAGGGCGTCTACCATTTGGGGCTCTCTTGCCCAGGACGACTTCGCACACTGATGCGTATCCTGTGTTGCAACCATATATTCATTAAAGCTCAGTTCCATTGTAACCTCCTCATCCGTCTCCTTTGTGCCAGGTTTGTGGACATAATACCATCAAGTGTATTATACATCTACAGTCATGTAAAAAAAATTAGGACACCCGGCATAAGCCTGTGGGTTTTTTTTTAAACATATTTGGACATATATGGATATTTAATATCAATGTTAAAAATACTGGGAGATTCATGTAATACAACTAAACAATTAAAAATGAATTGAAGACTTTTCTGAAATTTTCCTGTAAAATGTAATTCTAAACAAATAGTGAGGAATAAATTAGGATACCCCCATCTTTTTAGGACACCCCCACATTCATTCCCACTTAAAATGGCTAAAATAAATGTTAAAAAATGCAAATAAAAACAAAAACAAGGTTAGACACGGATATGTGAACACTTCTTAATAAAGAACTGAATATTTAATGGGGTGTCCTAATTTTTCACATGACTGTATGCTACTGGCAACTGTAATCTCTTCACGTAAGTGCTCAAATGTAAATATTACGATTGTTGGAAACATTCCTAAAAAAAAATTTTTCCATTTAAATATTTTTTGACAAATATAAAAGCTTTAATTCTGCACTTTTCTGAACACTTTGATTTTTTTTTTTTTGTCTTTGTGAAAATGCAATACAGTTCACCTTTAAATTTGCCTGAAAACACTGCTAACTGATCCTGGTTTTCTGAGTTATTTTGGGATGCATTTGATCCAGATGTGTGAGATGTGCTGTCAACGGGTGTCCGACCTCAAACAAAAAGGGAAGGCAGCCAAGAACTGGAGCTCACTGGAATGATACCACCCTCCCAGCTTTATCTCCACCCATTTCAGTAGCTGGAGTAGATGTGTACCTATGAGCCTGTAGCCCTAGATGCCAGCAGAACCAAATTTGCTTAGCAGAGCAACCTCAATTTATATGGCTATTCTCCATTTTAAGAGATATATGTTCCCAGCTGGTTTATTAATCCACCTTTGCTTATATAAATCTTCCAGGTCTTAATCTCACTTATTCTGTATAGTTTTGCTGGAACAGTCTTATGACGTTGGGAGAGAAAGGCTTGCCAAGTTAGCTCAACTATCACTTGCTGTTGACCTTGACATAACTCACTCACCCCATCCAATATTTGTTATTCCAGCTGTATCATCCAACAAATGAACAGATATCTCATTCATAGGCATTACTTTAGTCTGTTTTGCCATTATGCTCTTGCTGAGACAACTTCTCCACCAGCAGAAATTATTTGCAGCTAGCAGAGCCAGACATTCACTCATTCTGTCATTTCTGTTCTTAGACCGGACAGATTTTGAGAAAATGTGACACCTTGAGGCATTTTTTTTTTTTTTTGTTAGAAGTTGGTAACATGGTGTTTTGACACAATTTGTGTATGCTGAACATGAATATGATGGTTACCAACCAAAATTTTGGGGTTTAAGCACTGACAATGCAAATTTAAAATAGACCCGTAAAGTTTCGTAATTTTCATCTTGAAGTAGTTTAAATTCCAAATAAGGTAAATTATTAATTTTCTGTGAAGCATTAAATACCACTTTTTATAGTAGCCATTGGTTTTGGAACAAAACCGAAGAGAATAAAACATGTAAGGACCTCTCTGGTGTACTTTTAAAGCACTAATCACAACAATTGGTACCGTATGTTATGTCCAACACTCTTTATTTTTTTTTTTTAATTTCAGACCAACATCCAAATCAAACTGTGAATGACTTGAAGAAAACAAATACCCTATAAACTTTTTTGTTTAAATAATTTCATGTTAAATGGGAATATTTTTCCATCAGATATACAAGGGTACATCCCATACAGTTTCAGGACTCATGTCTTTATTGAATTATGTTTCAGTCTATTTCAGACGATTGTTCATTTGCTCAGTTGTCACTGAACTTTGAAATGTCTGATGTGTTAAATGATCTTAAGAATGTTACGCTTTCAGACATTTCAGCTATACTTTTGTGCAATTAACCTGAATGCAAATGGCCAGAACAATTTCTGATTAGGATCCGTAAAGCTATTTAAGAATTGTGAATTGAATATGTATGCACTTACTTAACACTGCTACAAAGGACATTGCGACAGATGAGATAAAAACTTCACAGCTTCATGCAAAGCAAATTGGACAAAATCAGCTGGATAAATTTGTGTTTGGAAGACTGATGCCATGTGAACAACCATGGAAAGTGAAATTCCACGAACCACTTATGAAGCAAAAACCACTTACCTTCTCAGACCTGTGCACTGTTTCAAGGAAAGATGTAGGAAGGGAGCAACTGCTTAAAGCAGACAGAAACATTCTGCAAAGCCTTATAACAGCATATCAAGCAAAGAGATAAGTGGATTTGCACAAAATACTGAAATATGAGCTGACACCAGTTCCACTTGCAATGGCTGAAACAAATGGCAGTCTACGCTCAGGTGACAAATCTTTGCTTGTGAAAGTACTCGCGCTCAATATTGTTTGTCCAGCCTCACTCACTACACAGGAGTGAGCTTGTCTGATCACTGATAGCCCTGCACTCATTCATTCACTAGGAAAACCATCCAGAAGCAAGACATTTGGACAACTGACAGTACTATGGGTAGGACACAGATTTGATCGTGTTCATATACTTAGACAGGTACAACATAAGACAGGTACAACGAGATGAGCATCAAATCAGGCATTCATGAATGACGAACAATATCCAGCAGACCAATCCGTAAGCAAATCAACAATGAAAAGGTCCCTCTGCCTGTCAACTGGGACAGCTTTGTGGGTCTTGCTCAAAACAAAATGTAAAATTTGGGGAAAAACATAGTCAAAGTTGTCCACAAACTACTGCAAAAACTATGAAATTTTAAAGTATAAACAACATATGCTACATCATTTTTCATTGAGAAAAAGTAGTTCCTGCAACTGTTAGTATAATAATACCTGTATGTCATTCATGAATTGCCTATTATAGCATCATATATGGGTAGCCATTTCAAAGTTGATTTTCAGGGCTTTTATCTCAAAATCATAATTGGTAACCACTATATTCATGATCAGCACACCCGAGTTGTGTTAAAACACCTTGTTACCAGCTTTCAACACAAAATGCCTCTAACTTCTTTAAAATGTCCCTTTTCTGATTTTTCGTCTGGTCTATCTTATTAAAACTCCAGGAACTGGTCCTATTCCATGGATGACTCAATCCACACACCCCTCTTCCTGATAATGCTTTTTTGGGGGCTTTTACCCTCTCATGTTAAATCAGTTTTACATTAGCTAGCTTGGCTGTATCTGACAACTGGAACTAGCCAGCTAACATTAGCATCAACCACAAATCTGAGAAGTGATGGTAGGAGGAGGTGTGGGGTGACGTGAGGCTCATTAGCACTAAAGAGAGACACCCCTACATGTTTTGTTGTGAAGAAGACTGTTGATGTGGGTAGAAATAGAGGTGGGCGATATATGGTAGATATTTCATGTGTCGATAAATTTGATCATGAGATACATGAAATACATATATCGCAGTTATCTCATTATCACATCAATGAAAGCCAACAGCATGTAACTGTGCTCAAAGTTCCACTTCTCTCTCCGTCCCATCCATCTCTTACGGACAACATTGCTGCTTATGTTCCCCGCCGATCGAGATAAAACCCTCCAGGGTGCATGCATGTTTTTTTAAACTGGAGGAGGAGTATCAGAATCAGAATCAGAAAAGAAAAAAAAAAAACAAACAAAAAAAAACAAGATGGCGCCCACAGCGGCCGCCATGGTGTATCGCTGCCCTTTAATTTTTATAATTTGTCTGTTTTTGTTCACTGATTGTGCATCTGCCGGTTCATACACCCGTGAAGAACTACTAAATATCAGGACTCTCACCCCCATGGACCTTCTTCCAGTTTTTTTAGCTCCTGCCGTTGATCTGATCCATTGTTTGGCCAAAAAAGCAAGACGGCGGAAAAGAGGGAAGAGAGGAGGGATTCTCGCTCGGCTACGAAAAAGAAGCTCGCGAACAGCCTTGCCTGGCATATTTCTATCCAATGCCAATTCTCTCCTGAACAAGGTAGAAGAATTAAGACTGCTGATGCGTTTCAAGGACCTCGCTTCCTCGTCTGTCATCTGCTTCTCTGAGACCTGGCTTAATGAGAACATTCCAGATAGCGCGATCAGCCTCGAGGGTTTCCAGTTGATTCGTGCTGACCGCGTCACAGAGCTGTCCGGTAAGTCTATCGGAGGAGGAGTGTGCTTCTATATTAACAACAGCTGGTGCTCTGATGTAACGGTGATTTCCAAACACTGTTCTCCCGCCCTGGAATTTCTTTTCATTAACTGCAAGCCATTCTATTCCCCGCGCGAGTTTGCCTCATTCATTCTCGTCGCTGTGTACGCCCCTCCTGACGCGGACACGCGCGAAGCTCAGCGCGTGCTCGCAGATCACATCCAACTTACGGAGCGGAACTTTCCAGACTCCCTGGTTATCGTGGTGGGCGATTTTAACCAGAGCAATCTGAGTCACGAGCTCCCCCGCTACAAACAGTGTATTAAATGTCCAACCAGAGGAAATAACACGCTAGATCACTGTTATACTTCAGTAAAGGACGCATATCGCGCTGTTCCCCGCGCTGCGCTGGGACTATCTGATCACGTGATGGTTCACCTCATCCCCACATACAGACAGAGACTGAAACTCACTAAACCTGTGGTGACCACCACAAAGAAATTGACCAGTGAAGCTGGAGAGAAACTGAACACATGCATGGAAATAACTGACTGGGGCATGTTTAAAAGAGCCACACATGATCTTAATGAGTACACATACACTGTGAACTCATATATCAACTTCTGTGAAGAGCACATTCTCCCATCGCGCACCAGGATAAGATATTCTAATGACAAGCCTTGGTTCACAGCTAAGCTCAGACGGATCAGGAAGGAGAAGGAAGCAGCGTTGAAAAGTGGAGACAGGGACTGCTACAGGGAGGTCAAATATCGGTTTAACAGAGAGCTGAGGAGAGCTAAATCTGTGTATTCTGAGAGACTCCAGCAGCAGTTCACTGCTAATGACTCGGCTTCTGTGTGGAGAGGACTGAGGCAAATCACCAACTATCGGCCTCAGGCTTCTAAAGGTCAGGATGACAAAGCCCTTTGTCAAAGACTGTCCCAACACTATGCCCGTTTTGACACCTCGTCAGCTGTGTCCAACTCACCCACTCCACCCAGCTCCTCTGCCTCCTCAGCCCCTAATTCATCAAGAGCGGTCCCCCCCTCCTCCTCCTCCTCCTCCCCCCCTCCCCTTGTCATCAGTGAGCAGGACGTGCACAGACAGTTCTCCAGACTGAACCCGCGCAAGGCCCCCGGGCCGGACGGTGTGTCTCCCTCCACCCTGAGACACTGTGCGAAAGAGCTGGCTCCTGTCTTCACAGACATTTTTAACACCTCTCTTAAGCAATGTCACGTGCCGACCTGCCTCAAATCCTCCACCATCATCCCTGTCCCCAAGAAGCCACGGATTACTGGACTTAACGACTACAGACCTGTAGCGCTCACCTCTGTAGTCATGAAGTCCTTTGAGCGCCTGGTCCTGTCTCACCTCAAGTCCATCACCACACCCCTCCTAGACCCGCTGCAGTTTGCCTACCGTGCTAACAGGTCTGTGGACGACGCAGTCAACCTGGCCCTCCACTCCATCCTGCAGCACCTGGACTCCCCGGGAACCTACGCCAGGATTCTGTTTGTGGACTTCAGCTCCGCATTCAACACCATCCGCCCCGATCTGCTCCAGGACAAGCTGTCCCTGCTCAACGTGCCTGACTCCCTCTGCAGGTGGATCACCGACTTCCTGACGGACCGGAGACAGCATGTGCGGCTGGGGAAGTCTGTCTCAGACTCTGTTAGCATCAGCATTGGATCACCCCAGGGCTGTGTACTTTCCCCCCTACTCTTCTCCCTTTATACCAACTCCTGCACCTCCTCCCACCAGTCTGTTAAGCTGATTAAGTTTGCGGACGACACCACCCTCATCGGGCTCATCTCCAACGGTGACGAGTCCGCCTACAGGGAAGAGGTGGCCCAGCTGGTGTCCTGGTGCAGCCACAACAACCTGCAGCTGAATGCTCTGAAGACAGCGGAGATGATTGTGGACTTCAGGAAAGTCACATCCCCCCTGCCCCCCCTCACCATCACAGGCTCTCCCATCACCTTTGCAGATTCCTTCCGCTTCTTGGGCACCACCATCACCCGAGACCTCAAATGGGAGCCAACCATCAGCTCCCTCATCAAAAAGGCCCAGCAGAGGATGTTCTTTCTGCGGCAGCTGAGGAAGCTCAAGCTACCCACCAAGATGTTAGTGCAGTTCTACACGGCCATCATCGAGTCCATCCTCACCTCCTCCATAACTGTGTGGTACGCAGGAGCCACTGCCAGGGACAGACTAAGGCTGCAGCGCGTCGTGCGCACTGCTGAGAAGGTGATAGGCTGCAAGCTCCCATCTCTCCAGGACCTGTACATCTCCAGGACCCGGAGGCGTGCTGGCCGGATCATAGCCGATCCTTCACATCCTGGTCACGTGCTGTTTGCCCCCCTCCCCTCAGGTAGAAGGCTTCGGTCCATTCGGACTAAAACCTCTCGGCACATGAACAGCTTTTTCCCCTCTGCCATCAGACTGCTGAACACTAAGTGACTTTTGACTCTCGTGCACTATGTACAGCAGCTCAACCAGACTCATGTCATTCATCACTGTTTTTCTGTTGCATTATTGACTGCACTATGTGGTACTTCACATTATCTGCTACATGCTAATTTTTTAAACTGCCTTGACTAGTACTACTCATTATTACTAGTATTATTATTATTATTACTTATTATTACTTATTTTTCTACACTTATTGCACGTTTCTAGTCCTTTAGTTTTTTAGTTTATCCCTTTTTCTCATTATGTTTTTAATGTTGCAGCATGGCACCGAGACAAATTCCTAGTTTGTGTATCACATGAACAATGGCAATAAATCTGATTCTGATTCTGATTCTGAGGAGGAAACAGACTTCTTTCTTTAAAAAAATGCTTCATAAGATTATATGATTTTCCAATGCAATACAATTATTACTGAAGGTGGCAACAATACTGTTCATTCAATTGTTAAATATACTGTCTGGATTTATATTTATATACTGCCAGGTAATTTATTTAACTAACTAACTGTAATGGTGTAAATACCATTTAACTGCAATGCTCTTGCACCGTGTATATACTGTATGTATATTTATTTTTTGTCTACCCAATTTCTTTCTTATTCATTATCTTACAGCGGATATAAAAAGTCTACACACCCCTGTTCAAATGCCAGGTTTTTGTGATGTAAAAAAATGAGACTGTGGGACACATATGCACAGATGTATATTACTTTATGCTTCATATGTATACCACTTAAGACTTCACATCTTAGATTGAACAAAGGACTGAGTCTCTTTGGAGATGACAGGAGGATGTGAAAGTTTAGGCTTTGGTATGCAGAGAGACGGCCTTGGGGGATTTTCCTGGCTGCCAGAGAGAAACTCTCCCCCGTCTCTCCCCCGGCAGAAGACGGGGGAGAGACGTGGCGCAGCGGGCCCAGGAAAAGCTGCAAGGCTTTCAACTGAAAGCCTAGATCATAAAGATTAAGAAAGACACAGAAGAAATGAAGGCCAAGAAGACAAGGTAAAAGAGAAAAACGGCTAGGAGAGGTTTAAGTGATTTTTGTTGGACATTTCTAGACTAATGACTATTACTTGGATAGTAAATACAGGTCTAGGGAGGGCCCCTCACTCGGTGAGGACATTCCCTCCACCCACCAACAGGGACCAGTGGGCAGAAGAAAGGCCCAAAGTATGGAGGTCGAGATTTGTTAATGTGTTTTTCTATAAATATGTGTTAGTTTTGTTGTTAAAGGGGTTAGGAGCACGAGTTAAAAAAATGGAAAAACATGAATATGGGTAAAAATCTTAAGATAATGACACTAAACGTGAATGGTCTGAACTCACCTGTTAAAAGGAAAAGAATAATAAGAAAATTCAAGAAGGAAAAAGCCGAAATTATATTTATGCAACAGACACATTTGAGCAAGACAGAACATGAGAAACTAAAGAGATTTGGCTATAAGAACTCCTACTACAGTTCATTTAAGGGAGGAACTAAAAGGGGGGTTATGATACTAATTTCAAATAAAATACAATTTGAATGTGAACAAGAAATCCAGGATAAAGAGGGCAGGTATGTAATAATAAAGGGAAGAATAGATGGTATGCAGATCACATTAGTGAACATCTATGCCCCACCAGAAAGTGACAAGGGTTTTTTTCAACAACTGTTTGATCTCATAGCAACACACAGTGAAGGAGTCCTAATTTGTGGAGGAGACTTAAATGCTGTCATGGATCATGAAGTTGACACAAGTGTTAAGAAGAAAAAAAACATGTAACAAAGTTCATAAGAACCTCACTGGCAGAAATGGGTATGGTAGACATATGGAGGGACCTGCACCCACTCGAAAAAGACTATACACATTATTCAGCAGTCCATAAAGTACACTCTAGAATAGATTACTTCCTTATGAATGAAGGTGACAGACACAGGGTGAGAAATTGTCGGATTGGAGGGGCAGAAATATCAGATCATAATCCTATATACATGGAAATATATTTAAACAATAGAAAACAACAAACAACATGGAAACTTAATGTAGGACTGTTAAATGATGAGAAAATGAAAGAAAGAATAAAAGTAAACATAAACGAGTATATCCAAGAGAATGACAATGAAGAAGTGGACCCAACAATACTATGGGATGCACTAAAAGCCGTGTTAAGAGGTAAATTAATTGTTGAAACAGGAAAAGCAAATAAGTCTAAACTGGAAACATATGAACAAAGATGTGAGAGACTGAGGGAACTAGAACGTAAACATCAAAGCACAAATGACCCAAAAATATACCAAGAAATTAAAGAAGAAAAAATAAAGATAAAAGAAGCACAAATAGATGAAATTGAAAGGAAAAATAGATATCTAAAGCAAAAATATTATGAAACGGGACCAAAAGCCACAAAACTGCTGGCAAAACGGTTAAGAAAACAACAAACAGTGAACAATGTATACAAGATTAAAGACCCCATCACAAATAAAACCACAGTTAACCCAGAAAACATCGAAGAAATATTCCATAATTTCTATCAAGAACTATACTCGCAACCTGAAGAAACAAATACTAAAGATATTAAAAAATTTCTATGCACATTGGACTTGCCATCAATAGGAAATCAACAAAATGAAAAGCTAACAGCAGAAATAACAACACAAGAGATTAGAGATGTGATTAAGTCACTTAAAAACGGTAAATCACCAGGTAGTGATGGGTACCCATCTGAGTTTTATAAACTGTTTATAGAAGAACTCACGCCACAGCTCCTAAAGTCATTTAATTGGACACTGAACAACAACAAAATACCTCCATCATGGAACAAAGCCATTATTTCAGTTATTTTAAAGCCAGGGAAAGATAGAGAACAATGCGGAAACTATAGGCCAATCTCTTTATTAAATGTGGATTATAAAATATATACAACAATTATCTGTAAACGAATAAAGACATTCTTGACGGAATTGATAGAAGATGATCAAACTGGTTTCATAGAGGGACGCCAAACACATGATAATATCAGGAGAACAATACATATAATTAATCAAATACATAAAGAAAAGAAAAGCGCAGTAATAATGAGTTTAGACGCAGAAAAAGCATTTGATAGGGTTAACTGGAAATTCCTATATAGTGTGCTGGAACGCTTTGGATTTAACAAAAAATCAGTACAATGCATAAAGACGCTGTATCAAAAACCTGTGGCAAGAATCAAGATAAACGGTAGCTTAACAGACAAAGTAAATATACAAAGATCAACCAGGCAGGGATGCTGCTTATCGCCCACCTTGTTTGCTCTGTTCATAGAGCCACTGGCTCAAGCGATACGACAAAATAAGAAATTAAAAGGTGTAACAATAAAGGGAGCGGAACACAAGATTGGGCTATTTGCAGATGATATTATAGTTTACCTTGAACAACCAGATGAATCAATAATGGAAATGATGAACTTGATAGAAAATTTTGGAAAATTATCAGGATACAAGATAAACATAACAAAAACACAAATACTGACAGTCCACTATAACCCTCTAAACCAGATAACTGATAAGATCAAACTAAACTGGAAACAAAAAGAAATAAAATACCTTGGAGTGAGCATACCTAAAGATCTAAGCAAAATTTATAAAGCAAACTATGATAGGTTAGAACAAGAAATAAAAAAAAGATATTGATTGATGGTCAATCTTAAATATGGATCTGAATTCAAAAATTGAGACAGTCAAAATCAGCATACAACCTAGATTACTTCACCTCTTCCAGGCTCTACCAACAGAGATTCCAGGTGCCCAGTTCTCAAAGTGGGACAGGATGATATCGAGATTTGTTTGGGGAGGTAAAAAACCAAGAGTGAAATATAAAACTCTCCAGTTACCAAAAGAGAAAGGAGGCATGGGCCTACCGAGTCTAAAGGAATATTACTACTCAGCACAAATAAGATATATCATATGTTGGTGTGACGGAGGATATGAGGCAAAATGGAAAGAAATGGAAAAGGAAATTGAGGGACTCCCAGTACAAAGCATAATAGGAGATAAGGATGCATATAAGCAAATCAAACAAATAGACCCAATCACTAAATTTACTTTGGAACTGTGGTATAAAATAGTACGAAAGTATAATATAAAGGAAGACATAAAACTATTGAAATGGGTAGCATTTGACAGTCAGTTTGAACCGGCAAAGCAAGATGGGGGATACAAAAATCTGGTGAACAAGGGAATCACAGCATGGGGCAATATCGGAAAAAAAGATCTCGGGAGCTTTGTAAACATCAGAAGAAAATTTAAACTAGAAAAATCGGAATTCTACAGATATCTGCATATGAGAGATTATTATATGAAGAAGATTAGGCATAACCTCCAAACAGATGTGAGCGAGATTATACAATTAATTTTAAGCTCATATGCAGGAAATAAAATAAGAATTATTTCAAAGCTATATCAGAAACTTATGGCAAACAAACATTCAAGTAACTATATAAAGGAGAAATGGGAGAAAGAGCTAAATTTAAGCATAACAGAAGAAAGCTGGCAGGAAATATGGAAAACACAACACACATCAACAAATTCAAGGACATGGAGGGAATTTGGATGGAAAAACCTGATTCGCTTTTTCATTACACCACAGATTCAAAGAAAATATACAAATACCCAATCTTTATGCTGGAGGGGCTGTGGGGCTCAAAATGCAGACCACTCACATATGTTTTGGAAATGATGCAAAATCTCATCATTCTGGAAATCTATACATGTGACAATACAGAGGATATTAGGATATAATATACCAAAGAACTGTAACCTGATGTACTTATGTGATCTTAAAAGAGACAATGTAATACAGGCTGAGGACAGATATCTAGTTAAAATCTTGTTGATTGCATGTAAAAAAACAATCACAAAAAAATGGCGATCAGAAGTTCTTCCTGACCAAGAACAATGGACTGACATTGTTGAGGATATACGTATGATGGAAAAATTAACATATCGACAAAGAATACAAGAAGGACTATATGAAAAAAATGGCGGAAATGGACACACTACAAAGTGCAACAACGAGACAGAAATTGAAAGAATAACCAAAGACACTGGAAAAACCAGAAGAATTAAGAGATGGAAACTAAAATCTTGATGCTCCAACATTTGTCCCCCCCTTTTCTTTCTTACTCTAGCTCCTTTTTTTAAATGTAGACTGTGACCTGAATGTAATATGTATGTTGAAAAATGAATAAAAATCTAAGTTACAAAAAAAAAAAAAAAAATGCAGAGTTTGTTTTTGTCAGACACGATGCACATCGCCCACCGTTGCGACTACTTTATGATGGACCATTTAGAGTGCTGGAAACAGGGGATAAACATTTTTTGCTAGATTTGGGGGGCAGGAAAGAAAAGATTGGCATAAACAGGCTCAAATTCGCCTTTGTGCTGGCAGACAAGAATGTGCTGTTGGCCAGGGCTCCTCGGCGCGGCAGACCCCTAAGGAACATTCCCCAGAACACCCACAGGAATTGACTAACAGTTCTCATCCCCAGACAGCAGCTCCCCAGCAGGATGGCGCCGCGGAAGTGGCAAAGCCCGCTTACAGCAGATACGGGAGGAGAGTGAGGCCCAAGCAGCACGTGGGCTGATGTGTAATGATGTTATCATGACATGCAGACTGTTATTCCGTTGTTCCATCTTAGACGTTTGGGGGGGTCATGTGGGACACATATGCACAGATGTATATTACTTTATGCTTCATATGTATACCACTTTAGACTTCACATCTTAGATTGAACAAAGGACTGAGTCTCTTTGGAGATGACAGGAGGATGTGAAAGTTTAGGCTTTGGTATGCAGAGAGACGGCCTTGGGGGATTTTCCTGGCTGCCAGAGATTATGGGTGGAGGTGTTAAGATCCGGAAGAAGATGCATTGTTACTTGGGATTAAATACAATGTGACTGTGAGCTTTGATGTCCTGGGGTATAAAAAGGACGAATGTCTGGAATTCTTTCTCTTTCTGTTTTTGCTGATGTTGGAGAATGTGAATAAACCTGACTCGTGAGATAAACTCTGCCTCGTCACTTTCACATTTCCACAAGACCAAGATAAATCATTTCAAAACCTTTTCCACCATTGATGTGACCTATAACCTGTACAACCCAATTGAAAAACAAACAAATCTTTTAAGGGGAAAAATAAAAAACTTACAATAACCTGGTTGCATAAATATGCACACCCTTGTATAACTGGGGTTGTAGCTGTGTTCAGAATTAACCAATCACATTTAAACTCATGTTAAATGGAAGTCCAAGGTTCCAAGGTTGTCATAGCCAGGAGCGGCACTGGGGTTAAGCTCCCAGTGCTCATAAAATGCTCCTTACGGCGTGCGTCTCGAAAAGCCCCTGACAACCAAGTCCAGCTCCTAGCCTGCCCGTGTGGTTTAGTCTCTAAGCCCGGCAGAACTGCTTTTACTAATAGGAGAAGGGACGAGGGCGGATCTCTGGCGCCTTAAACCCAGATGCTTCGGGTAGATGGTGGCTCGTCAACCTGGGAAGGTAGCCCATCTAGGGGAAGGTAAACCCTGATTTCAAACCTCCGCTGCCTTGCGGCACACCCGGTCACGGGAAAGGCTTCGGGAGTCAACCCTGAGGAAAAATCTGGAGTCGGAGCCCCTAAGGCAGTTCTCTGTTGTGCTCAACATTGTTCTGGCAGCTCCTGCGACGGCGCTGGTGCCAAACTATAGCAGCCCTGCTGTTCCTTTGGATTCATCAGTGACGTGGAGAGGGGGGACATGCTGCATGGGTAATATCTTGTCCTCCATATCTTCCTGCCCAGGCTTGAATCCTACCAACGCCCAATGCTGGAAGGTAGAACACCGGTGCGCATTGGCCTGTTCAGCCACAGGCGGTGCTGTTCCAGCAGAGTAGACGTTTAGGATTCTCTTTCATGGTCATCATAGACCGACGGAGGCCGACGACCAAATAGAAGTCACCACACAGCTGCTACCATTTAAAAGGACTCTGATTAACCCTAAATAAAGTTAAGCTGTTTTAGTAGGCTTTTCCTGATATTTCTGTAGTCACATCTGAAAGCACAAGCCATGGTCCACAGAGAGCTTCCAAAGCAACAGAGAGATCTCATTGTTCACAGGTATCAGTCAGGAGAAGGGTGCAAAAGAATTTCCAAGGCATTAAATATACCATGGAATACAGTGAAGACAGTCTCATCAAGTGGAGAAAATATGGCACAACAGTGACATTACCAAGAACTGGACATCCCTTCAAAATTGATGAAAGGACAAGAAGAAAACTGGTCAGGGAGGCTGCCAAGAAGCCGACAGCAACATTGAAAGAGCTGCAGAAATTTCTGGCAAGTACTGGCTGTTTAATACAGGTGACAACAATCTCCCGTCGTCTTCATATGTCTAGGCTATGGGGTAGGGTGGCAAGATGGAAGCCTTATCTTAAGAAAAACATCCAAGCCCAGATACATTTTGCAAAAACACATTTGAAATCTCCCTAATGCATGTGGGAAAATGTGTTACGGTCAGATGAAACCAAAGTTGAACTTTTTGGCTATAATTCCTAAAGGTATATTTGGCGCGAATACAACACTGCTCACCACCAAAAGAGCACCATACCTACAGTGAAGCATGGTGGTGGCAGCATCATGCTTTGGGGCCATTTTTCTTCAGCTGGAACTGGTGCCTTCGTCAAGGTGGAGGGAATTATGAACAGTTCCAAATACCAGTCAGTGTTGGCACATAGCCCTTCAGGTTTCTGCTAGAAAGATGAAGATGAAGAGGAACGTCATCTTTCAGCACAATAATGACCCAAAACACACATCCAAATCAACAAAAGAATGGCTTCACCAGAAGAAGATTCAGGTTTTTGAATGGCCCAGCCACAGTTCAGATCTGAATCCGATCAAACATCTGTGGGGTGATCTGAAGAGGGCTGTGCACAGGAGATGCCCTCACAATCTGACAGATTTGGAGCATTTTTCAAAGAAGCAGAGGTTAAAGAAAAAAAAGTCCTGAACCTGAACTTATTTCCAGGGGCAGGGTCTGTGTGTGTATATATATATATATATATATATATATATATATATATATATATATATATATATATATTGTGGAGTGTGTAAATGAAGAGGCAGCTTCATGTCAGACGATTTATTACACACTCACATCTCACAAGCGCAGAACAGACTGAATGGTTACAGCAAGCACTCCTATTTATATCCCAAGTCACCTTCACAAGCTTCAAGGCACTTCCTCATACACAGCATGATATTTACACTACACTTCATTCAACCCCCTCTCACCCTCTTGGGCATTGTTCTCCCATGTGTATTCATTGTCTCTGTCTGAGGTGCGAAATAACCTGACTTCCATACCGCCCCCCCAGCATCTTAGATAGAACAATAGAATATCAGTCCACATGCTGTTTCGGCTTCAGTCTCCTCCCATATCTGCTGTAACTGGGGTTTACTGCCTCCGTGGTGCTACTGTGCCGGTGGGGGGCTGCTGGGAGTGTGTCCGACTGCGGGTGAGCCGTGGTGGTGGTGGGGGTTCGCTCTGTCCGTGTGGCTGTTCTGATGAATCGTTCCCCTGGGGAACTCTCTGTGGGGGTCTTCCACGCCGAGGGGCCCTCGCCAACAGCACTACAAAGGCGGGTTTGAATCTGTCTATGCCAATTTTCTCCCGTCTACCCCCCAAGTCTAGCAGAAAATGCTTATCCCCTGTTTCCAACACTCTGAACGGTCCATCATAGGGTGGGCGCAATGGAGGGCGGTGGGCGTTGTGTCTGACGAACACGAACTCCGCGTTCTTCAAAGTTTTAGGCACGAAAACACGTGGAAAACAGTGGTGGGCCGGGCCCGGCAGCGTGCCTGTGTTTGCGCTACGCTGCAAAAGCTGGAGACGGGCAGCTGTCCGGCGCGGGATTATCTGGCAGAAATTCCCCGGGCAGCCGTAGGGGCTGCGCAAAAACCAGCTCTGCTGGGGAAGCTTCCAGATCCTCTTTTGGTGTGGAGCGCAACCCCAACATAACCCACGGCAACCTGTCCACCCAATTTGCATCAGTCAGTGAAGCCCTGAGTGCTGCTTTCAGTGATCTATGAAAACGCTCGCATAACCCATTGGCCTGTGGGTTGTATGCGGTTGTGCGATGAATTGTAACACCCAGGCTGCGAGCCATCGCGGACCAGAGTCCGGAAACAAATTGAGGGCCCCTGTCGGACGTAACGTCCGACGGGACTCCAAAACGCGCCACCCATGCTGTTAAAAAAGCGGATGCTACATCTGTGGACGTGGTTGCCGCCAGTGGGACTGCTTCTGGCCAGCGCGTGGTGCGGTCCATCACTGTCAGGAGGTGCGTGCACCCCTGTGATGGCGGGAGGGGGCCCACGAGGTCAACGTGAACATCGTCGAACCTCTTAGCCGGTACCCGAAACGGCTCCAAGAGAACCTTCGTGTGTCTGTGTACCTTGGCTCGTTGGCACGCCACGCAGGCTGCAGCCCACTCTTTCACTTGTTTGCATAGGCTCGGCCACACAAACTTCTCTTCCACCATTTTTTTTTGTAACTTAGATTTTTATTCATTTTTCATCATATATAATGCATTCAGATCACATTCTACATTTAAAAAACAAAGGGGTGAGGGTAGGGAAAAATAAAAAAAAAAATAAACAAAATAAAAATAAAAAATAAAAAATAAAAGGGGGGGGGGACAAATGTTGGAGCATCAAGTTTTTAGTTTCCATCTCTTAATTCTTCTGGTTTTTTCAGTGTCTTTGGTTATTCTTTCAATTTCTGCCTCGTTGTTGCACTTTGTAGTGTGTCCATTTCCGCCATTTTTTCTCCCATATTCCTTCTTGCATTCTTCGTCGATATGTTAGTTTTTCCATCATACGTATGTCCTCAACAATGTCAGTCCATTGTTCTTGGTCAGGAAGAACTTCTGATCGCCATTTTTTTGTGATAGTTTTTTTTACATGCAATCAACAAGATTTTAACTAGATATCTGTCCTCAGCCTGTATAACACTGTCTTTTTTAAGATCACATAAGTACATCAGGTTACAGTTCATTGGTATATTATATCCTAATATCCTCTGTATTGTCACATGCATAGATTTCCAAAATGATGATATTTTGTAGCATTTCCAAAACATATGTGAGTGGTCTGCATTTTGAGCCCCACATCCCCTCCAGCATAAAGATTGGGTATTTGAATATTTTCCTTGAATCTGTGGTGTAATGAAAAAGCGAATCAGGTTTTTCCATCCAAATTCCCTCCATGCCCTTGAATTTGTTGATGTGTGTTGTGTTTTCCATATTTCCTGCCAGCTTTCTTCTGTTATGTTTAAATTGAGCTCTTTCTCCCATTTCTCCTTTATATAGTTACTTGTATGATTGTTTGTCATAAGTTTCTGATATAGTTTTGAAATAATTCTTATTTTATTTCCTGCATATGAGCTTAAAATAAGTTGTATAATCTCGTTCACATCTGTTTGGAGGTTATGCCTAATCTTCTTCATATAGTAATCTCTCATCTGCAGATATCTGAAAAATTCCGATCTTTCTAATTTAAATTTTCTCCTGATATTTACAAAGCTCCCGAGATCTTTTTTTCCGATATTGCCCCATGCTGTGATTCCCTTGTTCACCAGATTTTTGTATCCCCTATCTTGTTTTGCCGGTTCAAACTGACTGTCAAATGCTACCCATTTCAATAGTTTTATGTCTTCCCTTATATTATATTTTTGTACTATTTTATACCACAGTTCTAAAGTAAATTTAGTGATTGGGTCTATTTGTTTGATTTGCTTATATGCATCTTTATCCCCTATTATGCTTTGTACTGGGAGTCCCTCAATTTCCTTTTCTATTTCTTTCCATTTTGCCTCATATCCCTCGTCGCACCAACATATGATATATCTTATTTGTGCTGAGTAGTAATATTCCTTTAGACTCGGTAGGCCCATGCCTCCTTTCTCTTTTGGTAATTGGAGGGTTTTATATTTCACTCTTGGTTTTTTACCTCCCCAAACAAATCTCGATATCATCCTGTCCCACTTTGAGAATTGGGCATCTGGAATCTCTGTTGGTATAGCCTGGAAGAGGTAAAGTAATCTAGGTTGTATGCTGATTTTGACTGTCTCAATTTTTGAATTCAGATCCATATTTAAGATTGACCATCTATCAATATCTTTTTTTATTTCTTGTTCCAACCTATCATAGTTTGCTTTATATATTTTGCTTAGGTCTTTAGGTATGTTCACTCCAAGGTATTTTATTTCTTTTTGTTTCCAGTTTAGTTTGATCTTATCAGTTATCTGGTTTAGAGGGTTATAGTGGAATGTCAGTATTTGTGTTTTTGTTATGTTTATCTTGTATCCTGATAATTTTCCAAAATTTTCTATCAAGTTCATCATTTCCATTATTGATTTATCTGGTTGTTCAAGGTAAACTATAATATCGTCTGCAAATAGCCCAATCTTGTGTTCCGCCCCCTTTATTGTTACACCTTTTAATTTCTTATTTTGTCGTATCGCTTGAGCCAATGGTTCTATGAACAGAGCAAACAAGGTGGGCGATAAGCAGCATCCCTGCCTAGTTGATCTTTGTATATTTACTTTGTCTGTTAAGCTACCGTTTATCTTGATTCTTGCCACAGGTTCTTGATATAGCGTCCTTATGCATTGTACTGATTTTTCGTTAAATCCAAAGCGCTCCAGTACACTATATAGGAATTTCCAGTTAACCCTGTCAAATGCTTTTTCTGCATCTAAACTCATTATTACTGCGCTTTTCTTTTCTTTATGTATTTGGTTAATTATATGTATTGTTCTCCTGATATTGTCATGTGTTTGGCGTCCCTCTATGAATCCAGTTTGATCATCTTCTATCAATTCCGTCAAGAATGTCTTTATTCGTTTACATATAATTGTTGTGTATATTTTATAATCTACATTTAATAAAGAGATTGGTCTATAGTTTCCGCATTGTTCTTTATCTTTCCCTGGTTTTAAAATAACTGAAATGATTGCTTCGTTCCATGTTGGAGGTATTTTGTTGTTGTTCAGCGTCCAATTAAATGACTTTAGGAGTTGTGGCGTGAGTTCTTCTATAAACAGTTTATAAAACTCAGAAGGGTATCCATCACTACCTGGTGATTTACCGTTTTTTAAGTGACTTAATCACATCTCTGATCTCTTGTGTTGTTATTTCTGCTGTTTAGTTTTTCATTTTGTTGATTTCCTATTGATGGCAAGTCCAATGTGTCTAGAAATTTTTTGATATCTTTAGTATTTGTTTCTTCAGGTTGCGAGTATAGTTCTTGGTAGAAATTATGGAAAATTTCTTCGATGTTTTCTGGGTTAACTGTGGTTTTATTTGTGGTGGGGTCTTTAATCTTGTATACATTATTCATTGTTTGTTGTTTTCTTAACCGTTTTTGCCAGCAGTTTTGTGGCTTTTGCCCCGTTTCATAATATTTTTGCTTTAGATATCTATTTTTCCTTTCAATTTCATCCATTTGTGTTTCTTTTATCTTTGTTTTTTCTTCTTTAATTTCTTGATATATTTTTGGATCATTTGTGCTTTGATGTTTACGTTCTAATTCCCTCAGTCTCTCACATCTTTGTTCATACGCTTCCAGTTTAGTCTTATTTGCTTTTCCTGTTTCAACAATTAATTTACCCCTTAACACGGCTTTTAGTGCGTCCCATAGTATTGTTGGGTCCACTTCTTCATTGTCATTCTCTTGGATATATTCGTTTATGTTTATTTTTATTTTTTCTTTCATTTTCTCATCATTTAACAGTCCTACGTTAAGTTTCCATGTTGTTTGTCGTTTTCTATTGTTTAAATATATTTCCATGTATATAGGATTATGATCTGATATTTCTGCCCCTCCAATCCAACAATTTCTCACCCTGTGTCTGTCACCTTCATTCATAAGGAAGTAATCTATTCTAGAGTGTACTTTATGGGCTGCTGAATAATGTGTATAGTCTTTTTTCGAGTGGGTGTAGGTCCCTCCATATGTCTACCATACCCATTTCTGCCAGTGAGGTTCTTATGAACTTTGTTACATGTTTTTTTTGTCTTCTTAACACTTGTTGTGTCAACTTCATGATCCATGACAGCATTTAAGTCTCCTCCACAAGTTAGGACTCCTTCACTGTGTGTTGCTATGAGATCAAACAGATGTTGAAAAAAACCCTTGTCACTTTCTGGTGGGGCATAGATGTTCACTAATGTGATCTGCATACCATCTATTCTTCCCTTTATTATTACATACCTGCCTTCTTTATCCTGGATTTCCTGTTCACTTTCAAACTGTATTTTGTTTGAGATTAGTATCATAACCCCCCTTTTTGCTCCTCCCTTAAATGAACTGTAGTAGGAGTTCTTATAGCCAAATCTCTTTAGTTTCACATGTTCTGCCTTGCTCAAATGTGTCTCTTGCATAAATATAATTTCAGCTTTTTCCTTCTTGAATTTTCTTATTATTCTTTCCCTTTTAACAGGTGAGTTCAGACCATTCACGTTTAGTGTCATTATCTTAAGATTTTTACCCATATTCATGTTTTTCCATTTTTTTAACTTGTGCTCCTAGCCCCTTTAACAACAAAAATAACCCATATTTATATAAAAACACATTAAAAAAAACTCGACCTCCGTACTTTGGGCCTTTCTTCTGCCCACTGGTCCCTGTTGGTGGGTGGGGGGTTTGTCTTCACAGAGTGAAGGGCCCTCCCTAGACTTCTAATTACTATCAAAGTAATAGTCATAAGTCTAGAAATGTCCAACAAATATCACTTAAACCTCTCCTAGCCGTCTGTTTCTCTTTTACCTTGTCTTCTTGGCCTTCATTTCTTCTGTGCCTTTCTTAATCTTTGTTATGATCTAGGCTTTCAGTTGAAAGCTTTGTAGCTTGTCCTGGGCCCACTGCTCTACGTCTCTCCCCCTTCTTCCGCCGTTCACTCGTCTCCACTCCGTCTGTCGTGGTGCGTTCAGGGCCGCCGCTGCTCCAGCCGTCTCCTTCGGCACGCTCACCTCAAGGCCCCGCTCCATCATATCCCGCGCTGCCTCTTCGGCCGTGTTGTAGGTTCTTGTGCCTTCCTCCCAATGAATCCTCATTTTCGTTAGCGGCGTTTGGAATCTAATTTTTTTCTCTTTCAGCGTTTTTTTAATATTGGCATATTTCTTCCGCTGCTGCACGATTTCTGTCGGGTAGTCATGGTCAAAAAATACCTGTTTGTCGCCGATTCGTATCTTTTTTTTCCATGCTTGCGTCAGGATTCTTTCCTTTATGTCATATTTCACAAAGTTTACCACAACTGACCTGGGTGGAGAGTTTGTTTTCGGGTTCTGTGCCGGTGTTCTGTGCGCCCGTTGAATCTGCAGATCCGTTTCTCCGGGTATTTCCAGTTCTTTTTTTAAGAACTGATCCATGAATTTTGTCATCGAGTTGCCTTCAATGCCCTCCGGAATTCCAAAGATGCGCATATTGCTTCGTCGGGATCTGCTCTCCAAGTCGTTTATTTTCTCCTGCATCCTCTGCGTTTGCGTCGTCAGGGTCTGTAGTTGTTCGTTTGCCTCGCTTTTCCAATCTTCTAGTTCCGAAATTCGGGTCTGCGCTTCTGTCATACACGCCCGCTGGGAGCGCAGCTCCTCCATGTTTTCCGTTAATTTACGCTCCATTTCTCTTCGGAGGTCCATGATTTCCTCCTTAATTTCTTTTTTCAGTTCCTCCTTAGAGCCGCTAAATCCTGTTGTAGCTGTCGCTTGAATTCTCTCAACTCTTCACCCAAACTGGCGATGCCAGCGTTCATGTTGTCGAGTCTGGTGTCCTCCATTTTCTCTGCTGTGGACATCTCATTTTTTGGGCTTTGCGTACAGCGGTTTTTCCTGCGTTGTTGGAGAGGAATTCTTCAATTTTACCCTGTTTTTGTCCTTGTGCCCGGTTCCTTCGTGTTTTCATCCCTTAGTTTATTGATTCGTTTATGTCGAGTTGGCCATTTACCGATGATTTTTAATCCGGCTAGGGAGAGCTCTTTGTTTAAGTGTTATGTCTCTCCGCCATCTTCCCGGAAGTTCCCTCTTCCACCATTTTGACCGACGCGCGCACTCCTGGGTGCGCCAGGGTGTGAACCGACTCAAACACGCGGCGGCGCCACGCGACCAGGACCACCGGACACGGGCGTCCCATGGAGACATCGCAGATTAGGGGGGCATGCGGTCTTGCAGCACCCTGCTCTCCAGCCTTAACCCTGTTGGTCCAGATTGGAGCACGTGCACGTCTGCATCACTAATCTGCTCCGCGGCCATGGCTGCGTAATCTATCCCCACATAGACCGGGGCCACCACGGCACACGAGAGGCAGTCCGCCACCACATTCAGTTTACCCGACACATGCTGAATATCGGCAGTAAACTCTGAGATCGCGGCCAACTGTCTCTGCTGCCGGCCCGACCACGGTTCTGAAACCTTGGCCATCACGAACATTAGTGGCTTGTGATCCACAAACGTGGTGAAGCTGCGCCCTTCCAGCCAGAACTGGAAGTGGTGTATGGCCAGGTGGAGAGCCAGCAACTCCCTGTCGAACGCGCTGTATTTACATTCACTGTCGCGCAAAGTTCTGCTGAAAAAAGTGAGCGGCTGCCAAGCCCCGGCGACATGCTGCTCTACGACAGCCCCTATGGCCATGTCTGAAGCATCGGTGGTGAGCGCTATCCGGGCCGCCGGGTACGGATGCGCCAGCAGTGCAGTGTTTGCCAGGGCTGCTTTAACCTCCGAGAACGCCTGCTGTCACTCCAGGGTCCATTCGACCCTATCCGCGGGTTTCTGTCTCTTGAGCGCGGTGTACAATGGTAGCATGAGCTGCGCCGCGCGGGGAAGGAAACGTTATAAAAGTTCGCCATCCCCAAAAATTCCTGCAGCGCCCTGATCGTCTGAGGCCGGGGAAAATCCGCCACGGCGCGCACTTTGTCGGGCAGCGGGATCGCTCCTTCCGGAGAGACGCGGTGCCCTGAAAAATCAATCTCCATCACGCCAAACTGGCATTTCGCTGGGTTGATTATTAACCTGTGCTCCTCCAACCTCCGGAAAACTGTCCTGAGGTGGGTTTCGTGTTTGTCTTCAGACGCACTGGCTACCAGGATATCGTCCAGATAGACGAACACGAACGGGAGATCGCGCAGCACTGCATCCATCATGCGCTGGAACGTCTGTGCCACGCCTTTTAACCCGAATGGCATGCGGAGGAACTCGAATAAACCGAACAGAGTTATTACCGCTGTTTTAGGAACGTCCTCAGCGCGCACTGGGACTTAATGGTAACCGCGGACCAGGTCTATTTTGGAAAAAATACGTGCTCCGGCGAGGTGGACGGAAAAATCCTGTATGTGGGGAACAGGGTAGCGGTCATGTGCTGTGGCGTTGTTCAACCTGCGGAAATCACCGCACGGTCGCCACAATCCCTCAGCCTTAGGGACCATGTGTAGCGGGGATGTCCATGGGCTGTTCGAATGCCTGATGATGCCCAACCTTTCCAGGTTGGCGAACTCCTCGCGCGCTATGGCCAGTTTAGCTGCGTCCAAGCACCGAGGTCTTGCAAAAACGGGCGGCCCGGTGGTGGTGATAAAGTGCTCCACCCCGTGTTTAGCGATGGCCGCTGAAAACGTTGGGACCGTGAGTGCTGGGAACTGAGTGAGCAGTGCGTGGAACTTACCGCCTGGAGCTGTGACGTTGGCTTGTGCTGTTGGCTGGGTCACTCGAGCTATACAGGGGAGAGAGTAAAAGGACAGTGCATTAACCAGGCACCTGTTAGCAACATCAACCAGTAAACCATGTGCACACAGAAAATCAGCCCCCAGGATATGGTAATTCAGTGCTGCTATGACAAAAGTCCACTTGTATGTATGGCCGTGTAGAGATAAGATCAGTGTCCTCTCACCAAAGGTCTTAATTTTCGAGCCGTTTGTTGCCAACATCACGGGGCCGCTAGGTCCTGCCAGCCGGTCGGCGTAGGTCGGCAGGATGAAGCTCTTCTGGGCTCCGGTGTCGACGAGGAAACGCCTCCCCGAGCGCGCGTCTGTCAAGTAGAGCAGCTTGTTCTCTTCACTGAGGGTCGCAGCTGCTACCGACCGCCGGCCTCGGCGTTTTCCCGAGCGCTTGAACTGGCACGGTGGCGCACATCTGCGTGCGTTCTCTCCAAAGCGGTGGTGGTAGAAACAGAGCGTGTCTCTCTGGCGCTCCTTGGCCCCCGCTGCTGCTACCGTCGGTGGCTCCTCGCCTCCTCTGGTCGTCTCGCTGGGCTCCGCCACTGCTGCGTTGACTGTGATTGCCCTGGTGGTGAGGATGATCCGGTCCGCTTCCTGGGCTAGCGCACAGTAGTCACGCGCGGCCAGCAACGGCGAATTGGCCAGAACCGCTCTCGCCACTGTTGGAGGGTTCCGGAGGAAAAGGTGGGTAAACAGAAAGTGCCCGTCATCCGTGCCCATTAACGCCAGCATCTTCTCCAACAGGTCTACGGCTGACCCATCTCCTAACTCGGTCCGCGCCAGGAGCCTCTCCACTCTCTCACATTCCGAGAGCGTGTAGCGCCGGGTCAGCGCAGCCTTAAGCGCCTCATATTTGTTGCTGGCTGGTGGCTGATCGAGCAGGCTCACTACCTGCTGGGCTGTGCGGGAGTCCAGCGCTGCTACCACATGGTAGAACTTGGTGTCGTCTGCCATTACTCCCCGGAGGGCGAACTGGGCCTCGGTGTGGTGAAACCAAGAGCGCAGGTTGTGCTGCCAGAAATCCGGTAGCTTGACTGAAACTGCACACGCGTTGCTGGGGGTTCCAGTCCTGGCTGTCTGTGGAATGGCTGCTGCGTCTCTGGGGCTTCCCGACCGGGCCGGCTCTGGGGTTCTCGCCTTGTGTTCCATAATACGTCTTGGGTCACCAGTGTGGAGTGTGTAAATGAAGAGGCAGCTTCATGTCAGACGATTTATTACACACTCACATCTCACAAGCGCAGAACAGACTGACTGGTTACAGCAAGCACTCCTCTCTATATCCCAAGTCACCTTCACAAGCTTCAAGGCACTTCCTCATACACAGCATGATATTTACACTACACTTCATTCAACCCCCTCTCACCCTCTTGGGCATTGTTCTCCCATGTGTATTCATTGTCTCTGTCTGAGGTGCGAAATAACCTGACTTCCATAATATATATAAAACACATACTTCCGGCGCCACACGAGTAGGCTGCCTTTTTGCAACAGCGGATCAATTTCTTCCCATTTCTATTTACTATCTGGCTCTCTTGCTAATCTTTCTGATTCGGCGACACCTTATCCATCACCAACACGTAGATCACCCAAATGTCTCCTGAGCCAGCGGACGGAGCCACTGTTTATTGCAGGAGGCAGTACAATAGAGACCAGCTGTTCGCATTTAACCGGCCCACGATGCTAACGCAAAAACTCGACATACCGGGAGAAATAAGACGGAAACGGCATGGAGGTTGAGCTGGAGTAAGACGGCGGGCGAGGAATATAAGGTACAGACCCGTCCTCCCATCCCTTATTATGGGGAATGTACGATCGCTACTCAATAAGACTGATGAGCTAGCGGCTATCTCCCGCTACGAGAGCGTCTTCAGAGAGATTAGCTTGATGTTGTTTACTGAGACATGGCTAACAGAACTAGCAACAGATGCTAACATTGAACTGGAGGGTTTCCTCGCAATACGGGCAGACCGGACACCAGACAGTGGGAATGCAAGGGGTGGAGGAGTGATAATGTATGTCAATAACAGCTGGTGCAGACCGGGACATATCACGGTTAAACAACAACACTGCAACAAAGACATGGAGTTGCTAGCTGTTAGCATGTGGCCTACCTATCTCCTGAGGGAATACTCACACGTGATCTGCATTGTTATTTATGCAAATCTGACGGTGAACGCGGGGACAGCGCGTGATGCCATTCACTTAGTAACTGGCAGGCTGCTGACAGAACACCCAGATGCTCTCCTACTCATCTCAGGTGATTTCAACCATATTTCATTGTTCCCCATTCTGCCCACGTTGACCCAGTATGTCACATGCCACACTTGAGACAATAAAACACTGGACTTATTCTATGCAAATACTAAGGAGGCGTACACCTCATCACCACCCCCACCCCCCACTCGGGAGATCGGATCACAACTTGGTTCATCTCCTGCCGGTGTACAAACCCCTAGTACACAGACAACCTCCGGTCATGCGCACGGTGAAGTTATGGTCTGAGGAGGCAATGGACGATCTAAAGGATTGTTTTGAAATCACTGCCTGGGAGCAGCTCTGCGATCCACATGGTGAGGACATCGATGACCTCACTCACACCATCACGGACTACATCAACTTCTGTGTGGACAACACCGTACCCACCAAGACCATACGGTGTTGCTTGAACAACAAACCCTGGATCAACCCTGAGATAAAAACACTTCTGAGAGAGAAGAAGAGGATCTTCAGGTCGGGGAACAGGGAGATGCTGAAGTCCGTACAGAGGGAGCTGAGGAGGAAGATCAGAGAAGGCAAGGACAGCTTCAGGAAGAAGATGGAGGACAAACTACAACAGAGCGACATTGGCGGGGTCTGGAGAAACCTTAAAACCATCTCTGAGCTCCAGAATACCTCCTCCCAGGGCACGGGGGGGCAGGGAGTGGGCAAACAATCTGAACCTGTTTTTTAATAGGTTTGACCAACCGCCCTCCCCCCTGACTGCACAACAACCACTGCTGCCTCTAAAGTCATCGAGACCTGCTGTCCACACCCCACTCCACCAACACCCCCCCCCCCCCACTCCCAGCACACAGCCCCCCAACCTAACCCTCACTAAGACCCAGGTGAGGACAGAGCTGAGGAAGATCAAGGCAAGGAAGACCTCGGGACCGGATGGCATCAGCGTGAAGCTCCTCAAGTCCTGCACAGACCAGCTGTGTGGGATTGTGGAGCACATCTTCAACCTGAAACTGAAGCTGGGGAGGGTACCACAGTTGTGGAAAACATCTTGTGTGGTACCTGTACCAAAGACTTCCCACCCCAAAGACCTGAACAGCTACAGACCAGTGGCCCTGACGTCTCACATGATGAAGACCCTGGAGAGACTGCTCCTTGCTCACCTCGGCCCCCTGGTGAGACCAGCGATGGATCCACTCCAGTTCGCCTACCAGCATGGCATTGGGGTGGAGGATGCAGTGGTCTTCCTCCTTCACCATTCCCTGTCCCACCAGGAGAAGCCCGGGATCACAGTAAGGATCATGTTCTTTGACTTCTCCAGTGCTTTCAACACCATCCAACCGATGATCCTGAAGGACAAGCTACTGTGCGCAGGGGTGGACCAGCACCTGTCATCATGGCTCCTGGACTACCTCACTAACTGGCCACAGTTTGTGAGAACCCGGGACTGTGTATCCGACACGATCATCGGTAGCACGGGGGCCCCCCCAGGGAACGGTTTTGGCTCCCTTCCTGTTCACCCTTTATACTGCGGACTTCTCACACAACACAACACGCTGCCATCTACAGAAGTTCTCTGATGACTCTGCGATCATCGGCCTCATCTCCAACGGAGATGAAGCTGAGTACAGAGGACTTATCTAGGACTTCGTGGACTGGTGCCATCGGAACTACCTCCAGATCAACGCGAGGAAAACTAAGGAGCTGGTGGTGGACTGCCGCAGGCAAGGACAACCCCTCACAGCACCAGTAAACATACAGGGAACAGACATTGAGATGGTGACATCCTACAAGTACCTGGGTGTTCATCTGAACAATAAACTAGACTGGTCACACAATACCGACGCACTCTACAAGAAGGGACAGCGCAGGCTGTTCCTACTGAGGAGGCTCAGGTTTTTTGGTGTACAAGGGGCGCTGCTGAAGATATTCTACGACACGGTGGTGGCATCAGCCATCACTTTTGGAGTGGTCTGCTGGGGCAGTGGCATTACAGCAGCCGATAGGAAGAGACTGAACAAACTGATCAAGAAAGCTAGCTCTGTCCTGGGGCAACGCCTTGACCCAGTGGAGGAGGTAGGAGAGAGAAGGATGGTGGCTAAATTGTCATCTCTGCTGAAGTCCGAGTCCCACCCTATGCAGGACATACTGAACGCACTGAGGAGCTCATTTAGCAGTAGACTACATCATCCTAGGTGTGCCACCGAGAGGTTTTGCAGGTCCTTCCTACCTATGGCTGTCAGACTGTATAACCTAAGCAGGGCTGCTCGCAGAGATAGCAAAAAAACATGACGACCTAATAGTATTGAATGCAAAAGACGCAACAGACTTACACAAATGGTCCCCTCCAGCATAAAACTAGGACAATATCAGTCGCTACGGAGGGTGACAATATGTATGGGTACATATTCATACCATGTAGGGTAACTAAATAAGACGGTTATGCTGTTTATTCCATCTAGCTACAATGCTCCGCACTGTGTGTATATATAGTATATTTATGTGTACATATGTTTCATTTTCACTGCTCTTATTTTATTTTCTTATCTTCTTAATTATTGCTCTGAGTGTTACTATCCCTGTGCTGTTGCAATCCTGGAATTTCCCCATTGTGGGACTAATAAAGGCTTATCTTATTTTATATATATAACTAGCTAGTAACATATCCGCCATACCCATTGATAAATTCAGACTAGATTATGGTGGACTGTTTGAAACAGCAATACCAAGGAAGGTCAGTAGGTGGCAATAGTACTCCATCGCACTCCAATATGGTGCAAACATCTAACATTTAGGATGCTGTTGCTATCAAGTTATACAAATTACGTACAGAATAACCTACAATCTAGATATCCAATCAGGATATAGATAATAGATAATCCAATCAGGAGGTAGAGCTGGTCGTCTAATAACCCAATGGTTGGCGGTTCGAATCTCTATCTCCCCAGATATCCTGTTGTTGTGTCCCTGGGCAAGACACTTCACCCGCATTGCCTCCAGTGCCCATAACACTGGGTATGAATGTGTATAACTGTTCGGTGGTGGCCGGAGAGGCCGTTGGCGTGGATTGGCAGTCACGTTTCCGTCAGCCTGCCCCAGGGCAGCTGTGGCTACAGTAGTAGCTTGCTACTACCATTGTCTGTCTGGAGTGAATGAATAATGTATCTACTTGTAAAGTGTCTTTGAGTGTCTATGATAAAGCGCTATATAAATCTGATGCATTATTATTATTATAACATGAAATTTATGAACAAGGGTATGTGAAACTCAACTGAACTAATTCACTGGTGGAATAAGATTTGATTAGCAACCATTCAATAAAGGGTATACGGAAAAGGCCATTGATTTACTATTTTTTAATGGAATGTGCAACATTTGCACATGTATTTTTAATAAATTGTAAACAGCAACAGTCAACTGTATATAATACTCTAAATTGCATTATTTCCATAATTGTTTTGTTCAAAAGAAATAATAGTAAATTAAATACTATAAAACATAAAAAGTCAAACACACAAAGCCAGATTACTACTGAAAACAAGTTTAATTCAATTAACAAAAACAGACAGCTGCTCTGTGACCGGGATCTAGTTTGTGACGTGGTAACACTTTTTTACCGCAAGTTGCATACATGAGCTTTTTCGAGCACAACGTACAGAAACAAGCTCCTGGTTCTCTAATTTTTTTGCACCAGCTACCAAAAGGCTTGCCGTCTCTGCCCATTTCTTCGATCCACGTCCAGCACCATTTGTTTTTAAGTTCTTTGTCAATTAAGACATCTTACCTAGGGTTCAATACTTACTCTCCATCCTACAGAATGTATGAAATAATCATGTTTCCAGTCACTCACTCTCGCTGTCACTGTCCGATTAGGAGTGAGCCACACTGATCTCTATAGAAAAACTGGATGGATCATTGGTTGCCAGAAATGAAGCCACCTGGCCGCCATATTAGTACATCCAAAACACTCAGTGCTAATATGGAGGTCAGGTGGCTTCACTTAGCTCTGTACTCACTAATGGGGCGTGAGCCATCCAGGTTTTCTATAGAGATCAGTGGAGCTAGATATGGCAACTCCGCTTGGACAAAAAGTGTTTCTGCGTACAGAAATAGGAAGTAAATTTCCCCGCAGCCAAAAAAACAAAACAAAAAAAAAACGGCACACACACAGGAAATCTGGCACGGTGCCGGAAAACTTTAAGCCCTGAAGAAGAGTGGGCAAATATTGCCACATCAAGATGTGCCACGCTGATAAACTCCTCCCCAAAAAGACTGAGTGCTGTAATAAAAGCTAAAAGTGCTGAAACAAAGTATTAGTTTAAGGGTGTGCATATTTATGCAACCAGGTTAAGTTTTTTTATTTTTCCCCTTAAAAAAATTTGAGTTTGTTTTTCAATTGGGTTGTACAGGTTATAGGTCACATCAATGGTGGAAAAAGTTTTGAAATGATTTATCTTGGTCTCATTTTTTTACATCACAAAAACCTGGCATTTGAACAGGGGTGTGTAGACTTTTTATATCCACTGTAGTTATTATTGCTCTAAGTGCTGCTATCCCTCTGCTGCTGCAATCCTGTAATTTCCCCATTGTGGGAATAATAAAGGTTTATCATTTTATCTGATAGTGACTTGCAAGGCATCGGTTGGACTGTCCACTGTGTTCGCCACCCTGCCACCTGAAGGATTCATGGATGTAGTGAAGGAGAACATGGAAAGGGCTGGTGTTACAGAGGAAGACGCAAGGGATAAGGAGAGATGGAGACAGATGAGCCACTGTAGAGACCCCCTAAAGGAAGCAGCCGAAAGAAGAAGAAGACAACTAATTAGTGGGCAAAAAGAACAAGATTATGTGGTTCGATCCATTCAGAACTTTGCGCTTTTGGTGTTTTTGTGATTCATTCAGCCCTGGTTTTATGAATGATAAGGTAAAAAACTTCAAATTATCAAAACAGACAAACCAATTCTGGCATACATGAAAATTCTGGTTTATTTTTCTCTCCTTTTCCCAGAATATCTACACATGTACAGTGATGATTTTTAACACTGAGCTTTACTGGCCCATAAACAAAAATGAAAGCAGCTGACAGGCATCACTGGAACACTCAATGGACAGCACATGGGCAAAATGTGAACAATATGGCAGCAATGCATAATAACCAGACCATCAATGACGGAGTAGCTCATTCCGGAGTGACAAAAATCAACCCATGAGTGCTCAGATCTCCTGAACATTGACCTTGACCTTAAGCACAGCCTAGATACAGACCCATGTGGGATGTGCTTTAAGTCAAGGTCAGTGGCCAAGGAACAGTAACATTTTTTGTGAAATCATAAATGCCCAGATCTCCTGACCTTTGACATTAACCTTGGCCTTGATGTCAAGCTGGATGCAAACCTACCTGAGGGTCGTGAGTCAATTTGGTGAGAATCGAGGTTATTTTCTGGAAGAAGTAGTGATTTTTCTGAAATCATCAAGTGCCCAGATATCCTGACTTTTGACCTTGAGCACAACCTGGATGATGGCCCTCCCAAGGATCCTTGTGAGTGAGTCTAGTGACC
Source organism: Pholidichthys leucotaenia (assembly GCA_020510985.1). Classification (NCBI taxonomy): domain Eukaryota; kingdom Metazoa; phylum Chordata; class Actinopteri; order Cichliformes; family Pholidichthyidae; genus Pholidichthys; species Pholidichthys leucotaenia. Next base: position 149,898,826 of record CM035843.1, read on the forward strand.
ACTGGCTCAATTGCCTAGGAGGAATAGTGATTTTTTCTGAAATCACATAAGTGCCCAGATCCCCTGACCTTTGACATTGACCACAACTTAAATGCAGACCCACCTGAGGATCACTGTAAGTGAGTTTGGTGGACATCGGGGCAAGTGCCTAGGAGGAGTAGTGATTCCCGTGAAATGTGGACAGACAGACGGACGCCACATCATTGCATTAGCTTCTTTCACCAGATGAGTTAAAAAAATAAAAGGCAAAATGGCAGAAATAACACCATGATCCAGGCCTACTGTCTAAAGCTGGATTCCTGCTGCACCTTCGCTGTCCGCGTACGTGCAACCGGAAACCTCGTGTGACGAAATTTATGTCAGTTTCCAGTCCGCTAATGTCCGCAGGGCATGCGGACAACTGCGTACAGCCCAAATTTTATGACCGCGTGGACTGCCCACAATCTGAACGCATTGACAGCACATGCGCAAGACTGAACGTCCCATTCACGAGGTGGCGCTACCAACACAGCATACCAAGACAAAGTAGACGAGGAAGACACCGAGGACACAGAAGATGAGAATAAACATACATGAATCCTTTTGCAGCATCTTGAAAGTAGAAATGATGCCATTGTTGTTGCTACAAAAAAAAAAAAAAAAAAAAAAAAAAAAAGTGTGTCGCTCTTGTGTTTATAGCCGGCGCACAAACTGGCGTGTTAGTGCATTTGCGCTACCCATAGGGCTGGGGCAAAACTACAAATAACAGTTGTGGGCATGCGTCAACCGCTTGGCCTTGTAGACAAAAAAAAGTGAGCATGTACAACGCCGCGTGTGCTCCGAGCTTGTCTAAAGCGAACACGGACCAAAGCGGACCAGAGGGGAAATGCAGCATGAATAAGGCTTAAGATCTTAATATAATCTGCTACATTATACCTGCCCATGGACCAAAGGTGGAGAGAGTAGCCAGACTTTAAAATACGAGTCAGGTTTTTACTTTCACCAAAGTGAATTTCTTTAATGTTTGCAAACTTTCCTCATAATTTGTGTAAATTTGAATTTTTTCATAAATTGGAGGTTTTTCTTACATTTTAGACATTTTTCTTGTAAATTTTACATTGCCCATAAATTTGTGATTTTTTTCTTCTTCTCATGAAATGATTATACTGTTTTTATAGATTTATGACAGTTAATAGTAAAGTCTTTAAAGATTTAAATTTACAACTTTTTTTCTTGTTCTTTCACATTTATTAATAGATTTGTGGCTTTATGGAGTAAAATAAAATATATTCTAGCTAAATGTTCAGTGTATTATAATCCAAATCATATATGACTAAAATACAGACAGAGACAGTAATATACTAATAAGAGAAGAGTGTGGGTTAAGAAGCTGGAAGGTGTATTTTGAGGAGCTGATAAATGAAGAAAATAACAGAGGGAGGATGGACGAAGGAAACGGTGAATCGGGAAGTTCAGGGGCTTAGCAAGGTGGAAGTGAGGGCAGCTATGAAGAGGATGATGAGTGGAAAGGCAGTTGGTACAGATGACATACCTGTGGAGGTATAGAGATGTTTAAGAGAGATGGCAGTGGACATTATTACCCGATTGTTTAACACAATCTCGGAGGGACAGCTCAGGTTGAGCAGCTTGGAGACAAAATAAGGGAGGCAAGGGTGAGATGGTCTGGTCATGTGCAGAGGAGGGATAGTGGATATATTGGACAAAGGATGTTGAAGATGGAGCTGCCAGGCAGGAGGAAAACAGGAAGACCACAGAGAACCCACTTTTTCTTAAATTAAAAGCTCTCAAGTTGAAAGATCTGGTTGATTTTAAAACTGCAGTAATAATGTTTAAAGCGAAGAATCTATCACTGCCCGCACATATCCAAAAGTTGTTCCAAATAAGGGAGAAACAATATCATTTCAGAGGAACATGCATATTTCAAAAACCTTCAGTGAGAACTACCACCAAACAACACTGCGTTTCAGTGCAAGGAGTAAGACTGTGGAACGCTTTTGGACCCGAATTAAAACCATGTACAACGCTTGGACAATTCAAACAAAAACTAAAGGAAGAAATACTCCAAACATATATACAAAACGATATGTAAAATCACATAAGGATTATCATATCCAGTCTGTGTTGTGCTGTTGCTTAGGTTTCGTCACGTTTTGTCTTGGCTTTGTTCTGATTTGTAATCACTTTTATTTTATTTTATTTTTGAATTCTTAGATGGAACATGGGTGGGTAATATAAGCTGTGGCTTCAGCCATCACCCATTTCGGATAACTTATGTTGAATTGTATAATCCGAGGAGTTACTGTTTAAATTAACCTTGTTGGATTTTTTCCCCCCTTTGTTATATTATTCTGTTCCTTTCTTTTAATCTTTTAATCTAATCTATCCGAAATAAAGATTCATTCATTCAATATTCATGATATAGTGAAGGAGGACCTGGAGAGGGTTACTGTTACAGAGAAAGATGCAAGGGAGAGGAGAGGGTGAGATGATCCACTTTGGCAATCTCTAGAGGGAGCACCTGAAAGAAGAGGTTTTCAAGTGGATAGAAACATTTCATATTTGTCTTATACGTATTTGTGAATTGCTTTGTCTCAGAGCCTGTCTTAGAGTCTGTGTAAGAGTGTCAAGGTTACAGCTGCACTAGTTACCATCTTGTTTTTAGTTTAGCCTGTGTGGCACTTGTGTGACTGGTACAGAGTGAGCGTCATGGTTCCTGAGAAAAGATGATCTGTACACCAAGTTTTGACCAGATGTGCTGGACCAATCATGATGGACAACTTGCCCCTCCACCTCTCAGATAACAGAGGGCTTAAAGAACTGAGTGATGGGTGTTTGAGTCAGAATGGTGCGCGAATAGGCTCTGAGACTATTTTTGTATTATTCTTCACTGACCAGTGTAATTAAATTTGCTAAAACTCTGATCCAGCCTGGTTTTTGACTCAAGGTTTCCAGGAATTTTTCTAACATACTTGGCGCCCGAATGTGGGGCTCCATATATCTCCCTTGCCTGCTTCCGGCGTTCTGGCACCACACGAGTATGCACAGCTGCCTCCCCCGCTGGTGCCAATGAGCTGGTCTTGTGGAAGTGAGACACGGTCCGGGGGGCGCTGGAGGCAGGGCTGGAGAGTGATTGCGCTAACCCACAGGCGGATCACAGTGAGTAAATTTAATTGGTTCGACACCCAGTTCGAGTCCGCGGTGGGTCTGAGAATATGCGTAAAAGAATTGTATGCCAAGCATTTGATACCACAAAGTCCAAATAGGTTTGGAGGAGGTAGACGCTTGGGGGTCCCAGTTCGAGGCCGCAGGGAAATACATTTCCACTGCATAAAGTGGGCCAATATAGATGCGCGGGGAAATAAAAATCAATGTGAGACCTTTTTTTACATCGCAATTGAGCATAGATTGAAATCAATGCAAGATCTTTTCAATATCACAAGTGAATATATATTAACCTGTTGCACTTCGGTGTACCGCGGGCGGACACGTCTCTGCGTCCTAGGGCGTATGAGGGCATCCTAGGACGCACTGAAAAAAAACCAACCTGCATTTCCGTTCTTCCACTACAGACACAGCCGCGAACAGAAAGCCAAAGGAGTGCTTTGATTGGTTTAGATGGGATTGACCTCTCATTCGACTAATAAGAGCCTTGAATTGGGTTTCTGAAACCTTGAAGAACCAATGACTGAAAACCTAGCAAGAAGGACCCGCCTACCAACGGCTGCGAATACAGCCAGCCAATTGAAGCACAGAAGTTCGAAAGCTGTTTTGTGTAAGGCTGGGTGACACACAGGCATTCGCCAGTCTTTTTTTCTAACTACTGTTCTTATTTAATTGAAAAATCGTTCGCCAAAACCGCAATCATGGAAGCGCAAAACTGCAATAATGGAATTATGGTTTTACCGGGTCGCGTGACCAGAACCACGAGTCCGTAACAAGCGGACCAGCGTCATGTTCGTCTGACAATGAGGAAGAGAAGTTCGCAAGCGACATTGCTGTTGTGGACAGGTAAGTGTTATAAGCTAAATTATTCTTTATCCCTGAAAATTGTAATCCAAATGACTTTTGACCGATCGGTAAATTACAACTGTGCGTTATCGCAACATGACGGACCCGGACCGCTCCGGTCCGGGTCCGTCATGTTGCAAACGGCCCCCCCGTCATGTTGTGAACGCCTCCCCCCCCGCTACTCTTCTGTAGCGGATCGCAGATATATTGCAGATATTTTAGTGCAACTGTGCGTAGTAGACCGCGGCGCACCGTCACCGTTTTCCGTCATGTAGCGATGGGCGATGTCCGTCCTCTGTAGCCGGGGGGGTGGGGGGGTGGGAGTTGTTGTCTTCTACATTACAGATATTCTAGTATAATTTTTAGTGCACTGTAGGTTATTTTTTCTTGTAAAAAAAAGCCACACATTTTTTACGTGGCATGCTTCTTTGTGTGTGGGGGCTTGTTTGTTCATTCATTCATGAATGAATAAACACCCCCCACACACACACACACACACAGCCCTTCACCTTTCATTAGAGCCCAAGATGAAGCTTCTATATTGAATCATTCAAAAGTTACAGACGTTTTTCCAAACTGTGCCATTTGGCACAATTTGGCACAGTTCAAAAACGCCTGGGAACAACCTAAGAAAAAAGCTGTGTAATATATTCATTTTTTGTGGTATTGTTACAAAATTTTGACCTCAGCTGGATAACACTTGGTTCTACATTTCTGTTGCATTTTCCCAGCCAATATCTGAAGCTGTGTGTTATTTGCAAGCATTTGTATCCAAAAAAACACCCAGGCGAAATTTATTTTCTTCAAGTTCAGTATGTTTAGATGACTGTTAGTGGCAGGAGCACTTAGAGAGATTATGACTGTTTTGCCAAAAAATTCAAAGTGTTTTCTTTTAAATGAGACCAACCCCATGAAGATGCTGCAAAGGGTTAAAGAACAGCTTTTGGTTTACTTTGGGTACGTTATTTTTTTGGCGTTTTTAGGGAAATTGACCAGAGTGCAAGGGGTTAAGAAAAAATATCAATGCGAGATCTTCTTTACATCACAACTGAGCATCGATAAAGTGAGGGTTAACCTTAAAATAAAGGTAAATAGCACTACTATAATAAGGATAAATTCTAATGTGATACTAAGAACCAAAATACCTTAAGGCATAATTTATAACAGGTCTAAAAATTCATTAAAGCATATAGACAATAACATAACTCCAAATTTTAATAAAATAAAATAAATTCATCAAATAAATAACTGCAGTTTGTCTGTCCGGTTGTTCGCGTGCTTGTTCATGTGTGTTTTTAATGTTTCACAGTTTACTTTGGTGAGAAAAAGAGAAAATCAACAATGAATGACTGTGTTTTCAGAGCTGCAGAAGATGATTGATGATGAGAACCTTGGGTTGCCAGTTCTGCTTATTATAAGTGGCTTTGGGATTGCTTACTAACGTGTGCTCATTTGAGCTTGCTATTGTATGTGTGTGCATGTGTGAAAGGACTAACTTGTTTTGTGCTGAAGCTGTACTAAGGTCACACTGAACTGGGGATAGTTTTGGCAGTAATTTCTTTTGTTGTGCAGTTTTTGTGGGTTTTTTGCTGGCTTTATAATAGTTACTTGTGTTAAGCAATTTAATCTTGCTTTATTGGCAGATATCTTTTTATTTTTTAACTAACATTATTAATTGCCAGAATTTTTTGCTTATTTTAAGTAAAATTACCTGCCAGCAGAGCAAGAAAATTTGATTTTTTCTTTTGTTTGGGATGCCTGAAGGCAGGGACAACAGTGGCTTCAGATGGACAAGGGAAAAAAAGGGACGACAGGCTGACTTGAACTGGACTTGGATGGTAAAATTAAAATCTGAAAAATTGACCATGGTAACAGGAAGGAGAAAGATTTGACTGTGTTCTATCTCTCCTATGCTGCATGATGAGTCTGGCGTAGGGGCAGGGGGCTGTGCTTCTGCTCTTCCTCCTCCGCACTCCCCCGCTGCTCAGCCCATACCCTGATCTCACAGAAATCCAGGCTGGGGACGTTGCGGCTGAAATCACCTCACCTCCACCCCTCTACCTGGAGCGGCCACACCGGCGTGCCCAAGAGTTAAGTAGATGTGCACACATATCCACTCCACACTCACCATCAGTATGATGAATAAAACTCAAGATCATGGAAAATGTTGTCACCGAATAATACTCAATGATTGAACTTTAAATACAGTTTATATGGGATGATCCAAACCACAAACAAGGTAACGATGAAAGTGTTGAAGCTTATACAACCAGGTTACAAGAGGTTTGATGGGCATTCTGATTTAACTGAGGCTGCTAACTATTGGGGCGTAGAACTTTATTGGCAGCATTTGAAAAGTGTCTTTTTGCAAAACATGCACCCACACCTAGCTGATTACATCTGCTAACATTTGGTCACATACTGCACCTGTGCATTTGGCGATGTGTTAACTTATGAAAAGTGAAAGAAAAATCAACTCCTGTTTGTGTGATTGTTGACACGGGGGGGCTTCCCCTCAATTCTATTTTTCAGGATGGCACCGAAACTGGATCCCAGTGGTGGAGGGGGGATGGAGGGAGGCGTGGGACGAGCTGGCTGTGGCAAGGGGAACATGACATTTGTCATCATTGTGGACAAAAGGGCCATTGGCGGAGGCAATGTCCTGGATGCCAGCAGCGGCGGAAAGGGAGGCGGAGGACCTCACAGGCCAACCACCTGACTGACTGCACTGAAGCTAAGTACAACTGTTGACGCAAACACTGACATAACAGACCTCCATTTACCTGACTTTGACTTGATGTTAACAATGCAGTGTTTACCTGAAGTGACATTGCAGGTTCAGGATATTCCAATAAAGTTTCCCAATGAAGAACGGTATGAGAGCATCACATTTCCCATGTGACAGGAGAAAAATGTGTTGCAGGATTTTGGTGTGCCAAGGTATTGTTACTCGCTGCATTTGGTTTCAGCCGGGCTGAGCGCAGTGACCACAGACATGCATGCGAAAGTTATGCAATATTTTAAGTCCAATATCCCCACTACACAGCAGGCCACAGACCAATATTGTTGACAGACATTTGAGTGGCCCAGATCAAAATTTTGGAAAAACATTCCGCAGAGGAATGTGGTTAATCTTGGAACAAACTCCTGATCCAAGAGTTCAATATTCCTCAAAAATGGACACCAACTTACTGCCTTTGAACTGGGTGACCACAGTGCAGAAAGAAGTTCACACTGATGTTCTCAACTCGCCCATGTGATCACTTTTTACATTAACACAAGAAGAGGAACACGCACCCTCACAAATTCCAAATTCTCCGTGGTCAACAGGAAAGGCAGATGTAGGCTTAGTAAGAAATGCAGAATTGGTTAAAATAAATGCTAAATCTCATTATAGACCTTACCAGAGACAGTATCCTCTACGTCCTGAGGTCCAAGAAGGCATTAAACCGGTCATAGAGGACCTGAAAGCAGCAGGTGTCATTATTCCATGCCCAAATTCTTCATGTAACACACCATTGGTTCCTGCGAGGAAGGCTGGACCATCCTCCAGATGGCGAATGGTCCAGGACCTTCAGGCGGTAAACAAAGTTATTCCAAGGGCTGTTTCAGTCCCAGACCCACACACGTTGTTGAATGACCTATAACCACAAATAAAATATTTCACAGTGACAGACATCAGCAATGCTTTTTTCAGCATCCCATACATCCAAATCATCAGTTTTGGTTTGCATTCACATTTGAAAACAAGAGGTATATATTCACCAGACTACCACAAGGTTACTGTGAATCACCAACCATTTTTTTCACAGGCAATGTCAGCAAACTTGGCACAGTTTATTCCTCCTAATGGGAGCCAGTTGCTCCTTTACATTGACAACATTTTGTTGGTATCACCTGATGGAGAAACATGCAAACAAGACACCATTGCCTTACTGAAATTTTTAGCAGAACAAGGTCACAAAGTCAACAAGGAAAAATTACAGTTGTGGGAAAAAGAAGTCAAATATTTAGGCCACATTTTGTCAGCAGAAGGCAGACATGTTGACCCAGCTCACAAAAAAGCTATTTTGTCAGTACCAAGACCCATCACAAAAAGAGACATGATGTCATTTTTGGGTACTCTAAATTATTGTCGTTCTTGGATTGCAAATTATTCATTTGAAGTGCAACCTCTGTCTGATCTCATCTACAAAAGACCCATGGCTCAGGTGGACAAAACTGAGTGGACACCTGAGGCAGAAGAGGCATTTGTTAAAATCAAAAAACTTTTGGTCAGCACTGATGTCCTGGCACTCCCCATTTGCAGGAAGCCATTTGTACAAGTGGCTGTTTGTGGAGAGGGGCACATGACGTCAGTGCTCCTTCAGCTAAGTGGCACAAAAATGTGTCCGGTAGCATATTACTCCACAAGATTTGACCCTGTTACGAAGGCACTGCTGCCATGTGTGCAGGCTGATATAGCCACCTCCATGGCAGTGTAGGCCTCAGCAGGACTCATTCTTTTTCATCCCTTGACCCTAAAGGTCACACATGCAGTATCAGTCATCTTGTCACAAAGTATAATATTCATCATCTCACCATCTAGAAACCTTGCATGGATGAAAGTGCTATTTTCACAGCCTCATCTAACCACTGAATGTTGCACAGTAACACAATTAAATTAATTTGTAAATTAGACCAAGGGAAAGCACTCAGTGTATACTGACAGCCAGTATGCATTCTCTACCATCCATCACTTTACAAAACAGTGGAAGCAGAGGCATGATTACAAAGACCTCATTTTAAAACTGTTAGACTGTGTAAAACTTCCATCTAAAGTAGCCATATGCAAATGTACCGCACACATTAATGGTGCAGATCGAATCTCTAAGGAAAAACACTTGCAGACAATATGGCAAAAGCAGCTGCACAAGGTCATCTAGGAAACCACACCACAGCATCACTTCTTTTAACACTGACAAAAAAGAAAAACTTATCACATGACACGCAAACTGTTTCAGCAGGCCTCCACTCTGCTACATGGGGTTTCCCCATGTATCAAAGGAGGGTATGATTAGTAAAATAACATAATATAGGATTAGTAAAAAAAAATTTTGCTACTCAATTCTGTAAGAAGAAAACAATGCTTAAGGGAACTTAAGGCCTAAAAAAGGCACCTTCCCTGCATCAACTTATCCTTTTCAAAACCTTTGCACAGATTCCATTGAACTAAATAAATGTGAAGGGAAGAAATACTGTTTGGTGATTATTGATACATTTATTAAATGGACAGAAGCCTTCCCTTGCACTCATCCAAATGCTGCTACGGCAGCAAAGAAACTCTGAACTGAAATAATACCAGGATTTGGAATAACTGAAATGCTTTTCTCAGATAATGGAACACATTTTGTAAATTAGATTATACCACACTTAGGTACAACACTCAACATTAACTTGGAAAACTACTCAGCTTACCATCCACAATCTGCAGGATTAGCGTAACGCACAAGTAAGACTATTAAAGAAGGCTTAGGAAAATAGTGACATAAATAGGAAAAATAATGGATGGTAAGCCTTACCTACTCCCACCATTAAGGCCATTTAATTCAGGTGATGAGGAAGAGTGTTTAGCCGATTACATGCAAAGAATGACAGAGATATTGTTCATGCTGCTCTTCCCAGGAGGGACCATGGGAGAAGCACCCATCTTGGCCAAATCGGGCGATCTGGTCCTTATCAAAGTCATCAAACAGAAAAACTGGGTCGATGCTGCCTGGCAAGGACCACACAAAGTCATCCTGGTGACACCAACAGCCGTGAAAGTCGAAGGGCGTGACTCTTGGGTGCATTTAACACATTGCAAACTATACCCCGCACAAAAATCCCCAGCAACAAACTAACTAATCCCCATTCCCTCAACAAGACTGTTTCTATTTCAATCCCCATTGCAAACTACATCACAAAAAAGGGGGATCCTCAACAAGTGACTGTTTAACTGTTTAACTTTTTTTCTGTTGTTTACCATGGAGAGACAAAATGCCAGAGAGAGAAGATTGGCAGCTGAAAGATGTGAATGGCACACCTGTTTTTTCATCATCATCATCCTTGTAGTAACACATTTATTTTGGTTATTTTTAGGGACATCATTACCCATCTATCGTAGGGCTAGATACATTACTCACACACACCATGACTGGCTAGAAGGTCCAGGTCATGAGGATCATGTTTATGCTGGCAATAAGATAAGATAAGATAAGATAAGCCTTTATTAGTCCCACAAAGGGGAAATTCCAGGATTGCAACAGCACAGGGATAGCAACACTCAGAGCAACAATCAGAAGGCAAGAAAAAAACAAGCAAGCAAGAGCGGCTAATATACATATGTACATATTACTATAAAATAAATATATACACACACACACACAGACACACAGTGCAGAGCATTGTAGCTGGATGGAATAAATATATGAGTATATGAACACACAGTGCAGGGAAAAGCCAGTGTGAACACACAGTGCAGAGCATTGTAGCTAGATGGAATAAATATGTAAATATATAAACACCCACAGTACGGAGCATTGCAGCTAGGTGGAATAAATATGCAAGTATATAAACACACACAGTGCGGAGCAATGTAGCTAGATGGAATAATATGTAGATATATAAAAAACACAGTGCGGAGCATTGTAGCTAGATGGAATAAATATGTAAATATATAAACACACACAGTGCAGAGCATTGTTGCTAGATGGGATGAAACAGCATAACCGTCTACTTAGTTATCCTACATGGTATGATTATGTGGTTAAGTGATTAAGTGGTGGAAGTATGCTAATTATACAGCCAAATCAGCTAATCGCTCAAATTGCTATGTGTGTTCTTTGCTGTCACTCTCAGCTGGTCAAATATCTGTCACTGCTAAACTAATGGAACTATCACAAGCTGTTTGTTTCTTGCAAGAGGCTATGTATAGAAATAGTACAGCAAGTATTACTTTGAATCACACCTGTCACATTGCTTATGACTGCACTGACCGGAGACACGATGACACCCCTTACTCGGTGAAAGCAAGGTTGACCTCGCCGGGGAATTTCTCCTTTTGTCTAAAAGGGTGTGGAAACGTCTCTCTGGGCAGCTTACCACTTTCTAAGTGCACAACGGTGCATAGTGTGTCTCGCCCCTGTACTACTACCTGCTGGACCAACGAAGTGGGCAAACGCTGTCCTGAAGATCCTTTTTGTCAGTCTAGAAGGAAATGTCAACCTGCAGGAGCTCTGTAGCACTGTCATCTGTGATTCTTACAAGCATGGCACTCATATGGAGACAGGGAGGTGGTGGCTGTGTGGCCATTGTGCCTACTCACACTTTCCCATGAATTGGGGAGGGGTGTGTGCCCCCATAGTTGTGACTGACCATACCATCATACTGTTGGCAGGACAGGTGGGCAGGGTGAAGAGAGATGTCTCCTTTGCACCACATGATCCCATTTGGGGCACAGATGTGCCAGAAGAACTCAAGTTAAAAACCATGGGGCAGGAGGTACTTAACTCCTTGTTCCCTTTGGTGGGGATGGCTAAGAACACCTTATGGATCGAAACAACTAGTTATAGATTACACTCATTTGTGAATTTTTCTTTATCTGCTTATTCTGGTATGCATGAGGAATTAACAGCTTTTAGCCTTATGTTGGCTCAAAATAGAATGGTTCTTGATCAAATAACTGCCACCCGAGGGGGCGTGTGTGCAATTGTAGGTGATTATTGTTGTACTTTTATCCCTGAAAATGATGCAGATGGTCACGTGATTGCCTTGGCCATACGCAATCTCACTGCCTTACAGGCTGCCGCGGCCAAATACAATGTTGCTGATGAACAAACCTGATTAAGTTGGCTACTTTCTTCATGGAGAAGTCTCATCATGAAACTGTTAGTGATTTTGGTGGTATTATTGTTGGCCTTTTCTTGCATCATTCCCTGTATCCATAGTATGATGATGAGACTTGTTCATGTTAACTTAGTAATGTACCATAGTGCAGTTGCTGGAGATGGTGGGGATGATGAACGAACAGCGTGAGCTCAAGGTGTCTCTCCATGACTCAAGTACAAAGTATGACTGACATGCAGAAAACCGAAAGGAGTTGTATGATCACGATGTGAAGTTGAAATGTACTACTTGTAAATACATTTATGAAGTTTGAAACATTACTTTTACCTTTATTTTGTTTTTATATCACTCTTTCAATTTTTACATTACATCATTACACTTTATTACCTCCGCCAGGCCAAAAAGGCCAGGAGGAGGTAATGTTTTTGCCGGGGTTTGTCTGTGTGTTTGTCTGTTTGTCCGTCTGTCTGTCTGTCTGTCTGTTTGTCTGTTGGTTAGCAAGATAACTCAAAAAGTCTTGGACGGATTTCCATGAAACTTTCAGGCGTTGTTGGAAATGGTACAAGGAAGAACTGATTAAATTTGGGGGATGATCCGGATCACCGTCTGGATACAGGAATTTTTTAAAGCATTCTTTAACACTGTGACATACGGCTATTTTCAACATGTGCGCAGGCGCAATGGAGGGCGCTGGTCATCGTGTCTGACCAACATAAACTCTGCGTTCTTCAACGTTTTAGGCACAAAAGCACACGGAAAACGCTGGTGGGCTGGGCCCGCCACCGTGCCTGTGTTTGCGCGACGCTGCAAAAGCTGAGACGGGCAGCTGTCCGCCGCCGGATTATTTGGCAGAAATTCCCCGGCCAGCCATAGGCGCTGCGCAAAAACGAGCTGCTCGGCAGCGTGCTGTGTGCCTGTGTTTGTGCAACGCTGCAAAAGCTCAGACGGCCAGCTGTCCGCCGCTGGATTATTTGGCAGAAATTCCCCGGTCAGCCATAGTAGCTCCGCAAAAAGAAGCTCTCTGCCGGGGAAGTTTCCAAATCCTCTTTGGCCGCGGAGCGCAACCCCAATAAAGATAAAGATTAGATGTACCACGAAGGTCGAGTGCAAGCAAGATGTTTGTCTGTGAACATTCCGTCTTTTGGCGAGTTGATACGTAACAATGTTTACAGTTTGATGAGAAGGTTGCTGCCATGTAACAATCATCTTATATCAGCAATTGTCAACTCGTCACTCACACTTCACTCCAGCATTTGGAAGTGGTGGCGTTCCATTTTATACTGAGTCCAATATTGTATGTTATTGTTGTTACAAGACCGCCGACTGTCTGCTGATCTGTATATACTTTATTTATTTATTTTCTACTCCTTTTAGTTCTGCATTTATTATGAACCCTGAGTTTGAAATAAACGTTTGAATTTTGAATAAAACACACGCCAACCCATCTACCTAATTGGCATCCGTCAATGAAGCCCTCAGTGCTGCTTTCAGTGATCTAAAACGCTTGCATAACCCATTGGCCTGTGGGTTGTACGCAGTTGTGTCATGACTTCATTTGTTTTTTCTTTTGAATTCTTGGATGGAACATGGGTGGGCAATATAAGCTGCGGATTCAGCCATCACATATTTCGGATAACTTATGTTTAATTGTATAATCAGAGGAGCTATTGTCTAATTTCACCTTGTTGGATTTTATTACCCCCTTTGTTATATTATTCACTTTCTTTTAACCTGTACTCTTAATCTATTCGAAATAAAGATTAATTCATTCATTCATTCAATTGCAACGCCCCCAGCCTGGGAGTTTGCAGATGCAGGACATGGACACAACACCAACACTTCAGTTTATTACCTCTGCCAAGGAGGTAATGCTTTTACTACTGAACCACTAATCCTATCATTGTGAATCCAATTGCTACTCAGATGTTTTCATGGTCAACGAATCTGACAACGTACACACAAACACTGTATGGGGGGAACTGTGGCGCTTGGCGGAGGTCTGCGCTCTCCGAGTGCTTTTCTAGTTATTATTACTGTTTTGTTTTATATTGTTTTGTTTTATCCTTTATGCTTGTTTTTATATAAGCTGCAATGACATAACTATAACACGCATATACCCTTATTATATCCTTTTATTATTGTTTTATCATCATTCCATTCTTCATTGTTTTTACCATTTATGGTTTTCTTTATTGATTAATGAGTTTATTGTTTCATTTCTCCTCCTAAAGCACTAAAATGTTTAGCTGGTGCCTGGGGCAGCAGGGTCAATGGCGGACTTTCCCCATCGATAGCTAGTTAGGATCTGTTGCACACAAATACATTGGAGCTTAGCATACTGTAGCTGCCATATGGGGTTATAGATGCCATAAACCATTCTTTTATGATGCCTTGCATGGCATCAAGGGGAGAGAATGATAGAAAAATTTCATATTTGTCATATATTTGTGAATTGCTTTGTCTCAGAGCCTGTCTTAGAGTCTGTGTAATGTGTCAAGGTTACAGTTGCACTAGTTATCACCTTGTTTTTAGTTTAGCCTGTGTGGCACCTGTGTGCCTGGTACAGAGTAAGCATCATGATTCCTGAGAAAAGAATCTGTATACCAAGTTTTGACCAGATGTACTGGACCAGTCATGATGGACAGTTTGCCCCTCCACCACTCAGATAACGGAGGGTTTAAAGAACTGAGTGATGTATGTTTGATTCAGAATGGTGCGCAAATAGGCTCTGAGACTATTTTTCTATTGTTCTCCACTGGTCAGTGTAATTAAATTTGCTAAAACTCTGATCCAGCCTGGTTTTTGACTGAAGGTTTCCAGGAATTTTTCTAACACAAGCAAAGAACAATGGTCTGATACACTAATGTTATCTATCACCGACAAATTAGCATCGTCATTAAACATTAACTGTCTTACATTTAAATATAATATAGGTAGCAGCTATTTAATCAAACTGTTAACTTGGAATGAGCTGCTGTGCTGACCAGAATGAAGCTGACATGAAGAAGAAGAAACGCAGCAGTGACCAACACACCAGAGCTGAGTGTGTGGTGTGCTCACAGCTCAGCAGTGGGAGGGGTGGAGTGCCGATAGGGAGTGTGAGAGCAGCGTTACTGAAGAAACATTAAAAAAATACAGCTGTTTTTGCTATAATGAGAAGTGTAGTGATATAGTCGGTTCATTATGAAACCGTGGCAGACCAAATTTTACTATGGTGGGGCTGCCATGCTTTAGTCAATGTATGGGCAACCCTGAACTGCACTGGTGCTGCCACCCACTGACATGGAGGTGCCACTGCAGGTGCCAATGCACAAGAACAGAAAGTCATTGACAATCTTTCTGGAATAAGTAAGTACCCCCCCTTCCAGTTGAAAAACAAGGAACTAGAACATTGAAGCCTTTCCCACATAATGTACCAGATTACAGCTTCTCACCAGTGTGAATTCTCATGTGTCTTTTCAAATGACCACCTTGAGTAAAGCTTTGCCCACATGTCCCACAAGAAAATGGCTTTTCACCTGTGTGAACTCTCACGTGAGTTTTCAGAGCACTACGTTTAATAAAACTTTGCCCACATGTTTCACAGGAAAATGGCTTCTCACCTGTGTGGATTCTCACATGAGATTTCCAGTTACTACGGTTATTAAAACTTTGCCCACATGTTTCACAAGAAAATGGCTTCTCACCTGTGTGAATTCTCATGTGAGTTTTTAAAGCACCGCGTTCATTAAAACTTTGCCCACATGTTCCACAAGAAAATGGCTTCTCACCTGTGTGAATTCTCTCATGAACTGATAATTTGCTCCTCCACTGGAATCTTTTCCCACATGTACTGCAAAAATGTGGTGTATCCACTGTGTGATGTTTCTTCTTTTGGGCCTCATTCTTAAAGTTTTTGTCATTATCAGAACATTTTACAGATTTTTCACCGGTGTCAGTATCACACCGATTCTCTGACATGGAGTTGTGTACACTGTTTCTCTCACTTCTGTTTCTGTTAAGTCTCTTCTTTGGCTCCTCCTCTTTACTTGATCCCGGGTTTACATTCTTACCTGCGCCATGGTCTTGGCGCTGCTCACTGTTTGGTTCAGTTTCATTGCTGTCACTGCCCTCATCAGCAGGAGTCACCGTGAAGGAATCAGTCTCTTGTTTCAGTCCAAAGTTTTCATGCTCCTCACTGATACAGAGATCTTCATCCTCCTCTTTAACCTGTGCAGCATCTTGCTCCTCCTGGTCCAGACTGCAGTTCCTCTCCTGGTTACAGAGCTGCTGCACAGTGAGAACCTCCTCCTCCTTACAGTCATGTAGCTGTGGAGCATCTAGAGGGACAACATAACACAAGAAAAATGCTAGTAATAGAAAAAAAACAAAGAATAAATGCACTGCCTGGCCAAAAAGGCACCAACTAGTAAGAAATATCTAAGAACCTTCCATTTGATAATTGCAGCCGTGATGAATTTGTTTTAATTTAAACAAGTTTTTTTTCAAAGAATATAGACCTTATATTCTGCACCTTTCTAAACATATTGATGTACCATTTAGAGAAACATATTCATTTTTATGAAAATAGTGTCTAATTCACCTTTAAACTTCTAATGTTAACCTCTTGCGCTCCGTTGTCCCACGGGTGGGCAAGTCTCTGCGTCCTAGTGCGCACGAGGGCGCACGAGAGCGCCCTCGTGCACTCTCGGACGCATGGTCCTGATGGTGGTGATGTAGGTGGTGTTGGCGTCCAAGCGCCACTGAAAATAAAAGCTGCAGACACAGCCGCGAACAGATTAGTTCATCTGATTGACCTCTCATTCGACTAATAAGAGCCTTGAATTGGGTTTCTGAAACCTTGAAGAACCAATGAATGAAAACCTAGGAAGGAGGACCCGCCTACTGTGAATGCAGGAGCCAATTGAAGCACAGAAGTTCGGGCTGGGTGAAGAGAGATTTACTGTTGCAGCAGATGAAAAAAAGGACGCTGGAAGAACCTGCTACAGATCCAGCAGCATGGAGAACACCCACAAGTGCGACCTGCACTCATTCCAGCAGAATAGACGTTTAGGATTCTCTTCCGTCATCATAGACCGACGGAGGCCGACGACAAAGGTCGTAAATCATTCGCCAAAACCGCAATAATGGAATTATGTTTTGACCGGGATCCACAAGCGGACCAGCGTCGCGTTCGTCTGACAATGGGGAAGAGAAGTTCGCCAGGACTCTGCTGCTGTGAAGAGGTAAGGTGTTATAAGCTAAGTTATTATTTATCCCTGAAAATTGTAATCAAAAATTGACTTTTGACCGATCGGTAAATTACAACTGTATGGCGCACGAAGTATGAAGTGCGTGCGCCGCGATAAACGGTTCATTTGCCGTGTTCGGACCGTGAACGCCCCCCCCGCTGCAGAAGAGGAGCAGGGGGGGGGGTCCTTCACGGTCCGAACGCCCCCCGGTCCGCGGGGGTAAGCCGCGGTGACTGGGCAGCGGTCGCCACATAGCCATATGAGTCTATTCCGTCATGTAGCGATGGCCGATGGCCGTCCTCTGTAGCGAGGGGGGGGGGGGCAAACCCCCCCCCCCCCACACACACACACAGTAGCGAGGGGGGGGGGAGCCGCTGTGACAGCGTTGCTGTGGAAACATGCAACGAGTGTAATCCGTCATGTAGCGAGGGCCGAACTCCGTCCTTTGTAGCGGGGGGGGGGGGGAAATCACACACAGACACAGCCCTGAGTGTGACCTTTCATTAGAGCCCAAAATGAAGCTTCTACATTGAATTATTCAAAAGTTACAGACGTTTTTCCAAACTGTGCCATTTGGCACAATTTGGCACAGTTCCAAAACGCCTGGGAACAGCCTGAGAACAAAGCTGTGTATTTTTTGTGGTATCGTTACAAAATTTGGACCTCAGCTGGATAACACTTGGTTCTACATTTCTGTTGCATTTTCCAGCCCGGATCTGAAGCTGTGTGTTATTTGCAAGCATTTGTATCCAAAAAAACACCCAGGCCAAATTTATTTTCTTCAAGTTCACTATGTTTAGATGACTGTAACTCAGTGGCCGGAGCACTTAGAGAGATCATGTTTTTTTTGCCAAAAAATTCAAAGTGTTTTCTTTTAAATGAGACCAACCCCATGAAGATGCTGCAAAGGGTTGAAGAACAGCTTTCGATTTACTTTGGGCACATTATTTTTTGGCATTTTTAGGGAAATTGACAAGAGTGCAAGGGGTTAATCTATTCCACATCCCAAAAGCCAGTTTAGAAAGCCGGAGATCAGATCGCCAAGATCTCTGCCTTCGACCACCACCTGATCCACATTGCACCAGACCCCCATAGTCCCTCCTGCAGGTGGTGAGCCCACCGGAGGGCAGACCCATGTAACTACTTTGGGCTGAGCTCAGCAAGGTCCCATGGGCACACAAACCCGGCCACCAGCCCCTTGCCATCAAGCCCCTCCCCCAGTCCTGGCTCCTGGGCGGGGTTACCGGCAACCTGGTAAACATTCTTGATGTTTTACTTGGGATGATTTTTTTTTTTTTTTTAAATTTCAGGACTATTACTTTAATATTATTAACCTATTTTAGGACAGTTTCTCCAAGACTCAAAACAAACATTTTCTATCATTTTACCTGCTTTATTCTCCCAGAGAATATTTGATGTCAGGGAGCCATCATCACTGTGACTTCTTGTTTTTAGCCGTCTCTTCTTTGGTTTGGATTCTTCTTCTTTAGTTGATTCTGAGTCCACATCCCGGCTTCTTGCCTCATTCCAGATCTCAGTTACAGCAGAGTCATAGGACAGAAGCTGCTCACTTTCCTCAGAAATAGGAGTCACCATGAAGGTACTGGCCTCCAGCTTCACTCTCCCCTGACTGATGAAGCGTTGCTCCTGTTTCTTTTTAGCCTGTGAAGGTTCTGGCTCTTCCTGGTTCAGAACAAAGGTCCTCTCCTGATTCCAGAGCTGCTCTTCAGTCAGAACCTCCTCCTCTGTACAGTCAGGTTCCTGTGGGAAGTCTGGAGGGACAGAGAAGTAAATTTATAAAAGAAAAAAGTCTCAAATTCAATTAAACTGTATACAAAACAAAAGGTCATTTCAAGCAAGATGCATAACGCATGAATCACATAATGAGTAATTTGGAGAAAATCCCAACAATCAAGTGATCCCTTCTGAGCAAGCACTAGGCAACAGTGGAAAGAAAAAACTCCTTGATAGGAAGAAGCCTTCATCAGAACCAGGCTCAGGGTGGGGCAGTCACCTGCTATGGCAGGATGAGAATGGCTAAAAAATTCAAACAACTAATTTACAAATTTGCAAAAAAAAAAAAACTGCAAATTTAAGAAAAAATTGGTGAAAGACAAAAAAAGTTTGAAATATGTAGGTAAAATTACTGCAAATTTATGATAAAATACATGCATTCCACATTTTATCTTTTTTTTTGTAACTCTGATTTTTATTCATTTTTCATCATACATAT
Organism: Pholidichthys leucotaenia; assembly: GCA_020510985.1. Classification (NCBI taxonomy): domain Eukaryota; kingdom Metazoa; phylum Chordata; class Actinopteri; order Cichliformes; family Pholidichthyidae; genus Pholidichthys; species Pholidichthys leucotaenia. The sequence goes on from CM035843.1 coordinate 149,918,164, forward strand.
TACATTCATATCACAGTCTCTATATTTAAAAAAAGGAGCGAGAGGAAGAGAAAAAAAAAGGAAAGGGGGGGGGGCAAATGTTGGAGCATCAAGTTTTTAGTTTCCATCTCTTAATTCTTCAGGTTTTTCCAGTGTCTTTGGTTATTCTTTCAATTTCTGTCTCATTGTTGCACTTTGTAGTGTGTCCATTTCCACCATTTTTTTTTCATATTGTCCTTCTTGCATTCTTTGTCGATATGTTAGTTTTTCCATTAAACGTATATCCTCGACAATGTCAGTCCATTGCTCTTGGTCAGGAAGAACTTCTGATCGGCATTTTCTTGTGATTGTTTTTTTTTACATGCAATCAGCATGATTTTAACTAAATATCTGTCCTCAGCCTGTATTACATTGTCTCTTTTAAGATCACATAAATACATCAAGTTGCAGTTCATTGGTATATTATATCCAAATATCCTCTGTATTGTCACATGTATAGATTTCCAGAATGATGAGATTTTACAGCATTTCCTAAACATATGCGAGTGGTCTGCATTTTGAGCCCCACAGTCCCTCCAGCATATAGATTGGGTATTTGTATATTTTCTTTGAATCTGTGGTGTAATGAAATAGCGAATCAGATTTTTCCATCCAAATTCCCTTCATGTCCTTGAACTTGTTGATGTGTGTTGTGTTTTCCATATTTCTTGCCAGTTTTCTTCTGTTATGTTTAAATTTAGCTCTTTCTCCCATTTCTCCTTTATACAGTTACTTGAATGTTTGTTTGCCGTAAGTTCTGATATAGGTTTGAAATAATTCTTATTTTATTTCCTGCATACGAGCTTAAAATGAATTGTATAATCTCGCTCACATCTGTGTGGAGTTATGCCTAATCTTCCTCATATAATAATCTCTCATCTGCAGATATCTGAAGAATTCAGATTTTTCTAGTTTAAATTTTCTTCTCATGTTTACAAAACTCCCGAAATCTTTTTTCCCCATATTGCCCCATGCTGTGATTCCCTTGTTCACCAGATTTTTGTATCCCCTATCTTGCTTTGCCGGTTCAAACTGACTGTCAAATGCTACCCATTTCAATAGTTTTATGTCCTCCTTTATATTATACTTTTGTACTATTTTATACCACAGTTCCAAAGTAAATTTAGTGATTGGGTCTATTTGTTTGATTTACTTATATGCATCCTTATCTCCTATTATGCTTTGTACTGGGAGTCCCTCAATTTCCTTTTCCATTTCTTTCCATTTTGCCTCATATCCTCCGTCGCACCAACATATGATACAGTATATCTTATTTGTACTGAGTAGTAATATTCCTTTAGACTCGGTACACCCATGCCTCCTTTCTCTTTTGGTAATTGGAGAGTTTTATATTTCACTCTTGGCTTTTTACCTCCCCAAACAAATCTCAATATCATCCTGTCCCACTTTGAGAACTGGGCACCAGGAATCTCTGTTGGTAGAGCCTGGAAGAGGTAAAGCAGTCTAGGTTGTATGCTGATTTTGACTGTCTTAATTTTTGAATTCAGATCCATATTTAAGATTGACCATCTATCAATATCTTTTTTTATTTCTTGTTCTAACCTATCATAGTTTGCTTTATAGATTTTTTTTTTTTTTGGACTTATTTTGTACCCGTAGGTAGATTTGTTCTGCAGTCCGGTGACAAGCCACCAGCTGCCAGTCGCTGTGTGCGCAAGCGCCCCTTAACTCCTTAACCAGCATGTTTTTGGCATGTGGAGGAAACCGGAGAAATCCCGGAGTAAACCCACGCAAACACGGGGAGAACATGCAAACTCCACACAGATCACTGTTGGCCGGGGGCAGGGATCGAACCCACGATCCCCGCGATCCCCCGGCCGAGGGTAAACTGTGCTGCCGCAGTGCTAACCACTGCGCCACCATGCAGTGGTGCATGGCGCCACCTGCGCCATGATTTTGCTTAAATCTTTAGGTATGTTCACTCCAAGGTATTTTATTTCTTTTTGTTTCCAGTTTAGTTTGATCTTATCAGTTATCTGGTTTAAAGGGTTATAGTGGAATGTCAGTATTGTGTTTTTGTTATTTTATCTTGTATCCTGATAATTTTCCAAAATTTTCTATCAAGTCCATCATTTCCATTATTGATTCATCTGGTTGTTCAATGTAAACTATAATATCGTCTGCAAATAGCCCAATCTTGTGTTCCACTCCCTTTATTGTTACACCTTTTAATTTCTTATTTTGTCGCATCGCTTGAGCCAGTGGCTCTATGAACAGAGCAAACAAGGTGGGCGATAGGCAGCATCCCTGCCTAGTTGATCTTTGTATATTTACTTTGTCTGTTAAGCTACCGTTTAACTTGATTCTTGCCACAGGTTTTTGATACAGTGTCTTTATGCATTGCACTGATTTTTCGTTAAATCCAAAGCGTTCCAGCACATTATATAGGAACATCCAATTAACCCTATCAAATGCTTTTTCTGCGTCTAAACTCATTATTACTGCGCTTTTCTTTTCTTTATGTATTTGATTAATTATATGTATTGTTCTCCTGATATTATCATGTGTTTGGCGTCCCTCTATGAAACCAGTTTGATCATCCTCTATCAATTCCGTCAAGAATGTCTTTATTCGTTTACAGATAATTGTTGTATATATTTTATAATCCACATTTAATAAAGAGATTGGCCTATAGTTTCCGCATTGTTCCCTATCTTTCCCTGGCTTTAAAATAACTGAAATAATAGCTTTGTTCCATGATGGAGGTATTTTGTTGTTGTTTAATGTCCAATTAAATGACTTTAGGAGCTGTGGCGTGAGTTCTTCTATAAACAGTTTATAAAACTCAGATGGGTATCCATCACTACCTGGTGATTTACCGTTTTTAAGTGACTTAATCACATCTTTAATCTCTTGTGTTGTTATTTCTGCTGTTAGCTTTTCATTTTGTTGGTTTCCTATTGATGGCAAGTCCAATGTGCATAGAAATTTTTTAATATCCTTAACATTTGTCTCTTCAGGTTGCGAGTATAGTTCTTGATAGAATTTATGGAATTTTTCTTCGATGTTTTTCTGGGGTAACTGTGGTTTTATTGTGATGGGGTCCTTAATTTTATATACATTATTCACTGTTTGTTGTTTTCTTAACCGTTTTGCCAGCAGTTTTGTGGCCTTTGGCCCCGTTCATAATATTTTTGTTTTAAATATCTATTTTTCCTTTCAGTTTCATCTATTTGTATTTCTTTTATCTTTATTTTTTCTTCCTTAATTTCTTGATATATTTTTGGGTCATTTGTGCTTTGATGTTTACGTTCTAATTCCCTCAGTCTCTCACATCTTTGTTCATATGATTCCAGTTTAGACTTTTTGCTTTTCCTGATTCAACAATTAATGTACCTCTTAACACGGCTTTTAGTGCATCCCATAGTATTGTTGGGTCCACTTCTCCATTATCATTCTCCTCGATATACTCATTTATGTTTACCTTTATTCTTTCTTTCATTTTCTCATCATTTAATAGTCCTACATTAAGTTTCCATGTTGTTTGTCGTTTTCTATTGTTTAAATATATTTCCATGTATATAGGATTATGATCTGATATTTCTGCCCCTCCAATCCGACAATTTCTCACCCTGTGTCTGTCACCTTCATTCATAAGGAACTATATTCTAGAGTGTACTTTATAGACTGCTGAATAGTGTGTATAGTCTTTTTCGAGTGGGTGCAGGTCCCTCCATATGTCTACCATACCCATTTCTGCCAGTGAGGTTCTTATGAACTTTGTTACATGTTTTTTTGTCTTCTTAACACTTGTTGTATCAACTTCATGATCCATGACAGCATTTAAGTCTCCTCCACAAATTAGGACTCCTTCACTGTGTGTTGCTATGAGATCAAACAGTTGTTGAAAAAAACCCTTGTCACTTTCTGGTGGGGCATAGATGTTCACTAATGTGATCTGCATACCATCTATTCTTCCCTTTATTATTACATATCTGCCTTCTTTATCCTGGATTTCTTGTTCACATTCAAATTGTATTTTATTTGAAATTAGTATCATAACCACCCTTTTAGTTCCTCCCTTAAATGAACTGTAGTAGGAGTTCTTATAGCCAAATCTCTTTAGTTTCTCATGTTCTGTCTTGTTCAAATGTGTCTCTTGCATAAATATAATTTCGGCTTTTTCCTTCTTGAATTTTCTTATTATTCTTTCCCTTTTAACAGGTGAGTTCAGACCATTCACGTTTAATGTCATTATCTTAAGATTTTTAACCATATTCATGTTTTTCCATTTTTTTAACTTGTGCTCCTAACCCCTTTAACACCAAAACTAACACATATTTGTACAAAAACACATTAACGAATCTCGACCTCCGTACTTTGGGCCTTTCTTCTGCCCACTGGTCTCTGTTGGTGGGTGGAGGGATTGTTCTCACCGAGTGAGGGGCCGTCCCTAGACCTGTAGTTACTATCCAAGTAATAGTCATTAGTCTAGAAATGTCCAACAAAAATCACTTAAATCTCTCCTAGCCGTTTGTTTCTCTTTTACCTTGTCTTCTTGGCCTTCATTTCTTCTGTGTCCTTCTTATTCTTTGTTATAATCTAGGCTTTCCGTTGAAAGCCTTGCAGTTTTTCTTGGGCCCGGTGCGCCACGTCCGTCTCCCGCCCTCTGCCGCTCACTCGCCTCCACTCTGGCTGTCGCGATGCGTTCCGTGCCGCTGCTGCTCCAGCCGCTTCCTCCGGTACGCTCACCACAAAGCCTCGCTCCATCATGTCCCGCGCTGCCTCTCTGGCCGTGTTGTAGGTTTTCACGCCGTCCTCCCAATGAATTCTCATCTTCGTTAGCGGCGTTTGGAATCTAATTTTTTTTCTCTTTCAGCATTTTTTTAATGTTGGCATATTTCTTTCGCTGCTGCACAATTTCTGTCGGTAGTCATGGTCAAAGAATGTCTGTTTGTCGCCGACTCGTATCTTTTTTTTCCACGCTTGTGTCAGGATTCTTTCCTTTACGTCGTATTTTAGAAAGTTTACCACAACTGACCTGGGTGTAGAGTTTGGATTCGGGTTCTGTGCCAAGGCTCTGTGCGCTCGTTGGATCTGCAGGTCTGTTTCATCGGGCAGCTCAAGCTCTTTTTTTAAGAATTGATCCAAGAATTTCGTCACTGAGTTGCCTTCAATGCCCTCCGGAATCCCGAAGATGCGTATATTGCTCCGCCTGGACCTGCTCTCCAGGTCGGTTATTTTTTCCTGCATCCTCTGTGTTTGTGTCGTCAGGGTCTGCAGCCGCTCGCTTGCCTCGGTCTTCCAGTCTTCCAACTCTGATATTCGAGCCTGTGCTTCTGCCATACACACCCGTTGAGTGCGCAGTTCCTCCATGGTTTCAGCTAGCTTGCGTTCCATTTCTTTTCGGAGACCCATAATTTCCTCCTTCATCTCTTTTTTCAGTTCTTCCTTAAGAGCTGTTAAATCCTGTTGGAGTTGTCGCTTGAAGTCTTTTATGTCTTTACTTATATTGGCGAAGCCAGTGTTCATAATATCGAGTTTGGCGTCCTCCATTTTCTCTGCTGTAGTCACCTCGTTTTTTGGGGCCTCGTGTTCAGCGATTTCTCCTGCGTTGTTGAAGAGGGATTCTTTAGTTTACCCTGCTTTTGTCCGTGTGCCCGGCTTCTTCGTGTTTTCATCCCTTGGTTTATTGATCCATTTATGTCGAGTTGGCCATTTACCAAAGATTTTTAATCCGACTAGGGAGAGCTCTCTGTTTAAGCGTTATGTCTCTCCGCCAACTTCCCGGAAGTCCCCACATTTTATCTATCCTATAAGCGCAACTGTACTCTCTCACAGACTCAGAGGCTCTTCTGTCTCACGCTCCTTGAGACATTTTTGCATGTCTATTTTTTATACATACAGTAAATCAGTAAAATACATCTTTGGGATTACAGCCTTTTCATTCACCAGATAAAATTGACATTTTATGCATAAATACAAAAATTCAGCACAATATGCACATTTTGAATTTTAAGAGAAGAAAATCTGAAATTCAAGATAATTTTTAAATTTACCAAAAAAGCCAGATTTGTGAAAAAAATTTCATATTTCAGATTAAAAACATTAATGTTGGTGGGCCAGTTTATTCTCACAACTCAGCTGCTTTACCTTCGTTTTAAGGTGCCACGCAGATTTCCTTGGACAGACATTGACGAAATAGTGATTTGATTATGAGGAGTTAACACTACAGACTAGAGAACATTTAGACAAAAGCTGATATAAATGGCTCTTTGTACAGTTGAGGTTGAGATCCATACATGTGTGGCTTTGAGATATGTGTGATCAAACAAAAAAAGCGTTGGTGGGGTGTGAGTGACAGTAAACAATGATCATCACAGGTCATGGTGGTACTCCAGTGTTTGCTCTGCCCTCAGCAGCTGATGGACAATAACAACATCAATGCTGAGGCATCACCCAGACAAAAGTGACACCAGGATATTTAAACCTTTTTACCACTGTATATTTAAAATTATTTCTATTTGTTTACTTTATTGTAAATTAACAACTTCTGTACTTGTAATTCTTTTCTGGTAAAACTATTATTGTTAGTTTTTTCCTCAAAGTCACAGGAAACTGCCTGTAGTAGTGAACAGATTTTCAATCCAGTGATTAATAAAAACCAAAGATTTTTATATAAAGAGTCATACAGTCCACATACCTGTTCTGTGTAGCTTTATCTGGGCCAGCAGTGAATCTTCGGCAGCCTGCACCAACGCCCAATTTCCTCCTCGTACTGGTTGATGATTTGTTCAAACTCCGTTATTATTTCTTCAGCAGTGGCAGCTAGTCGCTCTCTGACCAAGTCCCTCAGACGCTGAACTGAAGACATCTTCACGGTTTGATTACTTCCTCCAGATGTTGTGATGTGGCTGCTGACGATCAGAGCAAGCAGGATGATGCTAGTTAAGCTAGTATGAGGGGCCCATGGAAGTCCTCAGACTCAGAAGGTACAGTTCCACATGGGTGCTTTATTCTCCAGCACTCAGCATAGATCATCAGTGGCAGGTTTCCACAGAGCTTAATCAGCTATTCATCCATGAGGAGCAGAACGGGAATCAAACCACAGACACGCTAAACGTTCTCACCAACCCATTCCTGAAACATTCAGAGAAGAAACATTATTATTATATATTATTATGCGCCGTCTCACAAGCAGAAAGCTGGCTTTATGCTTTGCCTTTGCATATGATGCACCTGTGCTGAAGGCAGGCACGCATTGTGGAGAGTGTGGGAAATGATGAGGCCAGTTTAAGAATAGACGAAGTTTTATTAACACTCTCACATCATCCATACACAGAAAAGCAATGAATCAGTCAAGCCAGGTTCTTCTTATAAACTCAACAGATCATCTCACATCTGCATGACATCTAACCCCACAATACATCTCCCTTAAACCCCCAGTTCCTTCTTCCTGCCAACTCCCCATGACGTTTCTGCCTATTATTCTCTTATGTTTAATCACTGGCCTCCTGACTGAGACGCTGTCTGCTAACTCCTCTACATATGCATTGCCACCCCTCATCCCCCCCAGACAGAGTTTCAGTCACCACGTCTTTTGGGCTTCAGTCTCCTCCCATATCTGCTGTAACAGGGGTCTCTGTGCCCGCGGGGGGCTGCTGGACGTGTGTCTGACTGCGGGTGGGCCAAGGCGAGAGGGGGGGGAACTTCGCTCTGCCCGTGTAGCTGTCCTGGTGAATCGTTTGCCTGGGGAGTTCTCCGTGGGGGTCTTCCACACCGAGGGGCCCGGGCCAGCAGCACTTGCTCGTCCGCCACTACAAAGGCGGGCTTAAGTCTGTCTAAGCATATTTTCTCCTGACGCCCCCCCCCAAGTCTAGCAAAAAATGCTTGTCCCCTGTTTCCAGCACTCTGAATGGGCCATCATAGGGTGGGCGCAATGGAGAGTGGTGGGCATCGTGTCTGACGAACACGAACGCCGCGTTCTTCTAAGTTTTTGGCACAAAAGCGCGTGGAAAACAGTGGTGGGCTGGGCCGGGCAGCGTGCCTGTGTCTGCACTACGCTGCAAACGCTGAGACGGGCAGCTGTCCGGCGCGGGATTATCTGGCAAAAATTCCCCGGGTAGCCGCAGTGGCTGAGAAAAAACCAGCTCAGCTGGGGAAGCCTCCAAATCCTCTTTTGGTGCGGAACGCAACCCCAATAAAACCCACGGCAACCGGTCAACCCAATTTGCATCCGTCAACAAAGCCCCGAGTGCTGCTTTCAGTGATCTATGAAAACACTCGCATAACCCATTTGGCTGTGCATTGTACGCGGTTGTGCAATGAACTGCAACACCCAGGCTGCGGGCCATCGCGACCAAAGTTCGGAAACAAACTGAGGGCCCTATCGGACGTGATGTCCGACAGGATTCCAAAACGCGCCACCCATGTTGTCAAAAAAGCGCGTGCCACGTCCGCGGACGTGGTTGCCACCAGCGGGACTGCTTCTGGCCAGCGTGTGGTGCGGTCCACCACTGTCAGAAGGTGTGTGCACCCCTGCGATGGCGGGAGGGGGCCCACGAGGTCCACGTGAACATGGTCGAATCTTTTAGCCGATATACTAAACGGCTCCAAAGGAGCCTTTGTGTGTCTGTGCACTTTGGCTCGTTGGCACGCTACGCAGGCTGCAGCTGCACTCTTTCACTTGTTTGCGCAGGCCTGGCCACACGAATTTCGCTCCCACCATTTTGACTGACGCGCGCACTCCTGGGTGCGCCAAAGCGTGAACTGACTCAAACATGCGGAGGTGCCACGCGACCGGGACCACCGGGCGCGGGAGTCCAGTGGAGATGTCGCAGATTGGGAGGGGGGGCTGCCATCTTGCAGTACTCTGCTCTCCAGCCTTAACCCTGTTGGTCCAGACTGGAGTGCGCACACGTCCGTATCGCTAATCTGCTCTGCAGCCATGGCTGTATAATCTATCCTTATGCAGACCAGGGCCACAACCGCGCGCGAGAGGCAGTCCGCCACCACATTCAGTTTACCCGACACATGCTGAATATTGGTCATAAACTCTGAGATCGCGGCCAGCTGTCTCTGCTGCCGGCCCGACCGTGGTTCCAAAACCTTGGCCATAGCGAACATCAGCGGCTTGTGGTCCACGAATGCGGTGAAGCTGCACCCTTCCAGCCAGAACTGGAAGTGGCGTATGGTGAGATGGAGAGCCAGCAACTCTCTGTCGAACGCGCTGTATTTACGCTCACTGTCGCGCAAAGCCCTGCTGAAAAAAGTGAGCGGCTGCCAAGAACCGGTGACACGTTGCTCCACGACGACCCTATGGCCACGTCCGAGGTGTCAGTAGTGAGCGCTATCCAGGCCGCCGGGTCTGGGTGCGCTAACAGTGCGGCGTTTGCCAGGGCTGTTTTAACCTCAGAGAACGCCTGCTCTCGCTCCGGAGTCCATTCGACTCCATCCGCAGGTTTCCATCTCTTGAGCGCGGCGTACAATGGCTGCATGAGTTGAGCTGCGCTGGGCAGGAAACGGTTATAAAAGTTAACCATCCCCAAAAATTCCTGCAGCGCCCTGACCGTCTGAAGCCGGGGAAAGTCCGCCACTGCGCGTACTTTGTCGGGCAAGGGTATCGCTCCCTCCGGTGAGACGCAGTGCCCCAAAAAATCGATCCCCACCACACTGAACTGGCACTTCGCCGGGTTGATTATTAACCCATGCTCCTCCAACCTCTGGAAAACCGTCCTGAGGTGGGTTACGTGTTCGTCTTCGGACGCACTGGCTACCAGGATATCATCCAGGTAGACGAACACAAATGGGAGATCGTGCAGCACCGGGTCCATCATGCGCTGGAATGTCTGTGCCGCTCCTTTTAACCCGAATGGCATGCGCAGAAACTCGAACAAACCGAACGGAGTTATTACCGCTGTTTTGGGTATGTCCTCTGCGCGCACTGGGACCTGGTGGTAACCGCGGACCAGGTCTATTTTAGAAAAAATGCATGCTCCGGCGATGTGAACAGAAAAATCCTGAATGTGGGGAATCGGGTAGCGGTCGTGTGCTGTGGCGTTATTCAACCTGCGGAAATCGCCGCACGGTCGCCACGACCCCTCAGCCTTAGGGACCATGTGTAGCGGGGATGCCCATGGGCTGTTCGATCGCCTGATGATGCCCTGTGGGACAACCCCCACAGACTAAGGACAGACAGCTCGCTACTCCTGGTTATTTTCCACAGCGCTAGTGTGATGTTAATGTGCCATTCATGCTTTGTGTTCACACGTCCTGTCCTCACTGTTGACCTAGAGACAGATCAATATGTAGGTGTGACTTGTCACCTCTTTGTCCTGCAAGCTGGAGCAGGGGCTGGCAATCTGCCTATTTGATATGTATGTCTCTCTCATATGCAAATGCCCATGCTCTTTCATGCATTGTCTTCACGCTACAGAGAGCCCTCAGGGCTCACTCTGGGCCGCTCTGCACAGCACCAGAGTGAGCTCGTGTTGGCGATGTGATTTAATAAAGGCACTTTAAACTCCTCAGTTCGCCGCTTATTATACCATGTCGCCACACTGGTGACCCCGAACATGCACACGTTTTGTGCAAAGCAACCTTCTGGTCTGGACCGCGACACTGGTGACCGCTTCACGCTTCACGGTGAGATCTGCACGCCTGAGATCTGCACATCCACGCTGGACCGGCCGCTCTCACAGCTCCTCCACACGAGAGCGCACGCACCTCGTCCTCTCTCCACGACGGCAACCTCCAGGGCCGACGGAGAGCGCAGCGCGTGGACCTGAACGCACCATGGCCGCACGAGCGACAACGATCGTCTCCTCCCTCTCACCGCTCCAACGCAGCTGCACGAGCCCGGGGCACAAAGATCGTCTACTGCCTCGCACCGCTCCAACACATCTCCACGAGCCCGAGGCACAAAGATCGTCTACTGCCTCGCACAGCTCCAACGCATCTCCACGAGCCCGAGGGACAGAGATCGTCTCCTCCCTCTCACCGCTCCAACGCAGCTGCACGAGCCCGGGGCACAAAGATCGTCTACTGCCTTGCACCGCTCCAACGCATCTCCACGAGCCCGAGGCACAAAGATCGTCTACTGCCTCGCACCGCTCCAACGCATCTCCACGAGCCCGAGGGACAGAGATCGTCTACTTCCTCGCACCGCTCCAACGCACCACGACCGAACGACACAACAGACAACAGGGATGATCTCCAGCAAGCTCCCTGACCCTGGTTCTCCTCTCCAGCTGCCCACCCACGCACGGGACCCTGGCACACGCACCGGGGAGTCACGGGGACGGCGCACCACGCACGGGACACATATGGCTCCACAGACTGCCTTCCTCCTTCGCCGCTGCCCTTCAGGGTTGCTCGCTCACCTGAGGCACGCATGCAGCATGCTCGAAGGATTTGTTAATGGTCTCAGCCATGGCACACATAGGGAATTCAGCTGTTTTGCGATTCCCGAGGACTTTAGGGCTGTGCCCGCACCTAAAGTAACACGCCACGTCCCTCTGCTGTTGTTTTTTCCCCTCACAGCCGCCCCTGCTTTTCTTCATGGCCACGAGAGGAGCCAGAGACTAATTTTTCTTCTTGTTATCTCCACACGCTCAATGGGACAGCCCCTCGGCATCGCGGATCAACAAGCAATTTTTGTGCGGCCTGGACGATTTCACCGTCCCCGGCAACCCCCAACCCCCCTCCACCTTCACCGGCACAGAGCCTTCCCTGCTCGCTGCCATGCTGCACTATCGAGGTCTCGGCCCCCAGCCGAGCCCTCTGGGGGGGGAGCAGTGTGGGACAACCCCCACAGACTAAGGACAGACAGCTCGCTACTCCTGGTTATTTTCCACAGCGCTAGTGTGATGTTAATGTGCCATTCATGCTTTGCGTTCACACGTCCTGTCCTCACTGTTGACCTAGAGACAGATCAATATGTAGGTGTGACTTGTCACCTCTTTGTCCTGCAAGCTGGAGCAGGGGCTGGCAATCTGCCTATTTGATATGTATGTCTCACTCATAAGCAAATGCCCATGCTCTTTCATGCATTGTCTGTAACCGGTATAAATACCGCACGTATCATGTAACTCATCCTCTCTCTGCTACTGCTCAACTGACTGCACCTGTCTCCACGCTACTGCGAGCCCTTCAGGGCTCACTCTGGGCCGCTCTGCACAGCACCAGAGTGAGCTCGTGTTTGCGATGTGATTTAATAAAGGCACTTTAAACTCCTCAGCTCGCCGCGTATTATTCTCTATCGCCACAGCCCAACCTTTCCAGGTTGGCAAACTCCTCGTGCGCTATGGCCAATTTAGCTGCGTCCAAGCGCCAAGGTCGTGCGAAAACAGGCGGCCCAGTGGTGGTGATAAAGTGCTCCACCCCGTGTTTAGCAATGGCCGCTGAAAACGTCGGGACCGTGAGTGCTGGAAACTGAGTGAGCAGTGTGTGGAACTTACCGCCTGGAGCTGTGACGTTGGCCTGTGTTACTGGCCCGGCCCCTCGAGCTGTACAGGGGAGAGAGTCAAAGGACAGTGCATTAACCAGGCGCCTGCTAGCAACATCAACTAGTAAACCATGCACACACAGAAAATCAGCTCCCAGGATTGGGAAACTCAGTGCTGCTATGACAAAAGTCCACTCGTATGTACGGCCGTGTAGAGATAAGGCCAGTGTTCTCTCACCAAAGGTCTTAATGTCCGAGCCGTTTACTGCTACCAGCCCAGGGCCGCTAGGTTCTGCCAGCCGGTCGGTGTAGGTCGGCAGGATGATGCTCTTCTGGGCTCCGGTGTCTACGAAGGACCGTCTCCCTGAGCGCGAGTCCGTCACGTAGAGCAGCTTGTTCTCTTCGCCGGCGGTCGCAGCTGCTACCGACTGCCAGCCCTGGCATTTCCCAAGCGCTTGAATTGGCACGGTGGCGCACATCTGCGTGCGTTCCCTCCAAAACGGCAGTGGTAGAAGCAGAGCGTGTCTCTCTGGCGCTCCTTGATCCCCGCTGCCGCTACCGTCGGTGGCTCCTCGCCTCCTCTGGTCGTCTCGCTGGGTTCCGACGCCGCTGCGTTCACCGTGAGCGCTCTGGTGGTGAGGACGATCCGGTCTGCCTCCTGGGCTAGCGCACAGTAGTCACGCGCAGCCAGCAACAGCGAATTGGCCAGGACCGCTCTCGCCTCTGTTGGAAGGTTCCGGAGGAAAAGGTGGGCAAACAGAAAATGCCCGTCGTCCGTGCCCATTAACGCCAACATCTTCTCCATCAGATCGACAGCCGAACCATCTCCTAACTCGGAACGCGTCAGGAGTCTCTCTGCTCTCTCACAGTCCGAGAGCGTGTAGCGCCGAATCAGCACAGCTTTGAGAGCCTCGTATCTGTCGTGGGCTGGGGGCTGGTCGAGCAGGCTCGCTACCTGCTGAGCTGTGTGAGCGTCCAGCACTGCAACCACCTGGTAAAACTTGGTGTTGTCTGCTGTTATTCCCCGGAGGGTGAACTGGGCCTCGGTGTGGTGGAACCAAGAGTGCGGATTGTGCTGCCAAAAGTCCGGTAGCTTGACTGCAACAGTGCACGCATTGCTGGGGGTTCCCGTCCGGGCCGACTCCGGGGTTCTTGCCTTGTGTTCCATAATACGTCTAGGGTCACCAGTGTGGAGAGTGTGGGAAATGATGAGGCCAGTTTACGAACAGACGAAGTTTTATTAACACTCTCACATCATCCATACACAGAAAAGCATTGAATCAGTCAAGCCAGGTTCTTCTTATAAACGCAACAGATCATCTCACATCTGCATGACATTTCACATCACACTGCATAACATCTAACCCCACAATACATCTCCCTTAAACCCCCAGCTCCTTCTTCCTGTCAACTCCCCATGATGTTCCTGCCTATTATTCTCTTATGTTTAATCACTGCCTCCTGACTGAGACGCTGTCTGCTGACTCCTCTACAATATGCATTGCCACAGCATATACATTTCTATTATGGATGCAAGTTATCATTTAATTCAATCATTGATAACGGATTAACCTTATCGACTGATTAACGATTAATTGATAAGCTGCAATTTTCCTGAGAATCTGAATTTCCCTCGGTCCAATACAGTCTTTATTTATCTCTAACATATAAAAAGTTAATTATGGTTTTTGATGTACTGAATAAAACATGAACATCATATTCCTCAATGATTTATTGTACCATTTGTATTTTTTTTTTTTTTTTACTACAGACAATGGCATTTTTTGTAGTTTAATAAATTTTGTACTGTATAGTGTGTACTATGTGCTGGTACGTCTCAGTAAATTACAATTACAAATGTTATGATTTTTAATTTATTTTAAAAACTATTACCAGTATCATAAATTTATTTATTTTTTGTTATATTACAAAAAAAAAAACTTTCACGTTCTAATTTACCGAGATGCACTAGTAGACTATTTTAACAGGAAAATAAACTGTGAGCTGCTTCATCTGTTACATGTTAAACATTATCACAGTACCCCAGCAATCCAGGCAAACCCAGAATGATCTGGGTCATCTCTGTTGCCTGTTACTTCAGTGGTAACTTGAGTCCAGTCTGCTTTCCCATCTTGTGGCAAGGGGATAGGTTTTTGCTCTCGTGTAGTCTTTTTATTTGCTCCAGTCTGTTTTTCTGCTATGTTAATTTGAAGGAGGTGGACCTTCAAACTTGCGTGCTATTAGAACTTATTGTGGCACTCCCATGTAACCCGGAAGGACGAGTTTTTCAGCACATTTGATCTATGGGCTTGGCGTCTTTTTCTGTCTTTTCGGTTGAAATGTGGCAGTGGATGACCGTGTGCGCCCCTGCCTGGACGGCAATGCCACTACATTTCATAGAATAAGCTCCCATTGAAAAGGACTGCCAAGTTATCAATTAAATGACAGTTTAATTTAGTTGACTAAATTCTTATCAACAATTAATCGAAAGTATATATATATATATATATGCTTCATTTGCCTCCAGTGTTTGACGCATGCCCATAACCATCATCTGCAGTAGCGCAAATGTGCCAGTTTGTTCACCGACTATAAAAGAAATGTGCATTATACCAACAACAGCAACACGAAGGTGAGAAAATTAGCTCCTGTTTGATATTTCTACTGCTAATTGTCTTTTCTTTTTCTTTGTCTACACTTGTCATATTTCTTTTTAATTCTTTGTCTTCTTTGTCTTTGTACACAGTGACAGTGGTGCCACCTGTTGAACCG
The DNA here is from genome assembly GCA_020510985.1 of Pholidichthys leucotaenia. Taxonomy (NCBI): domain Eukaryota; kingdom Metazoa; phylum Chordata; class Actinopteri; order Cichliformes; family Pholidichthyidae; genus Pholidichthys; species Pholidichthys leucotaenia. The sequence goes on from CM035843.1 coordinate 149,933,360, forward strand.
GAGGTTGGATCTTGCACATGCGTAATCAGCGTGCACAGTCAACAAGGTCACAAAATTTGGACTTCCGGCGCCACACGAGTAGGCTGCCTTTTTGCAACAGCGGATCAATCTCTTCCTATTTCTATTTACTATCTGGCTCTCTTGCTAATCTTTCTGATCCGGCGACACCTTTATCCATCACAGACACGTAGATCGCCCAAATGTCTCCTGAGCCAGCGGATGGAGCCACTGTTTCTTGCAGGAGGCAGTACAATAGACCAGCTGTTCGCACTTAACCGGCCCACGATACTAACGCAAAAACTCGACATACCGGGAGAAATAAGATGGAAATGGCGTGGATGTCGAGCTGGAGTAAGACGGCGGGCGAGGAATATAAGGTACAGACCCGCCCTCCCATCCGTTATTATGGGGAATGTACGATCGCTACTCAGTAAGACTGACGAGCTAGCGGCTATCTCCCGCTACGAGAGCGTCTACTACGAGAGAGTAGCTTGATGCTGTTTACCGAGACGTGGCTAACAGAACTAGCAACAGATACTAACATAGAACTGGAGGGTTTCCACGCAATACGGGCAGACCGAACACCAGACAGTGGGAAAGCAAGGGGCGGAGGAGTGATAATGTATGTCAATAGCAGCTGGTGCAGACCGGGACATATCATGGTTAAACAACAACACTGCAACAAAGACATGGAGTTGCTAGCTGTTAGCATGCGGCCTACATATCTCCCGAGGGAACACTCACACGTGATCTGCATTGTTATTTATGCAAATCCGAAGGCGAACGCTGGGACAGTGCGTGATGTCATTCACTCAGTAACTGGAAGGCTGCTGACAGAACACCCAGATGCTCTTCTCCTCATCTCAGGTGATTTCAACCATATTTCACTGTCCCCCATTCTACCCACGTTCACCCAGTATGTCACATGCCACACTAGAGAGAATAAAACACTGGACTTATTCTATGCAAATACAAAGGAGGCGTATATCTCATCACCACTCCCCCCACTCAGGAGATCGGATTACAACTTGGTTCATCTCCTGCCGGTGTACAAACCCCTAGTACACAGACAACCTCCGGTCATGCGCACAGTGAAGCTATGGTCTGAGGAGGCAATGGACGCTCTAAAGGACTGTTTTGAAACCACTGCCTGGGAGCAGCACTGCGATCCACATGGTGAGGACATCGATGGCCTCACTCACACCATCACGGACTACATCAACTTCTGTGTGGACAACACCGTACCCACCAAGACCATACGGTGTTGCTCGAACAACAAACCCTGGATCAACCCTGAGATAAAAACACTTCTGAGAGGAAAGAAGAGGATCTTCAGGTCGGGGAACAGGGAGATGCTGAAGTCCGTACAGAGGGAGCTGAGGAGGAAGATCAGAGAAGGCAAGGACAGCTTCAGGAAGAAGATGGAGGACAAGCTGCAACACAGCGACATCGGCAGGGTCTGGAGAAACCTTAAAACCATCTCTGGACTCCAGAATGCCTCCCCCAAGGCCACGGGGGGCAGGGAGTGGACGAACAATCTGAACCTGTTTTTTAATAGGTTTGACCAACCGCCCTCCCCCCCAACTGCACAACAACCACTGCTGCCTCTAAAGACATCAAGACCTGCTGTCCACACCCCACTCCACCAACACCCCTCACTCCCAGCACACAGCCCCCCAACCTAACCCTCACTAAGACCCAGGTGAGGACGGAGCTGAGGAAGATCAAGGCGAGGAAGGCCTCGGGACCGGATGGCATCAGCGTGAAGCTCCGCAAGTCCTGTGCAGACCAGCTGTGTGGGATTGTGGAGCACATCTTCAACCTGAGCCTGAAGCTGGGGAGGGTACCACAGTTGTGGAAAACATCTTGTGTGGTACCTGTACCAAAGACTTCCCACCCCAAAGACCTGAACAGCTACAGACCAGTGGCCTTGACGTCTCACATGATGAAGACCCTGGAGAGACTGCTCCTTGCTCACCTCCGCCCCCTGGTGAGACCAGCGATGGATCCACTCCAGTTCGCCTACCAGAATGGTATTGGGGTGGAGGATGCAGTGATCTTCCTCCTTCACCGTTCTCTGTCCCACCTGGAGAAGCCCGGGAATGCAGTGAGGATCATGTTCTTTGACTTCTCCAGTGCTTTCAACACCATCCAACCGATGATCCTGAAGGACAAGCTGCTGTGCGCAGGGGTGGACCAGCACCTGTCATCGTGACTCCTGGACTACCTCACTAACCGGCCACAGTTTGTGAGAACCCGGGACTGTGTGTCCGACACGATCATCGGTAGCACAGGGGCTCCCCAGGGAACTGTTTTGGCTCCCTTCCTGTTCACCCTTTATACTGCAGACTTCTCACACAACACAACACAATGCACTGCCAGCTACAGAAGTTCTCTGACGACTCTGCGATCATCTCCAACGGAGATGAAGCTGAGTACAGAGGACTTATCTAGGACTTCGTGGACTGGTGCCATCGGAACTGCCTCCAGATCAACGCGAGGAAAACTAAGGAGCTGGTGATGGACTGTCGCAGGCAAGGACAACTCCTCACAGCACCAGTAAACATACAGGGAACAGACATTGAGATGGTGACATCCTACAAGTACCTGGGTGTTCATCTGAACAATAAACTAGACTGGTCACACAATACCGATGCACTCTACAAGAAGGGACAGTGCAGGCTGTTCCTACTGAGGAGACTCAGGTCTTTTGGTGTACAAGGGGCGCTGCTACAACACGGTGGTGGCATCAGCCATCACTTTTGGAGTGGTCTGCTGGGGCAGTGGCATTACAGCAGCCAACAGGAAGAGACTGAACAAACTGATCAAGAAAGCTAGCTCTGTCCTGGGGCAAAGCCTTGACCCAGTGGAGGAGATAGGAGAGAGAAGGATGGTGGCTAAACGGTCATCTCTGCTGGAGTCCGAGTCCCACCCTATGCAGGACATACTGAATGCACTGAGGAGCTCATTTAGCAGCAAATTACATCATCCTAGGTGCGCAACCGAGAGGTTTCACAGGTCCTTCCTCCCTACGGCTGTCAGACTGTATAACCTAAGCAAGGCTGCTCGCAGAGATAGCGAAAAAACGTGACGACCTAATAGTATTGAATGCAAAAGACGCAATAGACGTACACAAATGGTCCCCTCCAGTATACAACTAGGACAATATCAGTCGCTACGGAGGGTGACAATATGTATGGGTACATATTCATACTATGTAGGATAACTAAGTAGACGGTTATGCTGTTTATTCCATCTAGCTACAATGCTCCGCACTGTGTGTATATATATTTATATATTTATGTGTATATATATATATATATATATATATATATATATATATACACTACCGTTCAAAAGTTTGGGGTCACCCAGACAATTATTTTGTGTTTTCCATTAAAAGTCACACTTATTTGCCACCATGAGTTGAAAAATGAATAGAAAATATAGTCAAGACATTGACAATGATAGAAATAATGATTTGTATTTGAAATAATATTTTTTCCCTCAAACTTTGCTTTCGTCAAAGAATCCTCCATTTGCATCAATTACATCATTGCAGACCTAACATGATTGCACAAGGGTTTTCTAATCATCCATTAGCCTTCTGATGCAATGAGCAAACACATTGTACCATTAGAACACCGGATTGATAGTTGCTGGAAATGGGCCTCTATACACCTATGTAGATATTGCACCAAAAACCAGACATTTGCAGCTAGAATAGTCATTTACCACATTAGCAATGCATAGAGTGTATTTCTGATTAGTTTAAAGTTATCTTCATTGAAAAGAGTGCTTTTCTTTCAAAAATAAGAAAATTTCTAAGTGACCCCAAACTTTTGAACGGTAGTGTATATATATATATATATATATATATATATATATATATATATATATATATATATATATTCGCTGCTCTTGTTTTGCTTGTCTTCTTGATTGTTGTTCTGAGTGTTGCTGTCCCTGTGGTGTTGCAATCCTGGAATTTCCCCACTGTGGGACTAATAAAGGCTTATCTTATCTTATCGTATCTTATCTTAAATTTGGGCTGCATGTGCTCAGCCATGGAGGGACCTCGTGAGCCTAGCAGACAGGAGAGGATAACAAAATTTACGTCACACAAGCCTTGCACTCGAGCGACGCACAAAGCATAAAGGCAGCTACGTCAAGGATCTAGACTGTGCCCCATGGTCTGCCATTCCCCACAGTGGCTCTTTCCAGTGTATAATTAAATGTAATCTACAGTCCAAATGAAGAAGAACAACCCAGTTTTATTGTCATTCAATACATAGAGCCAATCATGTACAGTAGAACAAAATTACATTTCTCCGATCTACAATGTTAATCCGGAGTGGTGGCTCAGTTGGTTGAGCATCTGCCCCACAACTGGGAGGCCTGGGTTCAAATCCCAGCTGGGTCATGCCGAAGACCATATAAAAGCGGAACTTCCTGCCGTCCAGCTTGGTGCTCAGCAATAATGGAACGGAGGAGGGAAATTTGTGGCAGCGCCTTGCATGGCAGCGACCCCTCTGTTCTAGATATGATTAACATTGTAGATAAGAGAAACATAATTTCGTTCTACTATACATGACTGGCTGTATGGACTGAATGACACTAAAACTGGCTTTACCTTTAATCACATCTAGAATAAGAGGGGCTGCTATCATGCAAGGCATCGCCACAAACAACTTTTCCTTCTCCCATTCTATTACGCTGAGCACCAAGCTAGAAGGTGGGAAGCACCATTTTTATATGGTCTTTGGTATGATCCAGCCGGGGCTTGAACCCATGACCTAGCTGTGGGGCGGATGCTCTACCATTAGTCCACCACTCTGATAGCCCTCAATACAAATGTCCACATAGTGTGGCAGCGATTCTCCAGGAAACTCATTTGAACACCTGGAAAGAACTAAAATGAGGAGTTTGTGCAACTCTGTCCACCTTATTCCTAGCCCCCATGATGCCTTGCGTGAATTATGAACACAACTTCCGGTACTAGTTTACAAAGTTCAGGTTCAGGTTACTTTATTTGTACCCGTAGGTTAGATTTGTTTTGCAGTCAGGTGACATCCATATTTACAAACCACAATTACATTCAACATGAACACAAACACAGGCACACATGAAGCTGACTATAAACACGATACAAGTACTCAAGGCTCCACCAATTAGGACATATGACAAAGAGATAAGAGAAAAAGCAAAGAGATAAGAGAGAAGGATCATATTAAAAAGTTAAAAGACTAGTCAAAGAGGTTAAAAACTCAAAAGTCTAAAACCCAATAAAAGATTTAGAACCCAAATAAAAAAAGCTACAAAAATACGTAAATATAAAATAAAAATTAATAAATAGGTCACTAAATTATGTGCAATATATTGTTACATCTTGTTCAACTCTTTGACAGCAGCTGGAACAAAGCTGTTTTTGTAAAGCTGGGTTTTACTTTTTGAGACAGCAAACCTCCGTCTGGAGGGAAGAAGCTGAAAGTGGCAGTGCAAAGGGTGGGAGTCATCATTTAAAATGGAGGTAGCAATCCTCTGTACCTGTCTGGTGTACAGGGATGTCAGGCTCAGCTGTGACTCACCAAGCAAACGGCTGGACCATCTAACTACCTGATCCAAGGATTTCCTCTGTTTCAGTTTTATCTGACCTAACCATGACACCAAAGAAAAGGATAAAACAGATTCAACTAGAAAAGCACTCTGAGAGCGCAGACCTCCGCCAAGCGGCACAGTTCCCCCCATACAGTGTTTGTGTGTACGTTTTCAGATTCCCTGAGCATGAAAAGATATGAGTAGCAATTGGATTCACAATGATTATTTGTTTATTTGACATGGACAGTGCAATAAACAGACAATTAATGAATGACAATCAATGTGATAGTGATAGGATTAGTGGTTCAGTAGTGTAAAATGGGGCTATAAGGGACGGCGGGTTAATAAGGGACACTTTTGTGGGAAATGTTTTAAATGTAATTGTGCTTTTTTTATTTTGAGCAGGACGCTGAGTTGTGTTGTTATTGTCAAATATCCATGAATCCTTCATCAAATCTAGGCGGAAGCAAAATTAAAAAAGCAGAATTACATTTAGAAAAGTGTCCCATATTACCCCGCCGTCCCTTATAGCCCCGTTTTACGGTAGTAAAAGCATTGCCTCCTTGGCGGAGGTAATAAACTGAAGTGTTGGTGTGTCCATCTCCTCCACTGACGGAGGAGATTTATATTATATTGGGGTTGCGCTCCGCAGCAAAACAGAATTTAGTCTTCCCCGGCAGAGAGGTCATTTTTACGCAGCGCCTATAGCTGGGCGGGGAAGTTGTGGCAAATAATGGGGCGGCGGACAGGTGGCCATGTCAGGTTTTGCAGCGTGGCGCAAAAGCAGCCACGCTGGCGTGCCCAGGGCAGCAGTGTTTTCCGCGTGCTTTTGTGCCTAAAACGTTGAAGAACGCGGAGTTTGTGTTGGTCAGACACGACAACCAGCGCAATGTGCGCAGCGCCTATGGCTGGCAGAGGCATGCTGGGGGTCCGAGGCCAGCAGTGTTTTCCGCATGCTTTTGTGGCTAAAACGTTGAAGAAGGCGGAGTTTGTGTTGGTCAGACACGACGCCCAGCGGCCTCCATTGCGCCTGCGCACATGTTGAAAATGGCCCTATGTCACAGTGTGGAAAAATGCTTTAAAAAAATTCCTGTATCCAGACGGTGAACCGGATCACCCCCAAAATTTAATCAGTTCTTCCTTGTACCATTTCCAACAATGCCTGAAAGTTGCATGTAAATCCGTCCAAGACTTTTTGAGTTATCTTGCTAACCAACAGACAGACAGACAAACAGACAGACAGACAGACAAACACACAAACCCTGGCAAAAACATAACCTCCTCCTGGCCTTTTCGGCCTGGCGGAGGTAATAAAAGCCCGATAAAACATTGTCATTATGGTTCGGTCAATTTGGAAGCGTGCAAGTTTCCTTAAACAATGCAAATGTTGCTGACCCTTTTTGCACACCCTTTCACAGTTCTCTTCAAAGTTTAAATTACTATCAATAACCGTTCCAAGATATCTGTAAGGTTGCACACATTCAATGGTCTGGCCTTTTAGTACAGTGACTTTGTGCCTGGGAGTTTTCTTCCTAAAGTCAATAATCATATCTTTAGTTTTTGTCGTATTCAGCTGCAGGTAGGAATCCTCACACCAGTGAACAAAATCATCAACTACTGGGCCGTGGCCACTCTCACCATCCTGGAGGAGACTGACAACAACTGAATCATCAGCGTACTTTATAATGTGACTGTTGTCATGTCTGCTCCGACACATGTTTGTGTACAGGATGAAGAGTAGTGGTGACAACACACACACCTGAGGAGAGCCAGTAGAAGAACACTTTTGGTCAGACAATGTACCATTGACCCTTACTCTCTGTGTCCTGTTGGTTAAAAAATCCAGAATCCAACCCACCAGATTATTACTCAAATCAAATTGTTGCACGAGCCTTTCAACTAAAATATGAGGTTGGATTGTATTAAAAACGGAAGAAAAGTCCACAAATAAAAGCCTGGCGTGTGCCCCATTAAAATCCAGATGTTTAAGAAGCATGTTAAACAGAGTGACAGTGGCATCCTCCACTCCTCTGTGAGGCCTATAGGCAAACTGCAAAGGATCCAATGAATGCTCAGTCTGCTTTAGGACCTCAGATCTGACCAGTTTTTCAAAAATTTTCATTAAAATTGAAGTCAAGGCAACTGGTCTAAAATCATTTACCGTTTTAGGACAGCTGGATTTTGGAACGGGGACACCCACAGCATCTTTCCAGATCTTAGGCACATGTGTCTGTAAGGACTTATTAAAAATGTAGTGAAACACAGGACTCAGTTCATGTGCACAGGACTTTACCAAGCACCCACATATATTATCAGGGCCCTGACTTTTGTTCACTTTTACAGCACAGAACTCCCTTTTAACATCCTGCACCTCAATATTAAAGTGTTGATTGTCTTTGAGTTTCTGTTTCAAGTCTTGGGTTTCTGTGCTAAAATCAAAGGAGTCAAAACGACCATAAAAACAATTAAGAGCATTAGCCAGCTATGAGTCTGAGTTAAAACCACCCAAAAACACACGGTTACTGCACTCTGTGCTCTGAAGGCCTGCAATAGTTTTCATACTAGCCCAGGCTGAACCAAGCTTCTTTGCTGCCCTCTTGCTTTCCAATTCTGATTTATAATTCTGTTTTGCTCTTAAAATTTTGGACTTCAGCTCTTTAGTGGCAACCTGCAGCTCAGAAACAACCACCTGTTTAAAGGCAAGTGCTTTCCTCTGTAAGCAGGATTTAACTGATTTAGTAACCCATGGCTTGTTGTTGGGATATATTTTGACACGTTTACGTGGAACTATCATGTCCCTGCAGAAAGCCATGTATGAGCATGTTACATCCACTAAAGAGTCCAAATCTTCTCCGCAGGCGAGTGTGAACACCTCCCAGTCCGTACAGTTAAAGCATTCCTGGAGGCAGTGCACTGAATCCTCTGTCCACACGTTTATGTCTCTGGTCTTTGCCTTGTCTCTTCTGACAGCAGTTTTATATGTGGGCAGCAAATGTACACAGTTGTGATCTGAGGATCCTAAAGGAGGAAGGGGAAGAGATTTATAGGCCCTCTCTATGGATCCATAGCACAGGTCCAATGTCTTTTTTCACCTGGTTGGGCAGGAGACATACTGATAAAAGTTTTTAAGTGTCTTCTTTAGAGACACATAGTTAAAGTGGGGTTGTCACAGAAATTGGACACTTTTCCTTGTTAAAAAACAAGGACTTCGGCATCAAAAATGAGGGAACATGGCCTTTTGCACATCAAAAAGAGTAATATAATCATATCACTTCCTACAACTATCTAGGGATAGGAAGATGACCTTAAAAAGTGGCCTGGCAGACAGTAGCTCCGTTAGTTAGCTCCGCTGCTAAGATGCTAAGGCTGTAAACAAATAAAAGCTCTGCGATATATCAATGTTTCCACCGCAATAAAGTTGGTTGCAATTTGTTAAAATATGTTGGAAATAATCAAATTTACCTCAGAGCAGACATAGAATCTAGTCAGAGCCACAAAGAACCACAACACCGTGCCTGGGTGTTGTATGTGCTAGGCCCTACTCTTTTTAGTTTATATATACTTCCGTTAGACAACATTATTAGAAAGAACCGTATACATTTTCATTGTTGTGAAGATTACACACAATTATACCTGTCAATGAAGCCAGATGATAGTAATCAATTAGCCAAGTTAGAAGCCTGTCTTAAGGAAATCAAAGCTGGATGACTTGTAATTTCCTGTTATTAAATTCAGATAAGACTGGTCATTCTTGTTGGTCCAAAAAACCTTAGAAATACCTTTCCAAATCTAAATTTTAGTTTGGATACGGTTACTCTCTCTCTTAATAGCTCTGTGAGGAACCTTGGAGTTATTTTTGATCAAGATCTGTTTTTCAATTCATATATTAAATTCGTTTCTAAGACTGCCTTCTATCATTTGTGTAATATTGCCAAGATTAGGAGCATCTTGTCTCAGAGTGATGCTGAGAAACTGATCCACGCTTTTGTTCGCTCTAGATTAGATTATTGTAACTCTTTATTATCAGGTTGTCCTAAAACAACTTTAAAAAGTCTTCAGTTGATCCAAAATGCTGCAGCCAGAGTTTTAACAGGTATTAGAAAGAGAGATCATATCTCTCCCGTTCTGGCCTCCCTTCATTGGCTTCCCATAGAGTTTAGAATTAAGTTTAAAATTCTTCTTCTCACTTTCAAAGCTCTAAATAATCAGGCCCCTTTTTATTTAAAAGATCTGATACTACCTCATTACACTAATAGAGCACTACGCTCCCAAAATGCTGGATTACTTGTAATACCTAGAATCTCCAAAAGTACAATGGGAGGCAGAGCCTTCAGTTATCAAGCTCCTCTCCTGTGGAACCAGCTGCCAATCTGGATTCGGGAGTCAGACTCAATCTCTGTTTTTAAGAATAGGGTTAAAACCTTCCTTTTTGATATAGCCTACAATTAGGGAGGGATCATGTGTCTCTGAACCCTCCCTTAGTTATGCTGCTAATAGGTTTACACAGCCAGGGGACCTCCAATAATACACTGGGCTTCACTCCTTTCTTCACTCTCAATGAATTTTTTTTTTTGCTGGTCATTAACATTTGTTTGTTCTCTCCCATAGATATATAGTCGCCATCATGCTGTTTGCTCTCTACATGTCTGTTCTTTCCATCTTCTCTATCCCCTCACCCCCCAGCCAGTCACAGCAGATGACTGCCCCTCCCTGAGCCTGGTTCTGCTGGAGGTTTCTTCCTGTTAAAAGGGAGTTTTTCCTCTCCACCGTCACTAAGCGCTTGCTCACAGGGGATCGCCATATTGCTGGGGTCTCTCTGCAATTGTGGGGGTTTCCCCTGCAGTTGAGAGTGCCATGAGATGACTGTTGTTGTGAAATGGTGCTATATAAATAAAGTTGAATTGAATTGAAAATCTGTTAATTGGACCACTGTAATTAATTGTAATTAATTTTAAACTGTAATATATATATATATATACGTAGATACTGTGTGTGTGTGTGTGTGTGTGTGTGTGTGTGTGTGTGTGTGTGTGTGGGTGTGTGTGTGCGCGTGTGTGTGCACATGCGCGCGCACACACACAGTGGATATAAAAAGTCTACACACCCCTGTTCAAATGCCAGGTTTTTGTGATGTAAAAAAATGAGACCAAGATAAATCATTTCAAAACTTTTTCCACCATTAATGTGATCTATAACCTGTACAACCCAACTGAAAAACAAACTGAAATTTTTTAAGGGTAAAAATAAAAAATAAAAAACTTACAAGAACCTGGTTGCATAAGTATGCACACCCTCTTACAACTGGGGATGCGGCTGTGTTCAGAATTAACCAATCACATTCAAGCTCATGTTAAATGGGAGTCGGCACACACCTGCCACCATTTAAAGTACCTCTGATTAACCCCAAATAAAGTTCAGCTGTTCTAGTAGACTTTTCCTGACATTTTTGTAGTCACATCTTACAGCACAAGCCATAGTCCGCAGAGCGCTTCCAGAGCATCAGAGGGATCTCAATCTTCAAAGGAATCAGTCAGGAGAAGGGTACAAAAAAATTTCCAAGGCATTAAATATACCATGGGACACAGGGAAGACAGTCATCATCAAGTGGAGAAAATATGGCACAACAGTGACATTACCAAGAACTAGGTCAGTGCAATATGACAAAAAAAAAAAAAAAAAAAATCGTATTACAACAGAAGTCATCTTATATCACGATGTACATTTTCTATAAATACTACAGTTTAAATAATCATATAAAAAGGACCATCACTTTTTTTTTACTTTTATATGTCCCATTTCCCTCATAATTTTGCAGTGTTTTAAAATAGTTTTATAATGTGCATTTGAGACTTGACTCTCATAAATTTCAGGGTTTTTTCTAAATCATATATGAATAAAAAGTAAACATCAATAAGTTAAATATTCCCTGAGCCAGAGGAGAATAGCTATATAAAAAAAACAAAAACAACAAACATAACATAAAAAATGTCTGAAAATGAGAAAATTACCCATGGCTGTCACGTACAGATATAAATTAGCTGTTCGTTTAAATCAGCAAAAATTTAAGTGTAGACCTGCAGCCTGCCATTCTGGCCAGATTTAACCTGTTTGCTTCTTAGTAAAAATATTTCAGATTGGTCATGATCTGAAAATCACAGACACAAAAGGTAATGTAATAAAATAGATGTGATGACTTCAACTTTATTCACCCTTTATACTGCGGACTTCTCACACAACACAACACACTGCCATCTACAGAAGTTCTCTGACGACTCTGCGATCGTTGGCCTCATCTCCAACGGAGATGAAGCTGAGATTTTAGTTTGTTTTTCAATTGGGTTGTACAGGTTATAGGTCACATTAACAGTGGAAAAAAGTTTTGAAATGATTTATCTTGGTCTCATTTTTTACATCACAAAAACCTAGCATTTGAACAGGGGTGTGTAGACTTTTTATATCCACTGTGTGTGTGCGTATATACAGTATATATATATAAAATCAGAGTCTGCCCAAGTAAGCTTAAAAGGTAAAAAGATAAGAGAAACAGCACACATAAAAACTGTTGGGAAAAATTGTATATACTGTATGCATATAAACAGTTATCATTTTATTAATGATTCATGAAATGAAGATTGATATTCTTATATGTATGATGCTTTTTCTTATTAGTCATAAATACAACTTGTGCTTCTTATAATCACTGTTAGTAACTAAGCTGCATCACCCTTCTGTTGTTCATCTGATGTGTGATAAAAGAGTGTTGACATATATGCTGTATCAAGACTTGTCCCCTGTACACCCTGTGTGTGCAGGGACATTGCATGAACAGAGTGTTCATACAATTTATCTCCTACACACACTTGAAGACATACGGAGCGTACTTTTTGCTTATGTGGTAATTCTGTTTGTTCTGCTTTTGCTGAGTTTATCACATACTCCATGTATATAAAGAAAGCAACTGCGGATTGTCCGGCAGTATTCAACTCACTCTGTATGTGTGTTGATACTCCTTGTGCAAGTAAAACTTCTAATTTCTAAAAGGCTCTGCGTGTCTTAAGTCTGATCTTTGATTCAGTCTAATACCTTTTTGTACTCTGTATTTGTGAGGTTATATTTCAGACTTCTGACATAGCTGGTGCCGAAACCCGGGACAGCTGAGATCCAGGTGGAGCGGGGAAGGGATGTGTGTCCTGCAGGTTGAAAATTGGAAACCCGACTTGAGGGAACGCTGCCGGAGACTCTCCTTCTCCCGGCTCTAATCTGGTGACGGCTGTCTTACTGATAGAGCCTAAAAAGTAAGTTACAAATTTTTCCCTTTTCAGATTGACTGTAGTAGACGTATATGAAGAATAACCGAGCCTCACAATTCACAATTTCCCATTTTTAAAGAACCACGGGTCAGCTGACGAGCAAGTAAATGGTAGTACAAGGCGGCGTCCTGTACTTTTCCTTGTGGTTAAAAACCGCTGCAGGAATGCAGTGGTCTTAGGAAGTAACGTGACGGCGATTCACGGTTACTGACCGGTCAGGTTTTAAATAAAGAGGGGTGCAAGAGACAGTGTGACGGCGATTCACAGACTGTTTGGTGGTCAGGTTTAAAATAAGTAGGGGTGAAGGAATTCACCCAAATTGGGCAGTAATAGTGTTGCAGTCGGCGTACCGTTCAAACGTTCCTGACCACGAACCCACCTCAAAATTGGCGGTAATAGTGTTGCAGTCGGCGTTACTGTTCAACGTTCCTGGCCATCTAAAAATGGGGAATTGTGTTAGAAGACCAGATAGGCAGACGAATAAACAGAAGAAAAAACAGGACATAGCGCGCGCAGCTGTAAAAAATTACAATAACAGACAAAATGAAAAGGGAAAAATAAGGATCCAGAAAAATACTTAAATAAATGGAAAAAAGGATTTCTCATTCAAGCCCACGTTGAACGTGGATGAATGCCAGGCATTGTTAACAACCATGAAAAGACGTCTAATAAACCTGTTAAAACAGGCAAACCCAGTGCGGAGCTCCAATGTGCCATCTTGTGGTCACAAGCGGCAGAGGCTTCCCAACGGAGAGCTGATGAAGCCAGAAAACTCCACTATTGGAAAATCCACCCCCATACCCCAAACCGGGACCTAAGGCGGGCCCGTATTCCACTCTTTCACAAGAAGCCCGAGAGGTTGGGAAAAGGAGGAAGCAAATAAAATCATAATTAAATGGCAGCAAAACTGGATAACGTTAAAATGGGCAATGAGAACGTTGTTTTATCTATTATCTATTCTGTGTGTGTGTGTGGTGTGTGGTGGTTGATCTGTGAAGAAAGTGGTCTAAATATGGGTGTACTTTTACAAAGTTTTGGGTTTTTATTTTTTCAATTTAACTCTGTGGGGTCTTGATTAATGTTGCGTACGTGATAAACTGTTTACATATTTAAAAAAAGGAGGAAAAAAAAGCAATTTTGGACGCATTACTGACCTTTGTCCTTGACTGAATATGACAGTGCACTTTATAGGAAAAAAAGGACTGACGTGTGACAATGTGACTACAGGCCATACTATGATCATATTATGATGTCATTTAATAATGCCTAATCACTGAAGATTTATGTTTACCCTATATCACATGATTTAGAGCACAGAGGATCAAAACAGATTGATAATTATTGGTGTCTGTGCATATGATCTGCCAGAGGCTGTGGATTATCAGACAAAGGTCTTGGAGAAAGAATCACTTTTTGAAGCCAAGTATGACTTTGTATGACATTGTAGATAACATAAGATGTACTGATTCAAATGACTTTGACTTTACAAATGTAATGTTTATATGATTTTATACTGATATTACTCACCACATAATGGTGCGGTAACAATATATTTCAGAAATGTGACAGCAATGAGGGATGTGCTTCTCCTGATTCAGCGGTGGCCAAGCTGGGTCAGGGTGAACTACATTGCACTCCATAATTTACCAAGGAATGTATGAAATAGGGACATTCCTTGTAAAACATTAAATCGAATTCTAAATTGGCAAAACGTCCGCCTTTCCTTTGACTGAAAGAATGTGACACAATATTTCAAATTCAACCCATCTGTGTTCAATTGGACAAACTGATCTTATTTATCAATGCTGAAGCATATCAAAAATGCACAGATAGTTATTTTGTTTTTCTTAAATGAAATTTGTAAACTATTTCAAGAGATGTCACAAAAGGAAGCTATAATTATTGAGATCTCATCTTGAAGGAACTGGGCTACCTGCAAATTTTATTTAAAACTAAAAATGGTAACACGGACTTCCGGTTATGGCTGCCACGTAGGACGGACGTGTCTCGCTCTGCTCTGCTCCTGGAGAAAAAAATCGGCAAATAACTCTCTCATTTGGGACAGAACGTATCCCAGCATTTGAGCGAGGATATGTCGGCGAAGCCTAAGGCTGGAAAACCAGGAAAAGGAAAAAGCGAGCCGCCGAAACAGTCCAAATTAACGGACTTTCAGGTCTGTGACGCAGCAAACAAGGCTCCATATATGGCGGAGGAGGCTGGCGGCGGTGCGATTTCTGCGGGGAATGGCGCAGATGCGCTGATGGCTGCCATGAGTTCAATGAGAGCGGACTTTTCCTCTAGATTTGATGGGATTATGACAGCGTTGGAAGGAATAAGAAAGGAATTGGGTGACTGTGTAGAACGAACGGCGCAGATGGAGCTCCGTCTCGCTAGTGCTGAAGATGACGTCACCCGTCTTCAATTAAAGGTGCGCACTTTGGAAAAAAAACAATAAATCTCTGGAAGATAATATTTTGGATTTGGAATCTCGGTCGAGACAGAATAATTTGAGGCTGGTGGGTCTTCCAGAGGAATCAGAAGGTCGGGACGTATGTTCCTTTCTGGAAAAGTGGATTCCGGAGGTGCTGGGCAGCGAGGAGTTGCAATCAGCAGTGGTTCTGGAAAAAGCACATCGTATTGGCCCACGGAGAGATAAGGGACCGCCGAGGACCTTAATTATGAAGTTTCTTAGCAACAGAGACAGGATGAAGATCTTCAACGCTTGCACGTGCTAAAGGAGAGATTAAACACCAGGACCAGCGATGTGGGTTCTACCCAGATTTGGCCACAGGAATCCAACAATTGAGGAAGCAGTTTGATCCCGTACGTAAGGAGCTGCGCAACCTTGGGATTCGTCATGGTGTAATCTATCCTGCGAGACTGCTGACCACGTATGAGGGCAGAACCCACATCTTCAAGACCCCAGAGGAGGCGCAGGAGTTCATCAAGAAGATCAAAGAAGAAGAAGAGACTGGTGGGAGCTAAGCATGAACAAAATATAAGGTAGAATAATTAAGCATTTGCACAGGCATCTGACTGACTTGAAGTAAATAGTAAGTTTACAAATTATAGATTGTATTATATATTAAAAAAACAAAAAAAAAAAACAAAACAAACAAAAAAAAAAAAACTATGATGTACAAAGTGTTAAAAATTTTGGAGTTAAGTTGGAAAACTACAGAGGAGAGTTAATGTTACGTCATTAAAAGTAGTAGAGTTAGGGTGATTGGGAGGATGAAGAAGGAGGGCTTAGGCTGTTCCCCGTGGGTGTGGAACGTCGATGGCTATATCGGGAGACAGAATTTTTCTTTTGATTTTGGGGGGTTTGCCACAAGTGTGGGAAGGGGAAATTTGTTTGTGAGTAGTTTGTAGGATGAATGTTCAACCACTCATGTTTTTGCTTCTCTGTATGAGCATGTTTACACTGCAAGGTAATCCTAAACTCTCTATTGATCATGGACCAAAGTGTTTAATCTTAATTTAACTTCATGGAATTGCAGAGGTCTACAAAATTTAAAAAACCTTAAACAAGTTATGAATAAAATAAAGGACATGGGTTCTAGAATTGTGTTTTTACAAGAAACTCATCTGATAGAGGAGGATGTTAAAAGAATTAGGAGTAGATGGCAGGGAGGTGTATTCACCTCTTCATTTTCATCCCGAGCCAGGGGAGTTATGACTCTCATACATAAATCAGTTCCTTTTCAAGTGAAAAATGTAATTGGAGACAAATTTGGAAGATATGTATTCATTCAAGGTTCTTTGCTATTAGAAAATATAAATCTTGTGAACTTATATGGTCCCAATATAGATGATCAGAAGTTCTTTGCTAATTTATTTCTCATCTTATCATCACTTACAGGGCAACATATAATAGCAGGGGATTTTAATTGTACATGAATCCAGGTGTGGATAGATCAACAGGACTGGATTGTACGCACATTGGATGTAGGATGACTATTAATCATTTTATGAAAGAATTGAGATTGTTAGATATATGGAGAGAAATGAAACCACAAGTTAAAGCCTATTCTTGTTATTCCAGTACCTACAAGACATTCTCACGTATTGATTATTTTTTGATTTCCACAGAATTAAGGTCCAAGATTCAAAACTGCTTTTATGATAACATCGTGATCTCTGATCATGCACCCTGTTGTCTAATATATGTAGATAAAAAATTGACAAAGGAATCAGGTAGATGGCAATTTCAGCATAAATGGCTTCAGGATGAGGAATTTGTCAAGTATATAGAAAAACAGATAGACCGAGTTCTTTGACATCAATACTACACAAACATCAGCATGTGTAAAGTGGGAGGCTTTCAAAGCTTTTATTAGGGGACATATTATTAGTTATACAGGATCAAAATCTAAGAAGACTCGAGAGGAGAGAGCTAAATTGGAACATAAAATAAAAAATCTTCAGGAAAAAGTGTATGCAGGAAGTGACCCAAGGTTGGAGAATGAATTACTGATTTTGAGAGCTGAATACGACAAAAAATCAGCGAATAGAGCTGCCTCGAGTCTTCTAAGATTGAAACAATCTTTTTATGACAAGGTGAAAAATCAGGAAAATTATTAGCATGGCAGATTAAACAATTGGAAATTAAAACACCAATTACCAGTATTATAAGTAATGGACAGGTAGTTATAGATCCTTTAGAAATTAATAGAGCCTTTAGAGATTACTATGAAAAAATTATATGATACCAAAAATGAACCTGATTTAACAAAACTAAATGGGTTTTTGAACGAACTATCTATACCGTGTATTCCAAATGAAAACAGGGAGATATTGGAGTCTAAAATTAGTCAAGAAGAAGTTGGGCTAGCATTGATAATATGAAATCAGGAAAAAGTGCAGGACCAGATGGTCTTCCAGTTGACCTTTATAAAAAATTTAAGAATAAATTAATAAAACCTTTTTTGGAAATGGTTTTAGAAGCATTTCAAAATAATAATTTACCATCATACATAAATAATGCCTTAATTATACTGCTGCCAAAACCATGTAAGCCCTCTAATAAATGTGAAAATATGAGACCAATAAGCCTATTAAACGCCGACCTTAAGATAATCTGTAAAATTTTAGCAAGACGAATACAAGAAATTTTACCAAATATTATTAATCGAGATCAGAATGGCTTTATAAAGGGTAGACAAGGGCTTCCATAATGTAAGAAGACTATTTAATATTATTTATTTTAATAAAGAAGCACCGGATACAGCTCTCCTATCATTGGACGCCGAAAAGGCCTTTGATAGAGTTTGAATGGCCCTTTCTTTTTGAAGTCCTACAAAGGTTTGGACTTGGAAATAATTTCATAAAATGGTTCAAATAATATACAATAATGCTACAGCAGAAATCCTAACAAATAACAATATTTCAAAACCAATAAAAATCAATAGAGGATGTCGACAAGGCCTGTCCACTTTCACCTTTACTGTTTACTATGGCAATTGAACCTTAGCGATAGCGATACGTTTACATTCACAAATATATGGAATTAAAGTTGACCAACAGAAACATAAAATCTCCCTGTACGCCGATGATATAATTTTGTTTATGTCGAATCTAAAAAAATCAATTCCAACCTTGTTGAATTTAATAAAGAATTTTGGGGAAATATCAGGATATAAAATAAATAAAACTAAATCTTCAATATTAATGCTAAATGAGACCCAGAGAAATTACCCAGCCCCTGAGGTAAATCAATTCAATGTTGTAAATCAGTTTAAATATTTAGGAATCCAAATTATGCCTAAGCTAGAATCAGTCGCCAGTGTCAACTATGAAGCCTTAATGTCAGATATCAGTGAGTTAACTCAGAGATGGATGTCACTACCAATGTCGATGATCGGGAGAATCAATATACTTAAAAGTAATATTTTACCTAAAATACTTTATTTATTTCAATACATTCCCTTATCACCACCTTTAGATCTATTCTCAAGAATAAAAAAAAAGTTAGTGGAATTTATATGGAACAACAGGGAGGGCTAGATTACGTTTGTCTTTATTATATTTACCATTTGATCGTGGAGGTCTGAAATGTCCAAATTTTATGTTGTATTATTGGTCGGCACAACTGAGGTCTATGACATATTATTTTTCTTCAAATGATCTCCCTCACTGGACTGAAATGGAATCATACAATTTACCTTTACCTCTTCCCATATTCATATACTCAGATTCGGCAAAAAAATTACAAAAACAAGTTAAAAATTCCATTTGTAAAGCATATGATCAAAATATGGTGTGAAGCTAAAAACTATTTAAAAGAACCACAGTTATTGTCACAATTTAGTCCAATATGGGGTAATCAATATTTTAAACCAGGGAGAGCGGACGCTGTATTTAAAGTATGGAATTTAAAAGGGATACTAAAAGATTCAGGATTTATATTTGCCATGTGCAGACAACATAATGTCTTTTGAAGAGCTGAGGATCAATTTAATCTCAATAGAACACATTTTTTATATATCTTCAACTTAGAAACTTTATTCGATCAAATCAAAATAAAGCTCTCACTCGACCTATTTATTCATCCTTGGAAAAAATGATGATGAAAGATAGTAAAGGAAGCGGTATTATTTCAGAGTTTTATAACTCATTGACACTATCTTCAAGTGAAAATTCACTGAAAAGATTAAACTACTGGAAAGAAGATCTGCAAATTGAAATTTCAGAGGAACAATGGGAATTGGCTTGTACAGAAGCTCAAACCAAATCAATAAATGCACGCCTTAAATTGATACATTTCAAATGTTAATGCGGATGTATGTTACACCGGAGGAGTTAAATAGATATAACAAAAATATACCAGATACATGCACAAAATGCATGGAAAGTAAAGGAACCCTATTTCATTGTTTATGGGAATGTAGATTAATAAGAATGTTTTGGGAAGAGGTGAGGGTAACAATTGAAAAAATAATCTCAAAACAAATCATATTGAATCCTAAACTGTTTTTGTTGGGTCTGTACCCCAGAAAAGCATAATTTTAATAAAAGTGAAAGAACATTCATAGACCTCAGTTTGCTTAATGCCAAAAAATGTATTGCACTATTATGGAAAAAGACTCATAGACCAGATGTGACTCAGTGGTTAAGACAGATGTTAACAAACCTTCCATTAGAAAGAATAACATATATACTAAAATCAAAGGAAATTGTGTTTGAGAATATATGGAGACCTTATGTTGATTATAGTAAAAATTTAAACATAACTCTTGAAGAAGAAGGTGAATGATGTGTGTGGACCTTGTAAATTCCAAACTGGTGAACATAATATGTATACTTATGTATTGGATTGTCTAGACTAAACAGAGGAGCATTGTTGAAGACATTGATTTTGTTGGTGGTTGTTGGTGTTTTTAGTGCATTTTTTTTTTTGTAGTACTTTAGTGTTAGTGTTGATTGTTTGTATCATGTTGTAAAAAAAAAAAAAAAAGTTCATAAAAGATATTGTGGAAAAAAAAAAATGGTAACACACTTCCTTGCAGTAAAAGAATCAAACAAATACCCTGTAACTTTGCTGCATGTATCAAAGCAGAGGGTATCAAAGAAATTAATTAGCAAATAATTAGCAATCCTCACAGAAAATAGATAATGCATAAAAATTATCAATAAATGCAATTTTATTTACATAAGTGCTTTTCATTTCATTTTCTGTAGTGCCAGGATAAACATATGGCTGCAGTTATTAACTCAAATACAGGCTGGGTCAATACAGACCACCTTTTTATTATTTATGGGATAATACAAATAATAAGATCATGCCCTCTATTATCCTACACATTTCCCATGTTGTGGAGGAGGGGGGCGAACAGCAACTCTCTCCCTCTCCTCTACTTAGCAAAGGAAGAAGCGAGCGATAGGCTTGCTCTGTAAAAACAGAAGCGGTGCGTTATGCTGTAAGCCGGTGTTGTCTGGGGTTAAACATATCTGTATCTGTACAGATAGTAAATATGCTTAAGCACATGCCACCTGCCATAACGCTACTCACTGTGCCTGCTATTGGTCTTTTAGGACAGTCATCTTATTAATAATGTTGACTGTTTTAAATGACTGTCAAAATAATATGGACCTTCCTCCTGTTTCATGTGTAAATAATTAGATATACATTTGGCTTGTCTGATGAAAAATTGCTCTGCCACCCACATTATACAGATGAGCTGTCCTGGTGGTACATGGCCAACCATGTGCCAACAGGAGGAAATCAATAAAGAACCACCACCGACAACACTAGACACTCCCACTCCCACTGCAGTACGTATTGCTGAATGACCATCTCGGATTCACCTTTCACACGCTAAAAGACTACGGGTGCCTGTAAGTGAACTAACTAACTTGTTTCCCTGAGTAAGTCCAGTACAAAGGGGGCATGTCCTTTTAAGGACAAGGCCGTCTCAACCCTGGTGAAGAAAGAGGCCCGGAGGGGTACTCTCTCAGGTGGAAGCATGGCACCAAAACTATTGATGACTCTGTGCTCAGCACTTCTCCTGGCAGTGGGGTGGTAATCTCTTTCTGATTCAAGGACAAGGAACCCATGAAGCACGGACAATGAACAATACGCATAACCTATGGTACCAGACAATGGTGGTTTTGGTGAGAGGACTGGGAATCGATACTTCTTGCTATGTGTGTTCATTGCTACCCCATTTACACAAGACTGCAATACCCATGATTGACTACAATACCCATGATCCCTGTTCCACTGAGTGAAGAGAAAACGCCCGGAGCGACAATAGCGATGAACTCTCGTCTCAGTCTGTTTAATACAAGCAATAATGTTGGACATTGGATGGTGGGGAATTTGTCAGAAAGGTATCTTAATAGATTGAATGTCACTATTACTGATTACACTGAGTCTAAGATTAGAATATTTAATATTATTGGGATTGGAACTTCTTTGCTTGCAGTTAAGAAGCATTTAATGAAAGTAAATCCTACACTGTTTACTTCACCAATCTGCTTTCACAAAAATTGTAGTAAAAACAGTTTCAACCCGGGTATTTCACAAAGATGCAATGATACTAAGGAAGTGACCTGTGAAGTGTCATATTATGATTCTGTCTGTAGAAATGTATTTCACTTTCCCTATATTGCTGCTGGAAAATTCACCTTAAAGAGGAAAAATTGTACTTTTAACTGTAGCAATAATCCTACTGTTTTTTATCCAAATGATGTTGGGTATGGATTCTTGGAAAACCAATGGGTACTCTTTTTCCAATGTATGGCAGTGCTCTAGCTATACGTCACATGAATGCTTAATAATGTCAATGTAGGAAATCTTTTGAAGTTACATTATACTGATAATTGCATATGATTAAAAAGATTAATAAAATAATAAACAGGAGGAAAATGTTGGGAAAAATTGTATATACTGTATGCATATAAACAGTTATCATTTTATTAATGATTCATGAAATGAAGATTGATATTCTTATATGTATGATGCTTTTTCTTATTAGTCATAAATACAACTTGTGCTTCTTATAATCACTGTTAGTAACTAAGCTGCATCACCCTTCTGTTGTTCATCTGATGTGTGATAAAAGAGTGTTGACATATATGCTGTATCAAGACTTGTCCCCTGTACACCCTGTGTGTGCAGGGGACATTGCATGAACAGAGTGTTCATACAATTTATCTCCTACACACACTTGAAGACATACGGAGCGTACTTTTTGCTTATGTGGTAATTCTGTTTGTTCTGCTTTTGCTGAGTTTATCACATACTCCATGTATATAAAGAAAGCAACTGCGGATTGTCCGGCAGTATTCAACTCACTCTGTATGTGTGTTGATACTCCTTGTGCAAGTAAAACTTCTAATTTCTAAAAGGCTCTGCGTGTCTTAAGTCTGATCTTTGATTCAGTCTAATACCTTTTTGTACTCTGTATTTGTGAGGTTATATTTCAGACTTCTGACAAAAACAATATAAGAGTAGAAGTTCAAATCCCATTTAAGGGAGAGAA
>CM035843.1:149961253-150090251 GCA_020510985.1 Pholidichthys leucotaenia
CAGCTCTTCTGGCTGCCTGCAAGTCCACCACACTGCTGCTGTGTTCTGTGCCTGTCTTTTGGGATTGTGTGTGGGACCTCGCTGTAATGCAGTTAGACGTCATCTTTTGGGCTTCTGGGTGGGTTTATCAGCTGCAGCTTTCCTCTTTTGTGTTGTTGGATCAGAGTCGGTAAAGGGACGGGCAACAAGCTCAGGTAGGAAAACTTTATAAAAAAAAGTTCTGCGCCACTGGTAAAAGTGTTTGCTCCCACAGGTCAGAATCTGGTGTGACGCGTACAACAACACAACTTTTTGTGGTCCACACAACAAAGTCACAGAAATGTGAGCCTGTCACAAAGATTTGCGTTTGTACCTGCTTGTAGTACTTGTGACTGTGCTTGAGTTCTAGTCTCCCATCAGAGAGTTTCAGGTAAAAATCCTTGTCTGCACAGGCCTGCAGGATGTTGTTGTGGTGCTTATATGGGATTTTATTTCCACACAGCCTTTTTCACAACAGGTGCAGGACACAAGTGCATCAGGGGTTGCACCAACTTCAGGAAAGGAGGGGTTGATTATAAAATATTATAAGCACACTTTCACATGTATATCGGGTGCATAATTCAATTTATGGCATGCACTTATTTTATTTAGTTCATAAATACTTGTAATCAAGACAAGAAATATAAAAAACCCACACCTTTGTGAGCACAGCTTTCTTCAAGTCTCCCTTGTACATCTACAAGTCATGCACCCCATCCGTCTGTGAACTGCACTTTTGCTTGCTTCACAAGACTAACTTTACTAAAACTTCATGTGTGTATGGACTTATGCTTACAGTCATATAATATAAATGAAGGCATGGTCGAAGTTTGGCAGAATGTTTACATCCGAACTCCATGTGATATGTTGGTAGGGATCTAGTGTGGCGGAAGAATAATATGCGGCGAACTGAGAGTTTAAAAGGGTGTTTATTATCATTCATCCCGCCATCAATACTCACTCCAGCCCTGTGCAGGCGGGCTGGAGCGGGTCCTCAGGATCCACGATGTTGAGGGGCTGTCCCGTTGAACGTGCGGAGGTCCACAGCAGCTGTAAGAAGAAAAAATTAGTCACTGACTCCTCTCGCGGTTAAGTCCTGCGAGGATTAATAGTGGCCATTAGGGATGGGCATTCGGTGAAATTTTCTTCACCGATCGTCGGGAGAATTAATGATTAATAATCGGTTAATCATTAACATTTTTAGGTACGTAACAAGGCAGGTAGACTACATTAGAACATCAGGTGCACGGAAGGGAGAGAGCGGCACAACTCAAATCCACCTCTCTCTCTGTTCGCTGGTTGTCGTGTTGGCTTCGCTCCGGGAATCTCGCAAGCTGATTGGCCGAGACGTTTCACCCCGCAAGCTGATTGGCCGAGACGTTCATCACCCCGCAACGCTGATATGGCCGAGACGTAAATCATTTTCATCCTTGAGTTACGTATCTTGTTATAAGAATAAGAGTTTCTAAAAACATATTTATGTACACTATATTTCATCTACGTATGTATGTACACTTACACACACTGTGTCTTCTACCGAATCTTCATGACCTTCAATAAAGTTTCTGAAAAAAAAAAAAAAAAGAATCTTCACGACCGCCATTACTCAGCGCGCAACCACTGTTGGCGGTTTCTTGAATGAATGAATGAATGAATGAATTCAAGATTCAAGAATCTTCACGACCGCCATTACTCAGCGCGCAACCACTGTTGGCGGTTTCTTCGCGTAATAAGGGTGTTCCATGGACCCTGTCGATGAGGTATATTTGTATGCTGCATTGCAGTGATTGCAGTTACACCTGGTCATTTTTTTAAACTGAAATGGTCCCACGCAACACTTCGCCTTAACCGCTTGCCCTACGGAAGCTCGTATGTATCAACTGAGGCACGCCGGGGTACGGCGATGGTGTAATGTTGCCCCCTGGTGCCCAAATTTTGCCATTGCATTGTTTGAGGACGGCCGTGCATAGGCCTAATAACCTCGGATTGTTTAAAAAAAAAAAAAAAACGGTTTGTCGACGAAAATGAACTTCGTCGGTGAAATTCTTAATGATCAATTATCGGTTAATCGGTAAATTATGCCCATCCCTAGTGGCCATGAAGAAAAACAGGAGCTGCGAGGCTGCATAGCGGCTGTGAGAAAAAAACAAAAGCAGAGGGACTTGGCGTGCTGACTTTAGGTGCGGGCGCAGCCCTAAAGCCCTCGGAACAGCTGACGGCTGAATTCCTGTTGTGCGCTGTGGCTGAGACCCATACAAAATCCTGTGAGCGAGCTGCGTGTGATGCTTCAGGTGTGTGAGCAGCCCTGAAGGTTCCGTGTGCAGCGGCGAAGGACGCTGTCGGTCTGTGTAGAGCCGGTATGTCCCGTGCGTGGTGCGCTGTCCTCATAACCCCCCGGCTGCGTGTGTGCAGGGGTTCGGTGCGTGGGTGGTCCGCTGTAGAGGCGAGTCAGGGTCAGGGAGCTTGCTGGAGATCAGCGTAGTCGACGCCGATGGCCATCCCTGTTGTAGTTGTTGCGTAGTTCGCTGTGTTGGGTCATGGTGCGTTGGAGCATTGGAGCAGTGAGAGGGAGGAGACGATCTCTGTCCCTTGGGCTCGTGTCGATGCGGAGGAGCGATGAGAGGGAACAGGCGATCTCTGTCCCTCAGGCTCATGCAGATGCGTTGGAGCGGTAGAGGGAAGGAAACGACTCTGTCCCTCAGGCTCGTGTCGATGCGTTGGAGCGGTGAGAGGGAGGTAGACGATCTTTGTGTCCCTCGGCCGGTTCCAGCGTGGATGTCCAGGTCAGAACTCGTGAGGAGACACAGAAGGCGTGTGTCAGCAGCAGTAGTCAGAGAGAGAGTGTTACAGAGCGATGCAGTAATTATACCCCACTACAGACAATACATGAAAGGCATGTTATCATCAAAGAGACTGCAGGAAGGCATGGGACATTTGCATTACAGTAAGAGCAGGAAGCATGAACACAATGCATGAATGGCACATTAACATCACAGTACTGAGCAGGAAAGAGCTAGACGAAGCGAGGCTGCCTGCTGACATTAATACACACATTTCACTGTTATGTTAATTGCTCTAGCTGAGCGCTGTGCTTGTCCCAGTCTGTTGTGGGGGCGCCCCACACTAGTCCATTAACCCCTTCAAGCTTCACCAAATTGCGTGCCTTTGCAGTCCCATTCAATTTGGCGGAGTACGGTCCCTTTAAATTTTCCTTCACGGTCCATTTTGTGATTTTTTTTTTTTTATTTTTTTTTCCGTTCATTCACAAGAAATGCTGAGTCGCTGTGTGTTTGCAGCCCATTTACGATCGCTGAACCTACCCCGCCCAGAATGCATTGCGCGTTTGTCACGTGGGCTGGCGAGGTTAATTGGTCTCTGCAACTGGCCAAAATGACAAACAACTTTTAGGTTTTTCCTTTCACTACTGACAAAAATCTGTCAATAACGGACACTTTTCAGTTAACGCAACCTCTGATATGTACTGTATGTGTTGTTTGACGGCAGCCAAAAACAAACAAAAAAACCCCGCTGTTTTCCTTCAATCAATCAATCAATCAAAGACTTTATTCCAGACTCAAGGTCCATCAAAAAAGTAAAAAAAAGAAAAAACAAGACAGTTGAAACAATCAAAAAGTTACAAAAAAACACTAAGACACAACTGCTAAGAGAAGTACAAAGACAGTACAGACTTTAAAAAGACTTAAAAAGACAACTGTACCAGTGCCTTCTAAACTGTGACTGACAGCGAATAGAACTGAGCTTAATGCTAGACATGACTTGAATGATTTCATTTCTAGATACATCAAGCCGACAGATGAATTTATACATAAGATCCTTATTACTGCATGCAGAGTATTAACACGTGATGAGACAAATAACTCGGAAGCACTGCACCATCGAGGCTTTTTAAGTAAAATTCTTAAGGCATCATTGTAGGCAACCTGTAATTTCTGCATACTTTGTTTCCTATAATTTATCCATAAATGAGCAGTGTATAAAGGTGTACAATAGGTTTTAAAAAGAACCAGTTTCACCCTCATCTGAACAAAAACCAAATCTGCATGCAAGAATATTTGCTTGCATGTAGATTTTGCGGCGTTGTCTGAAAATATCATCATCATCAGTCAATTCTATCATTAATAAAATGTCCCAGATATTTAATTTTATCCCTGACAATTAATTCCCTGCCTGCCAATTCAAAGACAGGAATTTCATTAACAAATCTTCTTTAGTGCGGCAAATCAGCACACAACTCTTATTTGTATTATATTTTATGTCATTTTCCTCTCTCATAAGCACTACACACTCTTAATAACTCCTGAAGACCAGCACTACTTGAGACTGAGAATAACTAGATCATCAGCATACCATAAAATGATTCACTAACTTATTCCCTATTAAAACACCCAGTTTTACAGGCATTCAGTTGCTTTGAGCAACTCATCCATGTAAAAGATTAAATAGAATAGGGGACAGTATACTGCCCTGTCTGACACCACTGCTCACACCAAATGGGGATGAATGACTCTTCCCCCATTTCACCAGCATCTTCTGATGTGCGTACCAGTAAATCAGGATACGTACTAAGTACTTGGGAACCCCCCTGTCAATCAATTTCCTAAACAATATCCTGTGATTTAACACGATCAAATGCCTTGGAGGCGTCAATAAAACACAGAAAGACTGAAGAATTTTGATTTCTGTACTTATTTATAATTTCTTTTAAAGCATATATGCACAGATCTGTTCCATGATGGGGTTTGAATCCAAATTGATGATCAGTAGATTTGATGAATACATTTAATTTTTCAAACATGATTTTTTCCAGTACTTTAGATATTATATTGGCTATAGCTATGGGCCTGTAATTATCCAGGCTACACAGCTTGCCAGCTTTATCTTTAATGACTGGTACCAACACAACAGACAATAAAGATTCTGGTAACATCCCATGAATCATGAAGCTGGTGAAACAGATTGCAAGAAGAGGAGCAATTCTTGAGCTAGCATATTTAAGATGCTCAGCAGAAATACAGTCTAAACCACTCGCTTTGTTATCTGATAACTCTCTAATGGCTTTGGTCACTGCATGAGTGTCAATCAGGAGCGAATCGTCCCTTTCTACTTTCCCTACCTTATAAGTTCATCCTTAGTTGAATTAAATAATGAGTAAAAGTGTTGCCGCCAAAGATCCACAATATTTTCTGTACCTGAAATGCCTTCCAAAGTACAGGGCAAAGACGTTTTTACTGTTACTAATCCGTCTAAGCTCCTTCCAAAAATCTGTGACATTCTTATCTAACAATTTCTTGGCCAAGGAATTACTTCTCATTAGCTGCTCATTTTTAGAAATATGACGAATAGCATACTTAAACTTTGCATTTGTACATTTCTTCATCTCAAATTCTGGCCCTTGTCTGGGTCTCCCAGCCACCACCCATGCTTTATATGCTTCCCGAGCTTCAGAATAAGGCACAGCTACGGCCTCATTCCAGCCAGGTCTAACATTATGTGTTTTACGTATTTTCTTATAATAAGGCTTGCTGTCCTTATACAGGGAGTTAACTATAGCATTGTACAAACTACAAAGGTCTTTCTTATGCTCGACAATGCTACAGTTCACATCGCTGCACATTACAGCACCTCTAGGAAGACATACAGTATTTTACTCAAGGATTTCCTTGTTAGATCAGATGGCTAAATGTACATATCTATCGATAAACAAATGTACTCGAGTAAAAGAAGTTTTCTTCATAACGATTTCCCCTTGACCTTAGTTATTCTAAGAGATGGAACGTTAAGATGAAATGCTAAACTAAACTGTAGATGAACACAGTTCGACAGAGGAAACAGTCCTCACCACTGGAGCGGCTAAGCTGGTTAAGCTAGCTGGTTTTTAGCTTGGTTCACGGTTCTTTTAAATACTGTTTGCAGACACGGAGCCAAAACCTTCTCCGGGTAAGCTTAGTTGTCGTCTTACAAATATTCCTTACCTTTGTTGATGACAAAAAGTCTTTTCAGCAAAGCTCGGGCCTAAAGCGCTACTGTTGCTGACATATTTGAGCAGAAACACGCAGGCGCTAAAATGACGCCACAAAATTGCATCACAAAATGACTCGCACCGTTGTCATAGTTACCAGCCGCAGTCCCATGTTTCTGTTAATACTGTAATTACCTCCGCCAAGGAGGTAATGTAATCGGGGTGGTTTGTCGGTCTGTCTGTCTGTGAGCAGGATGACGCAAAAAACTACTTGGCGGATTTTGATGAAATTTTCACCAGAGGTAGCCCTTGGGCCAAGGATGAATCCATTAAATTTTGGTGATGGTCTGAGAGTGCATACCTCCACCAAGGACCTTGTTTGAATATGTGCAGCAGGATTACACAAAAACTACTGGATGGATTTGCATGAAATTTTAATCAGAGGTGGTCCTTCGGCTAGAGAAGAACTCGTGTCATTTTGGTGATGATCCGAGGATGCATACCTCCACCAAGGCTCTTGTCTTCTCACAGTGTTTTAGCAAGAATACTCCAAAACTACTGGATGGATTTAGATGAAATTTTTATTAGAGGTGGTCTTTGGCCAAGAGAGGAGCCCATTACATTTTGGTGAGGATTCGAGAATGCATACCTCTGCCAAGACTCTTATCTTCTCACAGTGTGTTAGCAAGAATCCTCCAAAACTGCTGGTTCAGGTTCAGGTTACTTTATTTGTACCCGTAGGTAGATTTGTTTTGCAGTCAGCTGACATCCATATTTACAAACCACAATTACATTCAACATGAACACAAACACAGGCACACATGAAGCTGACTATAAACATGATAAAAGTACTCAAGGCTCCATCAATCAGGACATAGGACAAAGAGATAAGAGAAAAAACAAGGAGATAAGAGAGAAGGGTCATATTAAAAAGTTAAAGCCTAGTCAAAGAGGCTAAAGACGCAAAAGTCTAAAACCCAATAAAAGATTTAGAACCCCAATAAAAAAACCTACAAAAATAAGTAAATATAAAATCAAATTAATAAATAGGTAACTAAATTATGTGCAATATATTGTTACATTTTGTTCAACTCTTTAAGCACCATGTGATTGTATGTTTGATGTCCTGGTATAAAAGGACAGATGTGAGAAGATTCGTCCCCTTTTTCTGCTTTTGAATGTTGGAGAATGTCATTGTGAATAAAGCTGAACCTGAGGAATACACTCAGTCTCGTCCTTCACAACTCTCCACAGGCCTGCACATTGATTCAGTTTAATTTCCTCATTAATATCATTGTTTTACTTCAACATAAAAAAAATCACAATTTATGTACAGTCATATGTTTGAGCTTGGAGATGGAAATGTTTGTGGAAATAAAGGTACTGCATAAAGTTTTCTGTTGTTGTACTCTTTCATTAAAGTAATGCTGATTCTGCTAACTTGTCTCAGACATTTTTTCTCCTTTCTGTGTCTGCTGGGAACCCAAACATCTTAATCACATTCTCAGCTTGATTTGTGCATCCATAAGCTGCACAGATAATCATGCTGAGAACCTGATCTGTGAACATTTTAGGATTTTATTGTTTTTGGCATCAAAATACAATTTATGAAGTCAAACCCTTCTGACATTGGAGGAAAATATTCATTTTCCACAATTATGTGATGTTACAATGTGGATGAATAAAAAATAGAAAAAAAGCTTGCTTTTATTTGAATCACTGGTGTTGTTATTATCTATTTAATAAATTCAATTATGTGACCCCAGTCCCACCTGGAAGAGGAGGCAATGGTGCCAACATGCTGCTCACTGGTATTAGCTGACAGTAATTTGTCAGGCAGAAGTTCAGTGTGAAAAATGAGAAAATGAGAGCACGTCTTTATGTCTTTGCATTTTTTTATTAATTTTTATTTAAAAATATAATTTCATTGCATTTGTACTACACTGACTATTTTAGATAACAGACTGTTGCACCTTGACTACATTGTGCTACAAAGGCTTCTTAATAATAATAATAATGCATCAGATTTATATAGCGCTTTATCATAGACACTCAAAGACGCTTTACAAGTAGATACTCTTCTTGTATTTAATATTTTCCATCCTGCTTAGTCACTAGTTTTCAGAGTACAGTGTAATATTTATGTACTGGTACATCTCAGTAAATAGAATATCATAATTTACATTTTTAATTTCAAAAACTATAATCAAAATTGAATTTAGGCCTGAAATATTTCCTTGTGCCTGAAATGAATATTGAACATATGAAAGTTTATTTTTTTAATTATTAAAAAAATATTTTTTCACAATATTCAAATTTACTGAGAGGCACTAATGTGTTATACTGTGGTGACATGAGACACAGCATGTGGACATTCTCTCACACCCAGAAGCACGAAGAGGGGCAGAATAATAGACAGTAAGGGGAAGCCCCCCTGGGGGGTAACTAGACCAGACAACAAGGCGCCTTCTCCCCCCGCTGCTCCAAGCTGCAGCATGAAGGGCAGGGGAGTGAATGTATGGTGATGAATGTTAACAAATGTTATGATAATCGCGCCACACGTTTCCTTTGTTCATACCCATGTATAATACGCCAGCTCCAGTTTCTATGTGAGGCTAATAAAGTTATGTAAAGAGAATGCAGAGAAACTGGGGAGGCTCTTCTACAGAGATTTGGCCCCAGTGGCCATGCTGGGGGCCACAGGCTGTACATATGTTAGAGGGGTAATAAAGATTTTGTGTCCACCTACGCTCGTGCCTCACCTCCACATCCTTCCCTTTTACCCTCTACACTGGTGACCCGAAGTGAGATGGACCGGCTACACCCTTTCACCACACTGTGGACTCTGGAGTACCAGGGATCTCCTGCATCCTTTTCATCCCCACTGGAGTGCGTGCGCCTGTTCCTCTCTCCACATTGGCGACCTCAAGGGCCGGAGAGAGCGAGTGGCGCGGGGACCGAGACGCACTGGGATCAGCGAGACGAGCACACCACAGAAACAACCTGAAAGGGGAAGATTGGTGCCATCTGCGTTGTTTGAATCAAGCTCCCCGACCCTGACTTCACCTCCCGACAGTGGGGTTTTGGCACACAGAAGCCCCGTGTGCACACTGCAGGATTACGAGGACAGCGCAACTTAAAGCTACGTGGCCACGGCGTGTGCCACTCGCCAGGGACAAACCGGCTCCACAAACTCATACATCGTCCTCAGCCGCTGCACATTCCCAGGGAACACGGCCGATCACCATCCTCGGATCCTTCAGGCTTCGCGCATTGCACCTAAAGCAGCCGGGCAGCCTCACCCACAGGACTTGTATTTGTTTCTCAGCCGCTGCCCATCAACGGGGAATTAAGCCGATTGCTTTTCCCGGAGCCTTTAGGACTACCCCCACATCTAAAGCAAGATTGCTAAGTTCTCTGACACAGCTTGAGTTTGTTTCACGACCGCCATGCACCCTCGGGGAATTGGGCTGTTCGCTTTCCCCAGATCCTGGCAGGTCCGGGCCCGCACGAGGAGGAGTTGTCAGAGACTTGTTTTTTTCACAGCAGCTGCAGATCACTGGAGGGTTTACCGGAAAAGTCCCTCACCCGAGGCTGATCTGCACGCAATTTTTGCGCGGACCAGACGCTTTTAACATCCTGGGCCGGCACTCCATTGTTTTCCCCCACCTCCACATCGTTCTTCCTGCATCCCATCCCAAAAACCTGCCGTTTGCTGGCTTTGTTCCGTCAGCATGACGCACACCAGATCCCGTGTGCTCACAAACCATGGCCGTTCATTATGTTGGAACTCGGAGCGGAGCAGAAAGTGCTTTTCACCCTTCCCCTCACGGGCTGACATGCCCTCCGACAAACTTCACCAGCAGGACAGGTTGACCGGAGCGGCAACCCCCCACTGCAGCCGCCATGGGTGCCGACTTCAGCCCGAAGGACCGGGGGGTTACAGCCCCTTCTGGGTGTTTGGGGGATTGGGGGGCTGTGTGGTGACACTAGACACAATGTGTGGACATTCTCTCACACCCAGAAGCACGAAGAGGGGCAGAATAATGGACAGTAAGGGGAAGCCCCCCTGGGGGATAACTAGACCAGACAATGAGGCGCCTTCGCCCCCCACTGCTCCAAGCTGCAGCATGAAGGGCAGGGGGGTGAATGTATGGTGATAAATGTTAACAAGTGTTATGATAATCACACCACACATTTCCTTTGTTCATACCCATGCATAATGCGCCAGCCCCAGTTTCTATGTGAGGTTAATAAAGTTTTATAAAGAGAATGCAGAGAAACTGGGGAGGCTCTTCTATAGAGATTCTGCCCCAGTGGCCACGCTGGGGACCACAGGCTGTAAATATGTTAGAGGGGTAATAAAGATTCTGTGTTGACCTACACTCCTGCCTCGCCTCCACATCCTTCCCTTTTACCCTCTACAATATTTACATTCACACACAGAAAATCTTTCCTAACTTGAAAGGTTTAGGAGTAAAGTGCACAACCCCTAGTAACTTAGCTAAATCACATTAAACTGACTGACAGCAGTTTTTTTATTACATATTTTCAGTTCAAATAATTCTGCCTAATCTTCCAAAATAACCCACTGTATTTAAAAGATGATAATTCAGTAATCAGTCCACTGAAGCCAAAATATAAGGTAAGGCTGCACACAACTCGGCAGTGATATTTACACTGCAGTTTTCATCAGTGTAAATCAGCAGTTCTCCTTCCCACCAAATCATACCCTGTCTTTTTAAGGCTGCTCTTTATATCATAATCCATTTAAATATGTTCATTATAAGTTTAAACAATGTATCTACCGATAGGTATTCTGAATATTTACCTAATATGGCAAAAAAAAAGAAGTGCTGTTAATACAGCAGATTGTCACAGGTGCCATTCACACACCATTATAGCAAGGCCGTTGTTTGGAACAATTTGGCGCTCCATGAACCACGTGACCGGGAAGCGGCGAGATCAAAGTGTGTCGCAACTCTCATTGTACAACTCTGATCTTCACAGCAAGGCGACTCAACACTCCCGTGACGTAAATTGCATGCGACACAAGCGAAACACAAAATGGAGGATCACGAGGCGATGGTATGCCTTATGCTCAGTCTCTGGCTTTTTATCACAAGAAGGGCAAAGCAGCAGAGCCAGAGAAGGCTACAGGCGGCGAGACGAAATACATTGGAAAAGTACAGGAGACTTTTGCATGCCATAGCGCAGTATGAAGCCGAAGACCTGGTGATGCAAACGAGAAGACGGATGAGGGTAAGCTAACGATTGCTAATGCTTGCTACAGTCATTAATAATCGCGCGTACGACGTTGTGATTACGGAAGGTTATCTCTGTTAGGTATTAAAATATGTATGCTGTGTGTTTCAGATGGCATCTTTGTGGCAAAAGTATATCTGCAGATCGCTGATCAGCACAGTCAGCCGAACCTCGCGATGGTGGGATCTCATTGTTCCCGGCTTCACAAACGCGCAGTGGTCGGAGAACTTCAGGATGTCTGAAGAGACGTTTAACTTCCTGTGCAACAAATTGCGTCTAGCCATGGAGCGACAAGACATGACATTGCGCCAATCTGTGCCCCTAAAGAAGAGAGTGGTTATTGCACTGTGGAAGCTTGCTACGGGCTTAGAGGACCAGAGTATTGGCCATCTGTTTGGAGTCAGTGTTGCAACTGTGTGCAGGTGTGTGGAAGACTTTTGTGCTGCAGCAGAGGCGTTGCTGGTGCCAGAACAAATCCGTTTTCCCGATGAAGGGAGGTTCAGAGAAATGGCTGCCTACATTGAGAACAGGTGGGGCCTCCCACACTGTGTGGGTGCTATTGATGGCTCTCACATATCCATCATAGCACCACAACACGATGACACTGAGTACCTCAATCGTGAAGGCTGGCACTCCATAATCCTTCAGGGTGTTGTTGATGGAAAGGGGCTGTTCTGGAATGTGTTTGCTGGGCTGCCAGGGAGCCTGCATGATGCTCAGGTTCTGAGACTGTCCACATTGTGGGAGTTAGCCAGCCGGGGAAACCTCTTCCCCGCTCACATCAGGAGCGTTGGTGCGGTGAGTGCGGGCTATTACATCCTTGGAGACTCGGCTTATCCCTTGCAAAACTGGCTCTTGAAACCACTCCATGACACTGGACGACTGACAGAAGAGCAGCACATGTTCAACCAAAAAATCAGTCAAGTACGGGTGGTTGTGGAGAATGCTTTCAGCAGGCTGAAGGGAAGATGGCACTGCCTTCTGAAAACGAATAACGGTGATATCCAACTGGTGAAAAGTATGGTGCTGACTTGTTGTGCTCTGCATAATCTGTGTGAAAATCATGGAGAGACTTTTGAGAGTTCATGGGATGATCCTGCAGCTGCAGCACTTGAACCTGTGGTGGCAGCAGCACAGGATGTAGAGGAGGGGGGCAGAGATGTACGAGATGCTCTGATGCGGTACTTGTGCAGCAATGAACCAACAATCTGATTCCTTCCCTTTCATGTGCCTACACATGTACACCTTTTGTATTTTGACAATAAAATTTTGTACCTTTTGCAGATATGTTTCCTCTTTTGTTTATAAGTTTTATTTGTGGTTACCAAGAGTGACCAATTAAATGCTAAAAGATGGGTGGAAGCTGTCTACGAATAATCCAGCAGTTAGATAAATCACTTTTGGTCTGATGTAAGTCTGTTAACAGAATTATGAATAGTGTTAAAACATGTTCCATCCCATCGAAGCCTAAGCCATTATTAGGAAATACAGATGCTTATATCAGAATCAGAATCAGGTTTATTGCCATTGTTCATGTAGTACACAAACTAGGAATTTGTCTCGGTACAATGCTGCAACATTAAACATGATAAGATAAGAGAAATAAACTATACATGTAATAAAGTGTAGGATAAGTGTAGGATATATGGGTGGCGCGGTGGAGGAGTGGTTAGCACTGTGGCAGCACAGCAACTCACCCTTGGCCTGGGGATCCTGGGTTTGATCCCAGCCCCCGACCAACAGTGATCTGTGTGGAGTTTGCATGTTCTCCCCATATCTGCGTGGGTTTACTCCGGGATTTCTCCGGTTTCCTCCCATATGCCAAAAACATGCAAGTTAGGTTAATTGGCATCAAAACTGGGGATTCTAAATTGTCCTTAGCTATGACTGTGAGAGTGAATGATTTTCTGTCTCTCTGTGTTGGCCCTGCGATGGACTGGCGATCTGTCCAGGGTGGACCCTGCCTCTCGCCCAAAGATGCTGGGATAGGCTTCAGCGCCCCTGCGACCCGAAAAGGATTAAGTGGAAGAAGATGAATGAATGAAAGATGCTAATATGGCACAGAATTCCTTGATAGACTGGTGTCACAAAAGTGTGCAGTGTCTTCTGCACTAGCACATCCAACAATACAGTCCAGTAAATAATTGTTTTGGCTACTTTTTCTTAAGAGCCATTGTTAACGTTACTGATAAATGTTTGGTTTGCACTGTTGACTCTTCCCACCAGTGTTGTAACAGACAAAACACAATCATGATGCAAACACGTAAGTCACTAAATTGTTTATTAAAAGCAGCAGCCCAATTACAGATTGTTTTGCATGTGCAAAAATAAAAAAAGAGAGTGGGGATACAGGTTCACCCATCGCCTTCACAAGGTGGCCCAGTACACCCAGGAAAGCCTGACTGAAGGCAGCAGTTTGAGTCATCTCCCTTTGCAAGGCGGCTTCATGCTCCCTTGCTTCACGTGCGTCACTGAGAAGCAGCTGGATGTTCTGGATGTGCCAATCACACTGTTCCCAGTGCAGCACCTCATCAGCCTGCATCTTGGCAAACACAGTGGCAAGGTCCGGTTTGGAGTGGCTCCTTTTCCTCATGCCTAGACGAAAGACAGAAATGGGTGGTGGTTAGTTAAAGCAAGTTCAAAACACATATTCGGGAAATACACTTGTTACTAAAAGCCAGTGGTGGGATGTGACAAAAAACGCTTCATTGTATTTAAGCACAATTTTCATGTTGCTGCACTTGAGTAAAGCAGATTTTGCAGGCACCAGGTTATGTTTAAAATAATTAGTTTTTATTGTGGTCTCAGAAATCAGAAGGCATTAATACATTAAGTTGAATGAAGTTCGCTCACTATTGTAAGTACATTTGAAAGTGAGTTCAACAGTTTTAAGTTGAAGTTGTGCTACTTCAGTTTTTAAAAAACAAGAATTTTCTGAGTACTTCCTCCACCATGGCCAAAAACAACGGTGTGTTAAACTTCTTGTTTAGCACTTATCTGTGGTGTCGTGCCAGACGTTGCCTTTGACAGAGCTGGTACTGGTGTTGGATCCAATGCTGCTGCTGGAACAGATAGAATAGAATAGACTTTATTTGTCATTATAACAAGTACAACAAAATTAAAATGCAAACCAGTCAGTGAATTAAAAGTAAAAAGAAGCTTAAAAAGATTATATGCATTACTAATTTTAAATATCACACACACTCAGTTTCACAGTTTCAAACCTCATGTTCTGCTAGAGTTCAGGGAGGTAATTGCGGTTGGATAAAAACTGTTTTTGAATCTGTTTGTCCTTGTTTTAATTGCTCTAAACCGCCTTCCTGATGGTAGTAGTTGGACGAGAGAGTGACCGGGATGAAAGGGGTCCTTTGAGATTTTTTGCAGGGGATTTTTTGGAGGGATGCAGGGGAGCCTGGGGGATCGATGCTGAGGGAGGCCGACCCCTCGCATGTGGAAATAGATTCTAGAAGGAAAATACACAACTTTTCATGCAGAGCACCAAAGTGCCACAACTTTTTCACCAGGATTAGTTTATTTCGTCAGATGTTAACGTGTTGACTTTACGTTTTACTCTCAGAAGCGAATACTTCAGATACGGCAAGCATGAATTTTTTTTCTTTTTCTTTTTAGCAAACTTTATTCAAGAATTCCATAAACAATATAAAGGTCTTCCAACAGAACACACAAATATGACCATCATCCAGCTCAACATTACATCACAAAAGGAAAAAAAAACCAAAAAAAAAAACCCATACATATAAACCAAAAAGACATTACTGGGGTCTGCTAGTTAAAGGCAATGAATTTGAATTTATGAAGTAGATTAATAGTTTTTGTTAGTTTCTGATTATTTAGTTTTAATTTTTCAGCGGAGGCTAGATAGGCTTTTAAATCTGTTTCTTTAAAATCATAGTAGGAGAATAATTTTTCAGTCCATTTCATTTTATGGATGTAATATTTTGCAAGAATCATGACTGATTATATAAATCTCCATCCATCCATCTTCTTCCGCTTAATCCTTTTTGGGTCGCGGGGGGGCTGGAACTTATCCCAGCATCTTTGGGCGAGAGGCAGGGTACACCCTGGACAGATCGCCAGTCCATCGCAGGGCCAACACAGAGAGACAAGACAACCATTCACTCTCAGTCATACCGAAGGACAATTTAGAATCCCCATTTTGATGCCAATTAACCTAACTTGCATGTTTTTGGCATGTGGGAGGAAACCGGAGAAATCCCGGAGTAAACCCACGCAATCTCGTTTGGGGAAAAACTGGAATTGTTGAATATAAGAAGGTGGAACTTTGTTAATATATTTTTTCCAATCATTTCTGCCAGATATTTCTGTAAATCAGACCAAAATGCAGTGACATGAGGACAGTCTATAAAAATATGTTCAATACTTTCACCCTCACACTGACAAAAGGCATATTTGCTGCTTGTATCTGGGACAAAACAACATATATAATCTTTTACAGGATAATATCTATGTACAATTTTGAATAGGATTTCTTTGATTTTATTTGGAATTATATATTTATAGGGTAAGAGAAAAATAGCATTCCATTATTTTTTGCTTAGATCAGGGGTGTCCAATCATGTGCCATGGAGGGCCAAGATCCTGCAGGCTTTACCTCCAACCAGTGTCTTCAACAGCAGATTTCACTGAACTTCTTCCCACTGATTGCTGATGAGTGAAAACACCTACTGAAGCAACCGGGTAGAAGAGAAAACCTGCAGGGTTTTGACCCTCCATGGCACGATTGGACACCCCTGGCTTCAATAAATCCATCTATGTTTGCATATGGGAGTAGAGAGGAGCTCAAGATGAGCTCTTATAAACTTGTACACTTCTTATCACGTATGGGAAGCCCACTAATTGAAATAGGGCATTCACTTACATTCAGTTCAACAAAGTGATGTTTTGTGCTCAAGACACTTTTCTATGGGGTATGGACTTGATGGCTTCCTCAAACTCTTGATGAGATACTGTACTTATCTAAGAAAGCTTCATAGCTATGCCACTCACCATTTTTATCCAAAAGTTGGTTCACATTATTTAGGTATTTAAAAGACCAGTTATGCAAGTACAGTTTTGTTGTTCTGTAAGATGTAGCATCATTCCATCAAATACAGTTGTGAGGAGAGTAGTTGTGTTTGAACAGAAGAGCCCAACATAGCAGTCTGTTTATGAATTTGAGAGAACTTTTTTTTTTTGTTATGTGCCTTACGTTTCCATAAATTAAACAGGATCCTGTCTAGGTTGGAGCAGAGAAACTTGGAGACATCTGGTGATGAGATAAGAGGCTCTTGACAGCCCTTCTGCTTTCCTTAAAAACACTACCATAGACAAGTCTCTGGCTAACCAACTGTTAATTTCTTTTTAATTGCCTCACTGAAAGGTATAAGATTATTAGTCATAATATTTTGGGGAGCTTTAGAG
Organism: Pholidichthys leucotaenia; assembly: GCA_020510985.1. Taxonomy (NCBI): domain Eukaryota; kingdom Metazoa; phylum Chordata; class Actinopteri; order Cichliformes; family Pholidichthyidae; genus Pholidichthys; species Pholidichthys leucotaenia. Next base: position 149,977,959 of record CM035843.1, read on the forward strand.
ATTTTAATTCCTAAATATGTTACGGTTTCTTTCACAGGAATACCACTGATTTCAGTAACAATAGTGTTGTTCAGGGGTAAGATTTCACATTTTTTTTTAAATTAAGTTTCAAACCTGAAATGTCTGAGAATTTAGATATAATAGATAAAGCCATGGAAACTTCCTCTGAACTTTTTAAAAATATTGTATCATCTGCTAGTTGTGATATTTTAAGTTCTTTGGCAAACACTTTGATTCCTGAGAAAGAGTTCTGTAGAACTACAGTAGGTGGTTTAAAATTTCACCTTCAAGTAAAAATATAGGAGGCTGGACATCCTTGTGGCACCCCTTTGTTGATCCTAAATCTACTAGAGGTGCCATATCAGAGCTAAACAGAGCTATTATTGTCTTTGTAGTGTCTTGACAGCTTTAATAAAACATTTCCCAAATTTAAAAAGATTAGTGAATCAAAGATAAATTTATGACTAACTGTATGGAAAGCCTTCTGAAGGTCTAAAAAGAGAATTACTGGATCGGTGGGGATAAAATCTTTATAATTAACCAGGCCTAAGACTAGTCTAATGTTGTCAGAGATGTGATGTCCACTTAAATGTTTCGATCATCAAACAAATTTAAATATTAGAGAAGGGGGAAAAAAAATCCAAACCTACACGGCCCTGTGTGGAAAAAGTGATTGCCCCTTAAACCTAATAACTGGTTGAGCCACCCTTAGCAGCAACAACTGCAATCAAGCATTTGTGATAACTGGCAATGAGTCTTTTACAGCTCTGTGGAGGAATTTTGCCCCACTCATCTGCAGAATTGTTGTAATTCAGCCACATTGGAGGGTTTTCGAGCATGAACCGCCTTTTTAAGGCCACTCCAAAGCCTTCATTTTTTTTTCTTCAGCCATTCAGAGGTGGACCTGCAGGTGTGTTTTGGATCATTGTCCTGCTGCAGAATCCAAGTGCGCTTCAGCTTGAGGTCCCAAACAGATGGCCCGAACATTCTCCTTCAGAATTTTTTGGTAGACAGCAGAATTTCATGGTTCCATTTACCACAGCAAGTCTTCCAGGTCCTGAAGCAGCAAAACAGCCCCACACCATCATACTACCACCACCATATTTTACTGTTGGAAGGATGTTCCTTTTCTGAAATGCTGTGTTACTTTTATGCCAAATGTAATGGGACACACACCTTCTAAAAAGTTCAACTTTTGTCTTGTCAGCCCACAGAGTATTTTCCCAAAAGTCTAGGGGATCATCAAGGTGTTTTCTGGCAAAACTGAGACAAGCCTTTATCTTCTTTTTGCTCAGCAGTGGTTTTCGTCTTGGAACTCTGCCATGCAGGCCATTTTTGCCCAGTCTCTTTCTTATGGTGGAGTCATGAACACTGACCGTAACTGAGGCGAGGCCTGCAGTTCTTCGGATGTTGTAATGGGATCTTTTGTGACCTGTTGGATGAGTTGTTTTCACCATTTGTGGATAATGGCTCTCTCACTGTGGTTCGCTGGAGTCCCAAAGCTTTAGAAATGGCTTTATAACCTTTTCCAGACTGATAGATCTCAATTACTTTGTTTCTTAGTTGTTCCTCAATTTCTCTGGATTGCAGCATGATGTCTAGCTTTTGAGGATATTTTGGTCTACTTCACTTTGCCAGCCAGGTGCTATTTAAGTGATTTCTTGATTTAGAACAGGTGAAGCAGTAATCAGGCCTGGGTGTGGCTAGAGAAATTGAACTCAGCTTTCCAAAGATGTGGTAAGTTAAACCAACGTTAACCCCTTGCACGCCGGTCAATTTCCCTAAAAACGCCAAAAAATAATGTGCCCAAATTAAATCCAAAGCTGTTCTTCAACCCTTTGCAGCATCTTCATGGGGTTGGTCTCATTTAAAAGAAAACACTTTGAATTTTTTGGCAAAACTGTCATAATCTCTCTAAGTGCTCCGGCCACTGAGTTACAGTCATCTAAACATAGTGAACTTCAAGAAAATAAATTTGGCCTGGGTGTTTTTTTTTGGATACAAATGCTTGCAAATAACACACAGCTTCAGATCTCGGCTGGAAAATGCAACAGAAATGTAGAACCAAGTGTTATCCAGCTGAGGTCCAAATTTTGTAACAATACCACAAAAATGAATATATTACACAGCTTTTTCCTCAGGCTGTTCCCAGGCGTTTTGGAACTGTGCCAAATGGCACAGTTTGGAAAAACGTCTGTAACTTTTGAATGCTTCAATGTAGAAGCTTCATTTTGGGCTCTAATGAAAGGTCACACTCAGGGCTGTGTCTGTGTGTGGTGGGGGGGTTGTCCCCCCCCCCCTCGCTACAGAGGATGGACATCGGCCATCGCTACATGACAGATTAGCCTCATGTGGAATGTGGGACAGCAGCTCAGTCACCGCGGCTCCCCCCCCCCCCCCTCGCTACAGAAGAATGGGGGGGGGGGGGGGAGCGGCGTTCAAGGTCTGGACGCGACGAACGAACCGTGTACCGCGGCGCACGAACTTCAGACTTCGTGCGCCGCACAGTTGTAATTTACCGATCGATCAAAAGTCATTTTGGATTACAATTTTCAGGAATAAGAATAATTTAGCTTATAACACCTTACCTCTTCACAGCAGTGTCCTGGTGAACTTCTCTTCCCCATAGTCAGACGAACGCGACGCTGGTCTGCTCGTGGTTCTGGTCTCGCGACCCGATCAAAACATAATTCCATTATTGCGGTTTTGTGCTTCCATGATTGTGGGTTTGGCGAACGATTTTTCCAAACAAATAACAGTAGTACTTAAAAAAAGACTGGCGAAGGCGTGTGTGTCACTCAGCCTTCGTCGTCAGCCTCCGTCGGTCTATGACCATGGAAGAAATCAGAACGTCTACTCTGCTGGAACAAAAACAAATAAGCACCGCCTGTGGCTGAGACATGCGATGCGTGAATGGCACTCCCTGTCACACAGGGTTGCATTTGTGGATGGTCTCCGTGCTGCTGGGTCTGTGGGGTTCTTCCTGCAGGTCCTTTTTTGATCGCGCTGCAGCAGTCAGTCTTCACCCAGCCTTAAAAAAAACAGCTCGCAAACTTCTCTGCTTCAATTGGCTCACTGCATTCACAGCGTTGGTAGGCGGGTCCTTCTTGAAAGGTTTTCAGTCATTGGTTCTTCAAGGTTTCAGAAACCCAATTCAAGGCTCTTATTAGTCGAATGAGAGGTCAATCAGATGAACTAATCTGTTCGCGGCTGTGTCTGCAGCTTTTATTTTCAGTGCGCGTTTGGACGCCATCACCACCTACATCACCATCTCCATCATGCGTCCTAGAGCGCACGAGAGCGCCCTCGTGCGCTCTAGGACGCAGAGACTTGCCCGTCCGCAGTACAACGAGTGCAAGAGGTTGATTTATGTTTTAATGGGGGGGGGGGGGTCACTTTTCACACTAGGGCCATGTAGGTTTGGATTTTTTTTTTTACCTTAATAATAAACACCATTTAAAACTGCATTTTGTTTACTTGTGTTATCTTTGTCTAATATTATAAATTTGTTTGATGATCTGAAACATTTAAGTGTGACAAATATACAAAAAAAAATCAGGAAGTTGGCAAACACTTTTTCACACCACTGTGTGTATATTATATAAAAATACATTAACTGAGGAATATTACAGTAAAATATTAGAATAAAATATTAAAGGTACATTGAAGGTACATGTACTATTATTTGGAGAATGTCAAGTAGTGCACAGTTATATGAAGCATTTCAATTTCTTTATTCTTTTTGGTCATGTATTTAATCAATATGCTTAAGTACATAAATGCAGGAAATGGCATCTATTAAATTTAATTTTTTTTGGTGGGGGAACCCTCCAGTCCACTCAACACAATGTCCCCCACACATATTAAAAATACTTACATACAGTATGTCCATGCATTCAGCATATTGACGATTAGAGATGTGAGGGCCCAAAAGCAGACTGGATCTACAGATGATCTGATGACAGATGTTCTTAACAAACCAATTTATATTTATTACATTACAGCTTCAACAATCTCATTGAAAAAAACATTTCATTGACACAAGAAGCTGAAAATACAAATATGGAGACATTTACAGCATCTAAAATTGCAAGTTCTCTTGTGTTAACTCATACCAGAACACTAATTAAAAGTGTTTCCCATATATTTTACAAGACTACAGCTTCTCACAAGTATAAATGACCACTAGAGAATGGGCGTGTGACATCACCCCAATGAAAAACTGCAAGAAATGTGGGAAAAGTGTTCTGCCCATCTGTGCTTAGTAGCGAGTAATGAATGCGGTTAGGCTGTGTACCCACCAATGTGTTTTTTTATGCTGTGGGTGGACTATTTTCTATTCATTTTCTATGTAGTCCGGTGTTTAATGACGCTCAGTGCCCTCAGTGCAAAAACGCTCTCAGCAGTCAATGCTGTGCTCATGGCACTGAAAAACTGAACAAAGTTCAACTTTCGGAGCGCTACAGCACTCTCAGCCGCAGACCTCACTCACCAGCCAACTCACAATCAGCCTAAACTACACCATGATCAATATTTAACAGCCAAAGCCTGGAGGGCAGTGTATTTTCTTACCAGTTTGATATTATTTATTCCAGTGAGTGGAGCGTTTCAACCTGGTTCCAACGGTTGTCACAGCCAGGAGCGGTACTGGGGTTAAGCTCCCAGTGCTCATAAATGCTCCCTTATGGTGTGCGTCTCGAAAAGCCTCTGACAACTAAGTCCAACTCCTAGCCTTGCCCGTGTGGTTTAGTCTCTAAGCCCGGCGGAACTGCTTTTACTAATAGGAGAAGGGGCGAGGGGGGATCTCTGGCGCCCCTTAAAACCAGATGCTTCGGGTAGATGGTGGCTCGTCAACCTGAGAAGATAGCCCATCTAGGGAAGGTAAATCCTGATTTCAAACCTCCGCTGCCTTGCGGCACACCCGGTCACGGAAAGGTTTCGGGAGTCAACCTGAGGAAAAATCCGAGAGTCGGAGCCCCTAAGGCAGTTCTCTGTTTGTGCTCAACATCGTTCTGGCAGCTCCTGCGACGGCGCTGGTGCCAAACTGTAGCAGCCCTGCTGTTCCTTTGGATTCATCAGTGACGTGGAGAGGGGGGACATGCTGCATGGGCAACATCTTGTCCTCCATATCTTCCTGCCCAGGCTTGAATCCTACCAACGCCAACGCTGGAGGTAGAACACCGGATCACTAGAGAGGACACTCCAGCTTTGCCTTTGGCGTAGACAAAACACGGGGAATGACAGTTACCGGTTATAAGCCACCACTCAATTGGCATAGAGCGCGGCGCCAGGGGTTGTTCCCGACGGTGGGAGGGATCATCGGATCTCATTGGACAGCTACCGCCCGCCTCAAGCTGGGCAGCCCCCAGCCAATAAGGTGTTGTCCACCACAGCTTGCTTTCCTCAATGGGTGCATGGGGATGAGGAGAAGTCCGAACAGCAGGCTGAGAACTTTCGCACCAAGCAAGACAAAAAAAACAAAAGAGACCAACTCTAAAACTGGGAACTTGGAACATCCGCACTATGATGACAGGGACTCGCTGCTACCTCAAGGACATCAACAACACCAGGAAGACTGCCATCATCAATAATGAGCTGAAGAGACTGGGAGTGGAAATCGCCGCTTTCCAGGAAACACGGTCGGCTGACGCAGGCACACTGAGAGAGAAGGACTACACGTTCTACTGGCAGGGAAAGGGCAGTGACGAACACAGGGAACGCGGAGTGGGTTCGCAGTGAAGAACACCTTGCTGAAGATGGTGGAACCGGGCAAGCAATGGCTCTGCACGGACTCCTCACCCTCCGCCTCAACACCACTCAAGGCCCAGTCACCCTCGTCAGTGTGTATGCCCCAACCACTGACAGCCACACCAGAGGCAAAAGACGAGTTCTACGAGAATCTCACACAACTGTCAGGATCATCCCCAACTCTGAACAACTCATTCTCCTTGGAGACTTCAATGCCAGAGTGGGTGCTGACCACGACTCCTGGCCCTCCTGTCTTGGACCATTTGGCGTGGGCAGAATGAACGACAACGGACAGCGGCTGCTCGAGTTCTGCACTTATCACGATCTGGGCATCACAAACTCGTTCTTCAAGACCAAGCCCCAACACAAGGTTTCCTGGCGGACCATCTGCGCTCAAAGCACTGGCACCAGCTGGACTTGATCCTGACCAGGCGCACCTCACTGAAGAACGTGCTAATCACCCGTTCGTTCCAGAGAGCCAGATTGCGACACAGACCATTCATTGGTGTGTTGCAAGGTCAAGCTGCAGCTGAAGAAATTCCATCGTGCTAGACAGCCTGGAAAGGCACAGATTGACACCAGCAAGATGGCCCCAACCAGAACTTGTGAGCGGTTTGCCTCCCCACCTTGAGAAGGAACTTGGTGTACTACAAGAAGGAGAATCTGCAAAGCAGAAGTGGGAAGAGCTGCGAAACACCATCCACCGCACACCCTTGGCTGCCTTTGGGGGAAGACCTCAAAGTCACAGGACTGGTTTGATGCCAAGTTGACCGAGATGACCCCCGTCATTGAAGCCAAGCGCTCAGCTCTTGCCGAGTACAAGAAGTACCCAAACGAGAAGAATCTCCAGATTCTCAGGGCTGCGAGAAGCAAAGTTCAGCAGACTGCTCGGCGCTGTGCCAACGAGTACTGGACTCAGCTCAGCCAAGACATTCAAACCGCTGCTATAACAGGGAACATCCGTGGTATGTACGATGGCATCAAGAAAGCACTTGGTCCGGCTCAGAGCAAGACGGCCCCCTCAAATCCTACACTGGGGAGATGATCACAGAAAAGAACAACCAGATGGAGAGATGGGTGGAGCACTACTCCGACCTCTACTCCAGACAGAACACCGTGACACCGTCAGCCCTTGATGCCATCGATTGCCTGCCATCCATGGACGAACTTGACGCCGAGCCAATCATCGACGAACTCAGCAAGGCCATTGATAGCTTGGCCGCTGGCAAGGCACCTGGCAATGACGGCATACCCCCCGACCTGATCAAGCACTGCAAGACCGCCCTACTGCTGCCATTGCATGACGTCCTCTGCCAGTGCTGGAAGGAAGGTGCCGTACCACAGGACATGAGGGACGCCAAGATCATCACCCTCTACAAAAACAAAGGGGAGAGAAGCGACTGCAACAACTACAGGGGCATCTCCCTCCTCAGCGTTGTTGGCAAAGTCTACGCACGAGTTGTTCTCGTTCGTCTACAGAAGCTTGCTGAACGTGTCTACCCCGAGTCTCAGTGTGGCTTCCGCGGTGAGCGATCGACGGTAGACATATTCTCCATCCGCCAACTCCAGGAGAAATGCAGAGAACAGAACATGCCCTGTACGTCGCCTTCATCGACCTCACCAAAGCGTTCGATCTGGTCAGCAGAGAGGGCCTTTTCAAGATCCTGCCAAAGATAGGATGCCCACCAAAGTTGCAAAGCCTCATCGAATTGTTTCACACCAACATGCAGGGGATAGTGCAGCACGACGGCAACGTCTCAGAGCCATTCAACATACGCAGCGGAGTGAAAACAGGGCTGTGTACTTGCGCCAACCCTCTTTGGGATTTTCTTTGCTATGCTCCTGAGGCATGCCTTCAGCACAGCAACAGAGGGAATCTACCTGCACCCAAGATCTGATGGCAGGCTTTTCAACCTCGCCCGCCTGAAAGCCAGAACCAAAGTACGCGAGGCTCTAATCAGAGACATGCTGTTCGCAGACGACGCTGCAGTCGCAACCCACACACAGCAGGAGCTTCAGACCCTGATGGACCGCTTCTCCCAGGCATGCAAGGACTTCGGGGTTACCATCAGCCTGAAGAAGACTAACGTCTTGGCGCAAGGCACGGAAGCACCACCAACCATCACCATCGACGACTACGAGCTGGAGGTCGTGAATCAGTTCACGTACCTGGGGTCCACGATCAGCAACAACCTCTCCCTTGATACAGAGATCGACAAGAGGATTGGAAAATCAGCCTTCACACTCGCTTGCCTCACCACACGAGTGTGGGAGAATCCCAAACTCTCTGTCAAGACGAAGATGGCAGTGTACAATGCCTGCGTCATCAGCACACTGCTGTATGGGAGTGAGACGTGGACAACATACGCCCGGCAGGAAGAGAGACTGAACTCCTTCCATTTGCGCTGCATTTGCCACATCCTGGACATATCCTGGCAGGACAAAGTGTCTAACACAGAAGTTCTGTCCCGCGCCGGCCTTCCCTCCATGTTCACTCTACTCAGGCAGCGCAGGCTCCGCTGGCTAGGCCACGTTCACCGTATGGAGGATGGCAGAATCCCCAAAGATGTCCTCTATGGAGAACTGGCGACTGGCAGGAGAGACGTTGGCCGCCCACAGCTGCGCTTTAGAGACGTCTGCAAGAGAGACATGAAGGCCCTGGAGATCAACACAGAGCGCTGGGAGGACCTTGCAACGGACCGCTCCAAATGGAGAGGCACCCTGACCAGAGAGCTTAAGGCGGGTGAAGAGAGACTGACTGCTGCAGCAGATGAAAAAAGGACCCGCAGGAAGAACCGCCACAGACCCAGCAGCACGGAGACCACCCACAAGTGCGACCTGTGTGACAGGGACTGCCATTCGCGCATCGGCCTGTTCAGCCACAGGCGGTGCTGTTCCAGCAGAGTAGACGTTTAGGATTCTCTTCCATGATCATCATAGACCGACGGAGGCCGACGGAGTGGAGCGTTTCAGAGCAAAATCTACCAAATCCCTGGCACACTTTGAGTGACGGGTCAAGGAGTTGCCAGGATACTGGGCAGAGTACTTTTTTAAATATGCGCATGAGAAGCACTCAGGAAAACAGGTTGAGAGCATTTTTACTTTCCCTGTGGACTATTAAAATGCCATTGAATATGTTATTCAAACACAGGAAATGTAAATATACATATAAAATGTCATATGAAATCCAGGATGACACAAGAAAGTGAAAACACTTATTTCCAGTGTGGTCCTTTCAATCACATTATTATTCCTCTGAATACTAAACAACGTTAGAATGGGGAAGTTTTGCTGCGTATCAAATACAACTGCTTTCATGATTGGTATGAAAATAGATTGATAACAGCGTACGATTTTTTAAATTTCCCAACTTGGAAGAAAAGTGGAGCATATCGGGTCTCTGAGCTAAAAAAAAGAGGTGTGGGATGTTATGGATTGCAGCGGTCAGAAGGAAAGACATCAACTCAAACAATATTCCTGCACACATGGCCGTGTGTTTATGGCATTTTCACCAAGGTACGCTATGATTTAAAAAAATATTTGGAAGTGCAGAAAGACATCCCCTCTCCAGAGCGGCTGTCTTGTGCACCGTGCCTTTGGCTGCACCTCAGCCATGGCTCTCTGTCATCTCTCAATAATGTGCAAAAACGCACAGGGCAAAATCAAATAATTTCTCCACATCATCTTTGCGGTTTCGAATTTCTCTTGCTAATCTGGAGCAGATTTTTTTTTTTGTTTTGTTTTAATGGGATCTTTTTGTGTTGCTGATTTTCTTAGATTTTATCTTGAAGTTGTGATTACTTGTTGCCTTCATTACGCAGGGATTTAATATCAGCTGGTGACTTAAGTCCATAGACTGTTTGGTATTGTTAAATTAAGCAGATTCTCCTCTTTCAGGTGACGATAAAAATGTCACTGTCCTGATTTAGGATGTTTTTATAGCAGCTAATTATACTGGTAATTTCTTTGGTGCGCCAGCATGATCAGCTGATTGGATCCACTTCCGCCGGTGTTCTGACATTTTAGCATATTTATCAGAACAACACCGGACAGCTGATGTTACAGACTGTAGTAAAAGATCAAAATCTTTATCCTGTAGTTTGAAAGTGCTCCAACATATCCCCAACAGCTCCCATTATACATACATGCGTTTAGCTCTGTGTGTGTGTGTGTGTGTGTGTATGCTGCAGGCAGCAGCAGCAGCGCCCTGTACACTGCAAATATGCCATTATATGGTAGCTATAACTTAGAAACCTGTTCAATAAGCTACACATGGGTTCAGAGAGCGTTACTCATATGTTAGAAATATTTTTTGGGTACGCTACACAGTAATCTCGACGTATTTTGACTTCGTAGGAACAATGACTTACCTTTGTGTTAAACATTTTCTGGTCGTTCACCCAGAAGATTTGAGGCAGTTGGACCACCCACTGGTTAAATGAACATGAGCCTCAAATGATTTCTAGTTTTTAAATTGCTCATGGGTTTATGTGCTCACCCCATAAACCAGGTAGGCAAACATCTGACGGCGTGACTCGAGGTAGTTGGTCGAGATCCATGGTCCATTTTTTGTGCTCATATTGATCAATCCCGTTTGTTAAATTTTTTAGAGGCAGCGCTCCTTTGCTTCCTCATTCAGCTTCTCTGAATAAGGAATTTGAATTTTCTGTTTGCTCCATTCCATTGCACGTACAGTATGTCTGTTCATGTTAGCAGTTGCCTAGACTACAGGTAAACAAAGAAGCCAAGCCATGACAATGGCGACAACGGCCCAGAATGAAGTGCGGCATGACGTCAATGCCCATTCTCTATAACAACCACTCTGAGTAAAACTCTGTCCACATTTAACAAGAAAACGGCTTCTCACCTGTGCCAATACTTATGTATGTGTCTTTTCAAATAAAGAAGAAAATAGCTTGTCACCTGTGTGAATTCTCATATGATTATTCAAATTATCACGCTTCTTAAATCTTTGACCACATGTTTCACAAGAGAAAGGCTTCTCACCTGTGTGAATTCTCATGTGTCTTTTGAAATTACCACATTCATTAAATCTTTGCCCACATGTTTCACAAGAAAATGGCTTCTCACCTGTGTGAATTCTCATGTGTCTCTTAAGAATACCACGTTGAATAAAACTTTGCCCACATATTTCACAAGAAAATGGCTTCACACCTGTGTGAATTCTCATGTGTCTTGTAAGAATACTACATTGATTAAAACTTTGCCCACATGCTTCACAAGAAAATGGCTTCTCACCTGTGTGAATTCTCATGTGTCTCTTAAGAATGATATGTTGATTAAAACTTTGCCCACATGATTCACAAGAAAATGGCTTCTCACCTGTGTGAATTCTCATGTGCGTTTTCAAATTTCCACGTTCATTAAATCGTTGCCCACATGTTTCACAAGAAAATGGCTTCTCACCTGTGTGAATTCTCATGTGAGTATTAAGAATATTTCGTTGATTAAAACTTTGCCCACATGTTTCACAAGAAAATGGCTTCTCACCCGTGTGGATTCTCAGGTGTCTTTTGAAATTGCCACATTCATTAAATGTTTGCCCACATGTTTCACAAGAAAATGGCTTCTCACCTGTGTGAATTCTCATGTGAATCTTAATACCACGTTTATTAAAACTTTGCCCGCATGATTCACAAGAAAAAGGCTTCTCGCCTGTGTGACTTTTCTCGTGAACTGACAAACGGCTCCTCCATCTGAATTTTTTTCCACATGTGCTGCAAATATGTTTATCCACTGTGTGATTTTTCTTCTTTTGGGACTTATTCTTGATGTCTTTTTCATTTTCACATTTCAAAGTGTCAGGAGGGTTGTGAGAGAGGAGCTGCTCACTGTTTGGTTCAGTTTCACTGTTGTCATTGTCCTTATTATCTGTCTCTGGTTTCAGTCCAAAGTCTTCCTCTTTAACCTCTGCAGTATCTTGCTTCTTCTGGTCAAGATTTGAGTTCCTGTCCTCGTTCCAGAGCTGCTGGACAGTGAGAACCTCCTTACAATCCTGTAGCTGTGGAGCATCTGGAGGGAGAAAGACAAGAAATGTGATAATGACAGCAGTGATAAATCTGTTTAAACTTCCCCAAGTTATTTAAAGTAGATAAAATTTTCCACATGTTGACATGGTTCCCAGAGGTGTAAAAGGGGACACAGGATGAAAATTTTAATTTTTCAGTGCTTTTCCATATGATTCTGTCTTTCTTGAGTAGCCATCAACAAAACAACAATGCAGAAAAAGCATAACCTTGTTACTTTGTTAGGGTGCATCTTGATATCGTTTTTGTTTATTGAACCTTTCTGATTTGCTGGAAGTTGAGACATGATAGTGCTTTTTGTCCTTTAGGCTGTGAAGGCTGTAGGAGAAGCTTGTGCAGGAGCAGAAGGGGAGGCCAAAACTCAAACTGGTCCAGGAAGTGGAAACTAACTGGAACAGCACATCTGAAATGCTGCACATGCTGATGGAGCTCAAGGAGCCAGTGGGTTCAGCTTTGGTGAGCTTAGAGACCGACCTACCCATGTGAATGTCAGAGGAGTGCACAAACGTTACTGGGTGCCTGTCTCTCCTGTCTCCATTCAATGAAGTCACTGTGGGACTGTCTCAGAAAAAAAGGCCTCTGGCTCAAAGGGGATTCCATTATTACAAAATACTGGCAGGTGCCAGTGGTATCTCTCAGCCTCCTTCTTTGTTGTTGAGATATAGTTAAAATGGCATTTTAACCTCGATCTCCAACACTGCAATCCCCAAAGTATAGTGACAGTCCAGGGTCACAGGGTGACCCTACCCTTACTCATTCTAAGGTAATGGGGCATAGGGAATCCTAACAACCTTTGACCTTTTGACTCCAAAGCCATAGAAGTGAGGATCCCAAGGTGAACCTGTGTACCAAGTTTGGTGACCCAAGGTTTAATTGTTGCTGAGACAATAGATTAAACAGCAATTTGACCTTGATCTTTGGACCCAAACCCATAGTTAGAGATCAGGATCTCAGGGTGAAATTTGGTGACCTTAGCTTTTGTCGTGCTATAGTAAAAGGGGTATAAGAAATACTAACCTTGACCTTTGACTTCAAACCCATAATCAGAGGACATGGTCTAAGCTGTCCAAGATTTGTCTTAGATATGATGATATCAATTTGAAAAGGTGACAGCATTTCTTTCTGTAGCTTTCGTGTTTACAAGTTTTAGGGAGAGGTCACCCAAATTTGAACTTGTCTGAGATTTTTCATCAGTATAACTATGGCATCAATTTGAAAAGCCCACATCATTTTTTTCTCTAGTTATGTTCACAAGGTAGGTGTTGATGCCGATGTTGCCCATCCACCCGGCGGGGTGATGAGACAACAATACCCCTCTTCAGCATTTAGAGGCCGAGGGGTAATGAGTGATTCACATTCAGATATAAAGAATTTCATATTTGATTCCTACTGGCACAAGGTGTATCCCATACTTTAAACATTTGTTTTTCACAGCAACACATTTGCCCCTGAAAATATCTTCCAACACAAACTGAGACCAGTAGAAGTATGTCAGATTTATGTAGATACTGTAAATGTAACTTCCATATTATTAACATTTTACCTGTTTCATTCCCACAGACAGTCTCTGAAGTCTGAGAGTCGTCATCATTGTTACTGTGACTTCTTGTTTCCAGTCGTCTTCTCTTTGGTTTGGGTTCTTCTTCTTTCGTTGCTCCTGAGTCTACATGCCAGCTTTCTTCCTCATCATGGATCTCAGTTCCAGGAGAGTTGTGAGAGAGGAGCTGCTCCATGTTTGGTTCTGCTTCATTCTGCTGGTTTTCCTCAGAAATAAAAGTAACCATTAAGGGATGGGCCTCCAGCTTTACAAGCAACAGTTCTGACTCGCGACTGATGAAGCGTTCCTGCTCTTCCTGTTTAAACTGTGGAAGTTCTGGTTCCTCCTCTTCTACTTTCACCTGTGGAGGCTCTGGCTCCTCTTTAACCTGTGGCGGGTCTGGGTCCTCCATTTCGACGTTCATCTGTGGAGGTTCTGGTCCTTCTCTTCTACTTTCACTTGTAGAGGTTCTAGTTTCTCCTGTTCCAAAACAAAGTTCCTCTTCTGGTTCCAGAGTAGCTGCTCAACTAGGACCTCCTCCTTACAGTCATGTCACTGTGGAAAGTCTGGAGGGACAGAGAGGGGGAAAGAGAGTTTTATGTTGTGAATTAATGAGGAAAAATGTCTCAAATTTAGGATTAAAACCACAAATATGAAAGACCATCATTTTTTCTTCTGTAAACATCATGCTGACGTGACTGGCCCTAAAGCTCCAGTTTAGTTGCATCAATCCAAAGGACAACCTCCAAAAAACTTTTTGAGGCTTATCGGCATGCATTTTGCCTGGTTTTTTAATGTTTTTCTGTCAGTAGTGGAGCTCTCCTGATCTTCTTCCATGGAGTCCATTATTCAGGGTTTCCCCTACTGTTATATTTTGGGGGGGGGGGCACCCCCCCCACCCCCCAGAATGTCAAGTTTTTTTTTCTCCACAATATCTTTATTGAACCTTTTTTTTTTTTTAACAAACATGATACAAACAATCAAACACTAACACTAAAGTACTACAAAAAAAAAAAAAAATGCACTAAAAACACCAACAACCACCAACAAAATCAAGTCTTCAACAATGCTCCTCTGTTTAGTCTAGACAATCCAATACATAAGTATACATATTATGTTCACCAGTTTGGAATTTACAAGGTCCACACACATCATTCACCTTCTTCTTCAAGAGTTATGTTTAAATTTTTTACATAATCAATAAAAGGTCTCCATATATTCTCAAACACAATTTCCTTTGATTTTAGTATATATGTTATTCTTTCTAATGGAAGGTTTGTTAACATCTGTCTTAACCACTGAGTCACATCTGGTCTATGAGTCTTTTTCCATAATAGTGCAATACATTTTTTGGCATTAAGCAAACTGAGGTCTATGAATGTTCTTTCACTTTTATTAAAATTATGCTTTTCTGGGTACAGACCCAACAAAAACAGTTTAGGATTCAATATGATTTGTTTTGAGATTATTTTTTCAATTGTTACCCTCACCTCTTCCCAAAACATTCTTATTAATCTACATTCCCATAAACAATGAAATAGGGTTCCTTTACTTTCCATGCATTTTGTGCATGTATCTGGTATATTTTTGTTATATCTATTTAACTCCTCCGGTGTAACATACATCCGCATTAACCATTTGAAATGTATCAATTTAAGGCGTGCATTTATTGATTTGGTTTGAGCTTCTGTACAAGCCAATTCCCATTGTTCCTCTGAAATTTCAATTTGCAGATCTTCTTTCCAGTAGTTTAATCTTTTCAGTGAATTTTCACTTGAAGATAGTGTCAATGAGTTATAAAACTCTGAAATAATACCCTTTCTTTTACTATCTTTCATCATCATTTTTTCCAAGGATGAATAAATAGGTCGAGTGAGAGCTTTATTTTGATTTGATCGAATAAAGTTTCTAAGTTGAAGATATTTAAAAAATGTGTTCTATTGAGATTAAATTTGATCCTCAGCTCTTCAAAAGACATTATGTTGTCTGCACATGGCAAATATAAATCCTGAATCTTTTGTATCCCTTTTAAATTCCATACTTTAAATACAGCGTCCGCTCTCCCTGGTTTAAAATATTGATTGCCCCATATTGGACTAAATTGTGACAATAACTGTGGTTCTTTTAAATAGTTTTTAGCTTCACACCATATTTTGATCATATGCTTTACAAATGGATTTTTAACTTGTTTTTGTAATTTTTTTGCCGAATCTGAGTATATGAATATGGGAAGAGGTAAAGGTAAATTGTATGATTCCATTTCAGTCCAGTGAGGGAGATCATTTGATGAAAAATAATATGTCATAGACCTCAGTTGTGCCGACCAATAATACAACATAAAATTTGGACATTTCAGACCTCCACGATCAAATGGTAAATATAATAAAGACAAACGTAATCTAGCCCTCCTGTTGTTCCATATAAATTCCACTAACTTTTTTTTTATTCTTGAGAATAGATCTAAAGGTGGTGATAAGGGAATGTATTGAAATAAATAAAGTATTTTAGGTAAAATATTACTTTTAAGTATATTGATTCTCCCGATCATCGACATTGGTAGTGACATCCATCTCTGAGTTAACTCACTGATATCTGACATTAAGGCTTCATAGTTGACACTGGCGACTGATTCTAGCTTAGGCATAATTTGGATTCCTAAATATTTAAACTGATTTACAACATTGAATTGATTTACCTCAGGGGCTGGGTAATTTCTCTGGGTCTCATTTAGCATTAATATTGAAGATTTAGTTTTATTTATTTTATATCCTGATATTTCCCCAAAATTCTTTATTAAATTCAACAAGGTTGGAATTGATTTTTTAGATTCGACATAAACAAAATTATATCATCGGCGTACAGGGAGATTTTATGTTCTGTTGGTCCAACTTTAATTCCATATATTTGTGAATGTAGACGTATCGCTATCGCTAAAGGTTCAATTGCCATAGTAAACAGTAAAGGTGAAAGTGGACAGCCTTGTCGACATCCTCTATTGATTTTTATTGGTTTTGAAATATTGTTATTTGTTAGGATTTCTGCTGTAGCATTATTGTATATTATTTGAACCCATTTATGAAATTATTTCCAAGTCCAAACCTTTGTAGGACTTCAAAAAGAAAGGGCCATTCAACTCTATCAAAGGCCTTTTCGGCGTCCAATGATAGGAGAGCTGTATCCGGCGCTTCTTTATTAAAATAAATAATATTAAATAGTCTTCTTACATTATGGAAGCCTTGTCTACCCTTTATAAAGCCATTCTGATCTCGATTAATAATATTTGGTAAAATTTCTTGTATTCGTCTTGCTAAAATTTTACAGATTATCTTAAGGTCGGCGTTTAATAGGCTTATTGGTCTCATATTTTCACATTTATTAGAGGGCTTACCTGGTTTTGGCAGCAGTATAATTAAGGCATTATTTATGTATGATGGTAAATTATTATTTTGAAATGCTTCTAAAACCATTTCCAAAAAAGGTTTTATTAATTTATTCTTAAATTTTTTATAAAGGTCAACTGGAAGACCATCTGGTCCTGCACTTTTTCCTGATTTCATATTATCAATGGCTAGCCCAACTTCTTCTTGACTAATTTTAGACTCCAATATCTCCCTGTTTTCATTGGAATACACGGTATAGATAGTTCGTTCAAAAACCCATTTAGTTTTGTTAAATCAGGTTCATTTTTGGTATCATATAATTTTTCATAGTAATCTCTAAAGGCTCTATTAATTTCTAAAGGATCTATAACTACCTGTCCCTTACTTATAATACTGGTAATTGGTGTTTTAATTTCCAATTGTTTAATCTGCCATGCTAATAATTTTCCTGATTTTTCACCTTGTTCATAAAAAGATTGTTTCAATCTTAGAAGACTCGAGGCAGCTCTATTCGCTGATTTTTTGTCGTATTCAGCTCTCAAAATCAGTAATTCATTCTCCAACCTTGGGTCACTTCCTGCATACACTTTTTCCTGAAGATTTTTTATTTTATGTTCCAATTTAGCTCTCTCCTCTCGAGTCTTCTTAGATTTTGATCCTGTATAACTAATAATATGTCCCCTAATAAAAGCTTTGAAAGCCTCCCACTTTACACATGCTGATGTTTGTGTAGTATTGATGTCAAAGAACTCGTCTATCTGTTTTTCTATATACTTGACAAATTCCTCATCCTGAAGCCATTTATGCTGAAATTGCCATCTACCTGATTCCTTTGTCAATTTTTTATCTACATATATTAGACAACAGGGTGCATGATCAGAGATCACGATGTTATCATAAAAGCAGTTTTGAATCTTGGACCTTAATTCTGTGGAAATCAAAAAATAATCAATACGTGAGAATGTCTTGTAGGTACTGGAATAACAAGAATAGGCTTTAACTTGTGGTTTCATTTCTCTCCATATATCTAACAATCTCAATTCTTTCATAAAATGATTAATAGTCATCCTACATCCAATGTGCGTACAATCCAGTCCTGTTGATCTATCCACACCTGGATTCAATGTACAATTAAAATCCCTGCTATTATATGTTGCCCTGTAAGTGATGATAAGATGAGAAATAAATTAGCAAAGAACTTCTGATCATCTATATTGGGACCATATAAGTTCACAAGATTTATATTTTCTAATAGCAAAGAACCTTGAATGATTACATATCTTCCAAATTTGTCTCCAATTACATTTTTCACTTGAAAAGGAACTGATTTATGTATGAGAGTCATAACTCCCCTGGCTCGGGATGAAAATGAAGAGGTGAATACACTTCCCTGCCATCTACTCCTAATTCTTTTAACATCCTCCTCTATGAGTTTCTTGTAAAAACACAATTCTTGAACCCATGTCCTTTATTTTATTCATAACTTGTTTAAGTTTTTTTAAATTTTGTAGACCTCTGCAATTCCATGAAGTTAAATTAAGATTAACACTTTGGTCCATGATCAATAGAGAGTTTGGGATTACCTTGCAGTGTAAACATGCTCATACAGAGAAGCAAAAACATGAGTGGTTGAACATTCATCCTACAAACTACACACAAACAAATTTCCCCTTCCCACACTTGTGGCAAACCCCCCAAAATCAAAAGAAAAATTCTGTCTCCCGATATAGCCATCGACCGTTCCACACCCACGGGGAACAGCCTAAGCCACTCCTTCTTCATCCTCCCAATCACCCTAACTCTACTGCTTTTAATGACGTAACATTAACTCTCCTCTGTAGTTTTCCAACTTAACTCCAAAATTTTTAACAACTTTGTACATCATAGTTTTTTTTTTGTTTGTTTTGTTTTTGTTTTGTTTTTTTAATATATAATACAATCTATATTTTGTAAACTTACTATTTACTTCAAGTCAGTCAGATGCCTGTGCAAATGCTTAATTATTCTACCTTATATTTTGTTCATGCTTAGCTCCCACCAGTCTCTTCTTCTTCTTTGATCTTCTTGATGAACTCCTGCGCCTCCTCTGGGGTCTTGAAGATGTGGGTTCTGCCCTCATACGTGGTCAGCAGCCTCGCAGGATAGATTACACCATGACGAATCCCAAGGTTGCGCAGCTCCTTACGTACGGGATCAAACTGCTTCCTCAATTGCTGGATTCCTGTGGCCAAATCTGGGTAGAACCGCACCTGCTGGTCCTGGTGTTTAATCTCTCCTTTAGTACGTGCAGCGTTGAAGATCTTCATCCTGTCTCTGTTGCTAAGAAACTTCATAATTAAGGTCCTCGGCGGTCCCTTATCTCTCCGTGGGCCAATACGATGTGCTTTTTCCAGAACCACTGCTGATTGCAACTCCTCGCTGCCCAGCACCTCCGGAATCCACTTTTCCAGAAAGGAACATACGTCCCGACCTTCTGATTCCTCTGGAAGACCCACCAGCCTCAAATTATTCTGTCTCGACCGAGATTCCAAATCCAAAATATTATCTTCCAGAGATTTATTTTTTTTTTCCAAAGTGCGCACCTTTAATTGAAGACGGGTGACGTCATCTTCAGCACTAGCGAGACGGAGCTCCATCTGCGCCGTTCGTTCTACACAGTCACCCAATTCCTTTCTTATTCCTTCCAACGCTGTCATAATCCCATCAAATCTAGAGGAAAAGTCCGCTCTCATTGAACTCATGGCAGCCATCAGCGCATCTGCGCCATTCCCCGCAGAAATCGCAGCGTTGCCAGCCTCCTCCGCCATATATGGAGTTTTGTTTGCTGCGTCACAGACCTGAAAGTCCGTTAATTTGGACTGTTTCGGCGGCTCGCTTTTTCCTTTTCCTGGTTTTCCAGCCTTAGGCTTCGCCGACATATCCTCGCCCAAATGCTGGGATACGTTCTGTCCCAAATGAGAGAGTTATTTGCCGATTTTTTCTCCAGGAGCAGAGCAGAGCAGAGCGAGACACGTCCGTCCTACGTGGCAGCCATAACCGGAAGTGCCAGAATGTCAAGTTAATTTTATTTTTCTATATAGCACCAGATCACAACAGAAGTCATTTTAAGATGCATTCACTATAGAACGAGTCTTACCTTGCCCTTTTATTATTAAACAAACTAAATCATCAGTCCTCTTTGCCCACACATTCGGCGCATAGGGCCTCTACGAATGAATGCCAGAAACAAACAAAATATCCTTGTTATTTAGCTTATTTACACAACAGCAGCTCATTTCAGTCTGTTCTCCTCTGCACTCTGGTATCAAGCAGCAGGGCAGAACTCCGCTGCACGTAAACACAGACGACATCAAACATAAAAATTTGTCGACACAGATTGTTATTGTCGACGAATCGCTTAATTTTAAAGTTTATATGCATGCCGCGGAAATATTCAGTTTAACTATTCCAGCGAAGAAGAAGAGGAGCGCATCATGGCGACAAAGAAGCGAGAAAATCATGGAGAAGAAGTGGCCAAAACTTTCCAAAGTATGGAAGCATTTTACCGAAAATAAACAAATGACACAAGTTAAATGTAAACTTGTTATTGTCTTGTTATTATCACAGCAGCACAGCGACGCATCCATCCTCTTCCCCCTCTTTCCTCCGCTCTGTCCGCCGGCTTGGCTGCCTGTCAGTGGGTTTCTGCTTTGCTCCGTCCCAGTGATAACTGAAGTTGGGCCACTTACAAACACCACACTGGTGAGGTTAGCAAGTAAATTTAGTGCTTCTTATTTTCAATGAGCAACTGTCTCAGCTTGAGAAAACTGATTAAACTGTTAGCATGTGCTGCTTATGTTAGTTCACCTGTCGGACAATAATCTCTCTTCGATGATGGCTGCTGACAGCTGACTTGTTTCAGTTCTGCTGGCTAACGTGTTAAGTTAAGTGTTAAGTTAAGTTGGGCTGCACGGTGGCGCAGTGGTTAGCACTGCGGCAGCACAGTTTACCCTTGGCCGGGGGATTGTGGGGATCGTGGGTTCGATCCCAGCCCCCGACCAACAGTGATCTGTGTGGAGTTTGCATGTTCTCCCCGTGTTGCGTGGGTTTACTCCGGGATTTCTCCGGTTTCCTCCCACATGCCAAAAACATGCATGTTGGGTTAATTGGCTGTTCTAAATTGTCCCTAGATATCTGTTTCCTATAGGCCCTTAGAATAGAGGGTTAGTATTAATGAAAGCGCTTTGAGTGGTCTTTGTGACTAGAAAAGCGCTATATAAGTGCAGGTTAGTTAGTTAGTTAGTTAAGTGCACTAAATTAGTGAATTAACAGAGTGGCTTACTCTCTTATCTTCCCTCATTTTGTTGTGGCAATATCAGCCCTCAGGGTTTCCGCTGGTAACATTTTCGCGTGGTGGACTGCCACCCCTGAAACTATGCCGCCACGCTAAGGAAAAATAAATTAATGAATGACGTTCTGCAAGTGTGCACACGAACAACACGTGTGACAGTCATCCGCACATCGGAGTTCGGAAGCGTGCCACCCACCTAACTATTCCAGTTGCAGGCAGAGTGTCTCTCTAGCGTAGCTGTCCAAGAGACTTACTTACTTACTTAATCCTCTTCACCCCAGCTGGGGCATAAGGCGCCAACGAGTCTCCTCCAGCCATCTCGGTCCTGGGCGAGCCAGCTGACTTCGTTCCAGGTCTTGCCCTCCGCTTTCATTTCCTCTTCCACTGTCCTCCTCCAGGTGCCCTCGGGTCTGCCTCTCCTCCTCTTCCTCGGCGGTGCCCATCTGAGTCCTGCGTGTGGATGCCTGGCTTTGTTCATGCGCAGAACATGGCCTAGCCACCTCCAGCGTCTCTACTTCACCTCGCCCACAATATTGTTGATGCCTGTGCGTCTGCTGCTGACTTCCTTGTTGGTGACGCGCTGTTCCCAGTGGATTCTGAGGATTCGACATAGACACCGTCCTTTGAAACCTCTGGGGCGGCTTTCAATTTTCTTGTTTGTTCTCCAAGTCTCTGAGGCATATAGGAGGACTGAGCGAACGTTTGATTTGTAAATCTTCAGTTTGGTACTGTTCTGCAGGACTGACGATTTCCATACATTTCGCAGTCTGCTGAAAGCCTGTGCCGCAAGACCGATTCTTGTGGTGAGGCATATAGGAGGACTGAGCGAACGTTTGATTTGTAAATCTTCAGTTTGGTACTGTTCTGCAGGACTGACGATTTCCATACATTTCGCAGTCTGCTGAAAGCCTGTGCCGCAAGACCGATTCTTGTGGAGATCTCTCTCTTGATGTTGCTGTCAGCTGAGATGTAGCTTCCCAGGTATCTGAAGTCCTGTACTTCCTCAAGATCTTCGCCCTGTACCTTTGTTTTCTGTGTGCTCTTGTTTTTCAGATTCATCACTTTCGTTTTGTTGGGGTGAATCTTGAGCCCAATAGTTCTTGCTGTCTGTCTTTTCCTGGATGTCTCTCTGTGTATGTGATAGCAGAGCGATGTTGTCTGCAAAGTCGCAGTCTTCCAGTCTGGCCGTTAGTCCCCAGACAAGTCCCCTGGGTCGGTCTCCTGTGGCTCTCCTCATCACCCAGTCAATGACGACCAGGAAGAGGATCGGTGAGCTCACGCAGCCTTGTCTGACCCCAGTCTTCACATGGAACCACTTGCTCTCCTGGCCATTGTGGCGTACGCAGCACTGATTGTCAGCATACATGTCCTTCAGGATGATGACTACTTTTGTTGGAAATCCATAAGCGGTCAGAATCTTCCAGAGAGATGGGTGGTGGATACTGTCAAAGGCCTTTTCCAAAGTCAATGTAGTTTATGTACAGTGAGGAGTTCCATTCCAGTGATTGTTCGACTATGGTATGCAGGACAAAGATTTGGTCTATGCAGCCCCTACCGCTTCTGAATCCTGCCTGTTCCTCCCTCAGGACCCTCTCTATGGCTTGCCTCACCCACATCAACAGAACTCTGCAGAAGATTTTCCCAGGCACAGACAGAAGGTTGATGCCTCTCCAGTTCCTGCATGCTGACAGGTCGCCCTTCTTTGGCAGCTTGACTATGATGCCTTTCTTCCAAGTAACAGGGACTTTTTCTTCTTCCCACACTTTGTTGAAAAGTTCTGTCAGAGCTTTTGCACTTGCCTTTGGATCTGCTTTTAGCATGTCTGCAGTAATCCTGTCTTCGCCAGGTGCCCTGTTTCCTTTTGTCTGCTTAATGGCCTCTTCTATCTCCTGTTGGGTGATGCGCCCCCACTTCATTTCTATGTGAAAGCCTGTGTCTTCTATCACTGCTTCTTCCTCAGGGTCTGGTCTATTCAGTCTCTCTGAAGTGCTCCCCCCATCTACTAAGTTGGTCCTCTTCCTTCATGAGAACTTTCCCGTCTTTGTCCTTAACCACCGTTGACTTGCTGGTAAAACCTCCTGTGAGGGTTTTGGTGATTTTGAAGACCGTTCTTGTGTCTCCCCTTTCTGCTGCTGGCTGTGCCTCCTGAGCCAGGCTGTCCGCGTACTCTCTCTTGTCTTTGCGGACACTCTTCTTGACATCATTGTTCTTCTGTCTGTACTGCTTCAGCAGCTGCTTCCCTCTCTTCCATGCTTCCTCCTAGCATGCGCTGTTTTGTTGCCCTTCTCTCCTCGATGAGTTGCCAGGTGTTTTCAGAGATCCATTCTTTCCCCTCTCTGAACAACTTCTGGACAGTGTTGCTCAAGGCGTTGATGTCGTCTGCTGGTGTGTCTTCCAGGACCTGGAATCTGTTGGACAGCTCGAGTACAAACTGAGTCTTCACTATAGGATCCTTCAGTCTGCTTGAGTCAAAGAGCTGTTCACTAGTCTTCTTGTTGGTCCTCTTCAGCTTCAGCTGTAGCTTGCACAGAACAAGGAGGTGGTCACTGCCGGCATCGGCCCCTCTTAGTGCTCTGACATCAGTCGCAGACCCTCTCCACTTCTGGTTGATGGCTATGTGGTCTATTTGGTTCCTGGTTCTCCCATCCGGTGACACCCACGTCAGTTTTTGAATTGTCTTGTGTGAGAATATGGTGCCTTCTATCACTAGCCCATTCTCCAGGCACATATCCACAAATCTCTGACCGTTGTCGTTTCTCACACCTGTTCCTTGGGTTCCCATGCATGATTCGTATCCCACATTTCCTGCACCAACCTGGGCATTAAAGTCCCCCATCACAATGAGGATATCATGCCGTGGTGTCTTGTCTATTTGCTCTTGGAGGTTTGTATAGAAAAGGTCCTTCTCTTCATCTGATGATGGTTCTGTTGGTGCATAGCACTGGATGATGGTGGTCTTCACATACTTTGAGAAAATCCTCGCTCTAATGATCCGAGCATTGACCGGCTCCCAGCCCAGGAAGCTCTTCTTGGCATTCTTGTCTAAAATGATACCCACTCCTTCCTGGTGTTGGCCGTCTGTTCTTCCCGAGTAGTACACTGTCTCTCCTGTGTTCAGGGTCATGGTTCCCGAGTCTGTCCATCTCATTTCACTGATTCCAAGAATGCTGATGTTGTATCTCTTCATCTCTTTCACAACCTGTGCTGTTTTTCCAGTTTCGTACATCGTTCCAACATTCCATGCTCCCACTCTCACTCGTTGTTTGGGTCA
The DNA here is from genome assembly GCA_020510985.1 of Pholidichthys leucotaenia. NCBI lineage: Eukaryota > Metazoa > Chordata > Actinopteri > Cichliformes > Pholidichthyidae > Pholidichthys > Pholidichthys leucotaenia. The sequence goes on from CM035843.1 coordinate 150,002,272, forward strand.
CTCGTTGTTTGGGTTTCGCCAAGGACTCCATCGGAACAGAAACTTCCTTTCAGCTTTCATCCCTGCTCTTCATATAAGACATTGCTGCCTCAGTCCTCAGCTCGTCGCCCAAGGTTTGATGACTTTTTGTTGATCCTGTTGGCGTTTCTGTAGCAAGCATTTTTTACGTGGTGGGCTGCTAACCCAATGCACAACCCTCCTCCTTTCGCATCCTAGGCTTGGGACCAGGCAATGGCAGAGTTAAAGAGAAGAGAGGCACAAGCTTATTAAAGTTCTTTAAACGTGGAAAAAAAGCAGAAGAGGTACGCAAGCGGTGGAGGCATTTATCATGATTTTAACCTGCTGGTAATAGGAACAACAATGAGCCGCTTAGCAAACAGGTGTGGTTAGGCTTCAAATGCAGGGAAAGGAAAAAGTGACTGATGAATTGCTCAGGATTTACTTCACCAGCCACTACAATATCAACTAATTTATGTTCATCATTATGTACCTGGCAAGTTAAGATGACCAAAATTCACGAAGTCAATGACTTTAATCCGTCATCAGCCTTCAGACAAACTAAGCATGTCAACATTTGGATTTCAAAATAAGGGAGGTTTTTCCTGCTGTCTGGTTGGTGAGGAGAGTTCTAAAAACTATACAGAAACATAAGAGAAATAACTGCATCTTTGGTAATTTTGGTTAATTTATTTCATTAAATATAATTTTTTCATATTTTTTCTTTGAAATTAGAGTTGAATTATTGTTCTGTTCTGGCTCTGCAAAATTACGGTCAAAAGTATAAATTGTATAAGGAAAAAAAGTCAACATTTTACTGCAATATGTTTCAAATTTATAAAAAAAAACAGGTAATTTTTTTTAAAAAAAAATAGACAAAAACTAGCTATAAAATAATCACGTTTATAATAAAGTCTCAAATATACAAGTCATAATTTTACAAGAGGAAATTAACAAATGAGGAAAAAAGTTGCAAATTTAGATAAATTTACAGAGAAAAGTAGAAAACTTTAAATGGTAAAATGGTAAATGGCATTCACTTACATAGCACTTTTATTCTCATCTCTTGATGACCAAAGCACTTTACAGATCCTGCTATCCACCCATTCACACACACATTCACACACTGATGGCGGCATGCTACCTAACATGGCGCTTCCAGACCCACCAGGAGCAACTGGGGGTGAAGTGTCTTGCCCAGGGACACAACGGCAGGATATCCGGGGAGAGCGGGATATGAACCGCCAACCATGTGGTTATTGGACGACCGGCTCTACCTCCTGAGCCACTGTTATAAATTTTGGAGAAAAACAAACCTTCAAGACTGAAGTCTTGATATGCCTTGTTAGTCACAAGGCACAAGGCATATCAAGAGCAAAATCTCACCACCGTCCAAAGTCTGTTTTTCTGCTGTGAATTTCCAGTTTGGTGACGCCCCCCTGAAATGGGCAAGTTTGGACAGACTGGACTGTTTCTAGCTACGCAAGTATTCCTGCTTAGCCTGGTTGGTTATAACATTAATCAATTAAAGGGATACTCTTGGCTACCCCGGGGGAAGAGGGACTTGGCAGTATTGAGGCAGAGGGGGATGAAGGCATACGTTTTGTATAACGAAGCAGTGGCGGAGAAGACGATCAATCACGTGGAAGCCCTGCAGGTCGGGGAGAGCAGAGCGGGTTGGGGTAGTGGGGGGTGGGGAGCATTTCAATGTGGCTGTGTGAAACAGTGGTTGCAGTCGTCCGCAGTCGCCAACGGATGTTCACCAGCGAGCCGGCACCAGTTCTGCTTACCGAAAGTGGTCCCCTGGATGGTTTACATTCCAGCCTCCAAGCGGGCCCGGGCAGCGACTTTCGGCTACACCTGTTTCATGAGTTTGTTTTTTTTAAAATAATTCCGTTGAACCACAATTCAAAAGCATTGTCTGATTTTCATTGGTTAATTTTCATAGAATTTTTATTTATTACCACTTTTGTCAGATTCAAGTTATTTCTGTGGCCACTGTGGGTTTTTCTTTCATTAACAGAGGGGTACCAACAATTTTGTCCACAGCTGTATTACGTGTCATCCACTGAGTCCTCCAACAGATGTCTGCCGCTGGAGAATATAAATGGCACGCCTGCTCGTGCAAGAAAAGAGAGAAATTGCCAGTCTGTTCATTCCTGCAATTCCTACAGAATATAACTTAATATTGTAGCGGCTGGTGAAATATATCCTCAGCAATTCATCAGTCCCCCTTGCCTTTCCCTTCATATGAAGCCGGCTGCATATGAATTCTAACCAAATCTCTTAGCTAAGTGACTCTTCCATTATTGCTCCCGTTTCCAGCTGGTTAAAACTATGATAAATGCCTCCACTGCTTACATACCGCTTCTGATTTTTTTCTGCGTTTAAAGTACTTTAAATAAACTCATGCTTCTGTCAGACAGTCACGCTTAGCGAGACACTGCCTGCTGACTGACTGGAAAACTCATGTGGGCGGGGCGCTTCTAAACTCTGTGCGGATGACGGCCACGCGCGTTGTTCATATGCGCGCTTGCGGAAAGTCATTGTTTCATATATTTTTCTTTTTTTTGTAACTTTGATTTTTATTCATTTTTCATCATACATATTACATTCAGATCACAGTCGCTATATTTTAAAAAAAAGGAGCTAGAAGAAGAAAAAAAAAAAAAAAAAAAAGGGGGGGACAAATGTTGGAGCATCAAGTTTTTAGTTTCCATCTCTTAATTCTTCTGGTTTTCCCAGTGTCTTTGGTTATTCTTTCAATTTCTGTCTCGTTGTTGCACTTTGTAGTGTGTCCATTTCCACCATTTTTTTTCATATTGTCCTTCTTGCATTCTTTGTCGATATGTTAGTTTTTCCATTAAACGTATATCCTCAACAATGTCTGTCCATTGCTCTTGGTCAGGAAGAGCTTCTGATTGCCATTTTCTTGTGACTGTTTTTTTACATGCAATCAGCATGATTTTAACTAAATATCTGTCCTCAGCCTGTATTACATTGTCTCTTTTAAGATCACATACATACATCAAGTTACAGTTCGTTGGTATATTATATCCTAATATCTTCTGTATTGTCACATGTATAGATTTCCAGAATGATGAGATTTTGCAGCATTTCCAAAACATATGCAAGTGGTCTGCATTTTGAGCCCCACAGCCCCTCCAGCATATAGATTTGGTATTTGTATATTTTCTTTGGATCTGTAGTGTAATGAAATAGCTTATCAGGTTTTTCCATCCAAATTCCCTCCATGTCCTTGAACTTGTTGATGTGTGTTGTGTTTTCCATATTTCTTACCAGTTTTCTTCTGTTTAAATTTAGCTCTTTCTCCCATTTCTCCTTTATATAGTTATGAAGAGGATGATGGAATTAAGGCGGCGTTGGATTTTTAAATAGCTTTATTATCACCCACCTTCATCAGAACTCGGCTGCAGCCCATGGCTTGAGCAGGCTGCAGCTTCATTCCTCCAGCTCTCAAAGAGAGGAGACATGTGTGTGTCTACCAGTTGCAGAATCAGAAAGAGAGGCAGATTTACAGCACAGTGCAGCATATATACTCAACTCAGACAATACATCAAAGACATTCACAGCAGTCAATCTGGGCATTTGCATATCAGAGGTACAGACAGGATGCATGAACACAATGCATGGATGACACTTTAACCTCACAGCTGTAAACGCAGCATGCAGCGGAAAAAAACCAGGAGTGCGAGCTGACTGTCTCTGTGTTCTGTCTCTGTGTTGTGGGGGTTGAATCAAACCCCTACACTGCTCCCCCCCAGAGGGCACGGTAGGGGACCGTGACCTCAATGTTGCAGTTTGGGCACCGAGCAGGGAAAAGCTCTGTGCAGGAGGAGGGGGAGGGGGGGTAGCAAATGCTGACCGGGCGCGGGAAAATCGTTCGAGTCGCGCCAAAAGTGTTTGCTGCTCCGCGATGTCCCGTCTGAACATGCGGAGATCAGAAAAAGAAAAAAATTAGTCTCTGACTCCTCTCGTGGCCATGAAGAAAAGCAGGAGCGGCGGCAAGAAAATAAAATAAAAGCAGAGGGACTGGCGTGTTGACTTTAGGGCAGACGTAACCCTAAAGCCTCGGGAACCGCAGACAGCTGAATTCCCCTTGTGTGCCATGGCTAAGACCATAAAATCCAGTGAGCAAGCTGCGGGCCTCAGGTGTACAAGCAAGCCTGAAGGGCCTGTGTGCAGCAGAAGGAAGGCGGTCGGAAAAGCCATATTTGTCCCGTGCGTGGTGCGCCGTCCTCGTCACCCCTGGTGCGCATGCCGGGGCTCCGTGCGTGGGTGGGCCCGCTGGAGAGGAAATCAGGGTCGGAAACTTGGTGGAGATCGGTGCAGTCTGCGCCGAAAAACATCTCTGACAAGCCGTGGCTGCAGATTAGTCATGGTGCGTTCAGGTCCACGTGTGCTCCGTCGGCCATGGGAGTCGCCCGCATGTGCTCTGATGTGGAGGAGCTGCGCGGCCGGTCCCGCGTGGATGTGCCGATCTCGGCGACCGGTTGATGTCTTGAGAGCAGTTCGCCCGCCGTGGGCTCTGCGTCGAGGCCTCCCTGAGGCAGCAGGGAGGGCAGACCAGTCAGGCCGCTGCGACGGAGCATTCATGCCCGGGTGCTGCGTTCGCTGGCCGCTCGTTTTCTTCAGTCTCGGGTCGCCAGCGTGGCTGTTCAGATCAGAAGGTTGCGTTTGCACAAAACGTGTGCGTCCTTGGGGTCACCAGTGAAGAGGATGATGGAATTAAGGCGGTGTTGGATTTTTAAATAGCTTTATTATCACCCGCCTTCATCAGAACTCGGCTGCAGCCCATGGCTTGAGCAGGCTGCAGCTTCATTCCTCCAGCTCTCAAAGAGAGGAGACACGTGTGTGTCTACCAGTTGCAGAATCAGAAAGAGAGGCAGATTTACAGCACAGTGCAGCATATATACTCAACTCAGACAATACATCAAAGACATTCACAGCAGTCAATCTGGGCATTTGCATATCAGAGGTACAGACAGGATGCATGAACACAATGCATGGATGACACTTTAACCTCACAGCTGTAAACGCAGCATGCAGCAGAAAAAACCCAGGAGTGCGAGCTGACTGTCTCTGTGTTCTGTCTCTGTGTTGTGGGGGTTGAATCAAACCGCTACAGTTACTTGAATGTTTGTTTGCCGTAAGTTTCTGATATAGCTTTGAAATAATTCTTATTTTATTTCCTGCATACGAGCTTAAAATGAATTGTATAATCTCGCTCACATCTGTGTTGAGGTTATGCCTAATCTTCCTCATATAATAATCTCTCATCTGCAGATATCTGAAGAATTCAGATTTTTCTAGTTTAAATTTTCTTCTCATGTTTACAAAACTCCCGAAATCTTTTTTTCCCCATATTGCCCCAAGCTGTGACTCCCTTGTTCACCAGATTTTTGTATCCCCTATCTTGCTTTGCCGGTTCAAACTGACTGTCAAATGCTACCCATTTCAATAGTTTTATGTCCTCCTTTATATTATACTTTTGTACTATTTTATACCACAGTTCCAAAGTAAATTTAGTGATTGGGTCTATTTGTTTGATTTGCTTATATGCATCCTTATCTCCTATTATGCTTTGTACTGGGAGTCCCTCAATTTCCTTTTCCATTTCTTTCCATTTTGCCTCGTATCCTCCGTCGCACCAACATATGATATATCTTACTTGTGCTGAGTAGTAATATTCCTTTTAGACTCGGTAGGCCCATGCCTCCTTTCTCTTTTGGTAATTGGAGAGTTTTATATTTCACTCGTGGCTTTTTACCTCCCCAAACAAATCTCGATATCATCCTGTCCCACTTTGAGAACTGGGCACCAGGAATCTCTGTTGGTAGAGCCTGGAAGAGGTAAAGCAGTCTAGGTTGTATGCTGATTTTGACTGTCTTAATTTTTGAATTCAAATCCATGTTTAAGATTGACCATCTATCAATATCTTTTTTTATTTCTTGTTCTAACCTATCATAGTTTGCTTTATAGATTTTGCTTAAATCTTTAGGTATGTTCACTCCAAGGTATTTTATTTCTTTTTGTTTCCAGTTTAGTTTGATCTTATCAGTTATCTGGTTTAAAGGGTTATAGTGGAATGTCAGTATTTGTGTTTTTGTTGTTTATCTTGTATCCTGATAATTTTCCAAAATTTTCTATCAAGTACATCATTTCCATTATTGATTCATCTGGTTGTTCAAGGTAAACTATAATATCGTCTGCAAACAGCCCAATCTTGTGTTCCGCTCCCTTTATTGTTACACCTTTTAATTTCTTATTTTGTCGCGTTGCTTGAGCCAGTGGCTTTATGAACAGAGCAAACAAGGTGGGCGATAGGCAGCATCCCTGCCTAGTTGAGCTTTGTATATTTACTTTGTCTGTTAAGCTACCGTTTATCTAGATTCTTGCCACAGGATTTTGATAGTGTCTTTATGCATTGCACTGACTTTTTGTTAAATCCAAAGCGTTCCAGCACATTATATAGGAACATCCAATTAACCCTATCAAATGCTTTTTCTGCGTCTAAACTCATTATTACTGCGCTTTTCTTTTCTTTATGTATTTGATTAATTATGTGTATTGTTCTCCTGATACTATCATGTGTTTGGCATCCCTCTATGAAACCAGTTTGATCATCCTCTATCAATTCCATCAAGAATGTCTTTATTCATTTACAGATAATTGTTGTATATATTTTATAATCCACATTTAATAAAGAGATTGCCTATAGTTTCTGCATTGTTCCCTATCTTTCCCTGGCTTTAAAATAACTGAAATAATGGCTTCGTTCCATGATGGAGGTATTTTGTTGTTATTTAATGTCCAATTAAATGACTTTAGGAGCTGTGGCGTGAATTCTTCTATAAACAGTTTATAAAACTCAGAAGGGTATCCATCACTACCTGGTGATTTACCATTTTTTAGTGACTTAATCACATCTTTAATCTCTTGTGTTGTTATTTCTGCTGTTAGCTTTTCATTTTGTTGGTTTCCTATTGATGGCAAGTCCAATGTGCATAGAAATTTTTTAATATCCTTAACATTTGTCTCTTCAGGTTGTGAGTATAGTTTTTGACTCTCAAGGACAGCCAGCTGTCTGGCAAACTATTCCATCTGCCGTGCCAAGGACACGCGCCTTTGCCCAGACAGTAGACATAACATCTGCTGTGGAAGAGACTTTGTTGTCCTTAACTGATATCACTGTTTGCACTCAACACCCTCACTCACAGTGACTCACTATACTGACTTGAAGATTATTCATTCACTGCTCTCTTTGTGTCATTGTATGGATTCTATTGTCTGCTATTTGTGCATTGAGAGTTTTTTTTCTTGTAATCATAATATTGATCATATATGAAGGGTATTCTGATAAACAATGCTTTTTTCTCTCCCCTACTGTGTTTATCCTCTTTCTCCCCCATTGCTTCCTGTTCCCATTCTGCTGACAGGCGTGTCACTGAAAATGTCAACTATGTCGTTCTCAGTGTCAAGTCAAATCCCTCGTATATTTACCAGTTATTTACTTGTGAATGTACTTGGCAACAAATCTTTTTCTGATTCTGATTTCTGATTCTGATTGATAGAATTTATGGAATATTTCTTCAATGTTTTCTGGGGTAACTGTGGATTTATTTGTGATGGGGCCCTTAATCTTATATACATTATTCACTGTTTGTTGTTTTCTTAACTGTTTTGCCAGCAGTTTTGTGGCCTTTGGCCCCGTTTCATAATATTTTTGTTTTAAATATCTATTTTTCCTTTCAATTTCATCTATTTGTATTTCTTTTATCTTGATTTTTTCTTCCTTAATTTCTTGATATATTTTTGGGTCATTTGTGTTTTGATGTTGACGTTTCTCTCACATCTTTGTTCATATGATTCCAGTTTAGACTTTTTTGCTTTTCCTGATTCAACAATTAATTTACCTCTTAATACGGCTTTTAGTGTGTCCCATAGTATTGTTGGGTCCACTTCTCCATTCATTCTCCTCGATATACTCATTTATGTTTATTCTTTCTTTCATTTTCTCATCATTTAATAGTCCTACATTAAGTTTCCATGTTGTTTGTCATTTTCTATTGTTTAAATACACTCACCGGCCACTTTATTAGGTACACCTGTCCAACTGCTCGTTAACACTTAATTTCTAATCAGCCAATCACATGGCGGCAACTCAGTGCATTTAGGCATGTAGACATGGTCAAGACAATCTCCTGCAGTTCAAACCGAGCATCAGTATGGGGAAGAAAGGTGATTTGAGTGACTTTGAACGTGGCATGGTTGTTGGTGCCAGAAGGGCTGGTCTGAGTATTTCAGAAACTGCTGATCTACTGGGATTTTCACGCACAACCATCTCTAGGGTTTACAGAGAATGGTCCGAAAAAGAAAAAATATCCAGTGAGCGGCAGTTCTGTGGGCGGAAATGCCTTGTTGATGCCAGAGGTCAGAGGAGAATGGCCAGACTGGTTCGAGCTGATAGAAAGGCAACAGTGAGTCAAATAACCACCCGTTACAACCAAGGTAGGCAGAAGAGCATCTCTGAACGCACAGTACGTCGAACTTTGAGGCAGATGGGCTACAGCAGCAGAAGACCACGCCGGGTGCCACTCCTTTCAGCTAAGAACAGGAAACTGAGGCTACAATTTGCACAAGCTCATCGAAACTGGACAATAGAAGATTGGAAAAACGTTGCCTGGTCTGATGAGTCTCGATTTCTGCTGCGACATTCGGATGGTAGGGTCAGAATTTGGCGTCAACAACATGAAAGCATGGATCCATCCTGCCTTGTATCAATGGTTCAGGCTGGTGGTGGTGGTGTAATGGTGTGGGGAATATTTTCTTGGCACTCTTTGGGCCCCTTGGTACCAATTGAGCATCGTTGCAACGCTACAGCCTACCTGAGTATTGTTGCTGACCATGTCCATCCCTTTATGACCACAATGTACCCAACTTCTGATGGCTACTTTCAGCAGGATAATGCGCCATGTCATAAAGCTGGAATCATCTCAGACTGGTTTCTTAAACATGACAATGAGTTCACTGTACTCAAATGGCCTCCACAGTCACCAGATCTCAATCCAATAGAGCATCTTTGGGATGTGGTGGAACGGGAGATTCGCATCATGGATGTGCAGCCGACAAATCTGCGCCAACTGTGTGATGCCATCATGTCAATATGGACCAAACTCTGTGAGGAATGCTTCCAGCACCTTGTTGAATCTATGCCACGAAGAATTGAGGCAGTTCTGAAGGCAAAAGGGGGTCCAACCCGTTACTAGCATGGTGTACCTAATAAAGTGGCCGGTGAGTGTATATTTCCATGTATATAGGATTATGATCTGATATTTCTGCCCCTCCAATCCGACAATTTCTCACCCTGTGTCTGTCACCTTCATTCATAAGGAAGTAATCTATTCTAGAGTGTACTTTATGGACTGCTGAATAATGTGTATAGTCTTTTTCGAGTGGGTGCAGGTCCCTCCATATGTCTACCATACCCATTTCTGCCAGTGAGGTTCTTATGAACTTTGTTATATGTTTTTTTGTCTTAACACTTGTTGTGTCAACTTCATGATCCATGACGGCATTCAAGTCTCCTCCACAAATTAGGACTCCTTCACTGTGTGTTGCTATGAGATCAAACAGATGTTGAAAAAAACCCTTGTCACTTTCTGGTGGAGCATAGATGTTCACTAATGTGATCTGCATACCATCTATTCTTCCCTTTATTATTACATATCTGCCTTCTTTATCCTGGATTTCTTGTTCACATTCAAACTGTATTTTATTTGAAATTAGTACCATAACCACCCTTTTAGTTCCTCCCTTAAATGAACTGTAGTAGGAGTTCTTATAGCCAAATCTCTTTAGTTTCTCATGTTCTGTCTTGTTCAAATGTGTCTCTTGCATAAATATAATTTCGGCTTTTTCCTTCTTGAATTTTCTTATTATTCTTTCCCTTTTAACAGGTGAGTTCAGACCATTCACGTTTAATGTCATTATCTTAAGATTTTTAACCATATTCATGTTTTTCCATTTTTTTAACTTGTGCTCCTAACCCCTTTAACAACAAAACTAACACATATATGTACAAAAACACATTAACAAACCTCGACCGCCACACTTTGGGCCTTTCTTCTGCCCATTGGTCCCTGTTGGAGGGTGGAGGGAATGTCCTCACCGAGTGAGGGGCCCTCCCTAGACCTGTAGTTACTATCCAAGTAATAGTCATTAGTCTAGAAATGTCCAACAAAAATCACTTTAACCTCTCCTAGCCGTTTGTTTCTCTTTTACCTTGTCTTCTTGGCCCTCATTTCTTCTGTGCCCTTCTTAATCTTTGTTATAATCTAGGCTTTCCGTTGAAAGCCTTGCAGTTTTTCTTGGGCTCGGTGCGCCACGTCCGTCTCCCGCCCTCTGCCGCTCACTCGCCTCCACTCCGGTCGTCTCGGTGCGCTCCGTGCCGCCGCTGCTCCAGCCGCTTCCTCCGGTATGCTCACCACAAAGCCTCACTCTGTCATGTCCCGCGCTGCCTCTCTGGCCGTGTTATAGGTTTTCACGCCGTCCTCCCAATGAATTCTCATCTTCGTTAGTGGCGTTTGGAATCTAATTTTTTTCTCTTTCAGCATTTTTTTAATGTTGGCATATTTCTTTCGCTGCTGCACAATTTCTGTCGGGTAGTCATGGTCAAAGAATCTGTTTGTCGCCAACTCGTATCTTTTTTTTCCCCACGATTGTGTCAGGATTCTTTCCTTTACGTCGTATTTTAAAAAGTTTACCACAACTGACCTGGGTGCAGTGTTTGAGTTTGTGTTCTGTGCCAAGGCTCTGTGCGCACGTTGGATCTGCAAGTCTGTTTCATTGGGCAGCTCAAGCTCTTTTTTTAAGAATTGATCTATGAATTTCGTCATCGAGTTGCCTTCAGTGCCCTCCGGAATCCCAAAGATGCATATATTGCTCCGTCTGGACCTGCTCTTCAGGTCGGTTATTTTTTCCTGCATCCTCTGTGTTTGTGCCGTCAGGGTCTGGAGCAGCTCGCTTGCCTTGGTCTTCCAGTCTTCCAACTCTGATATTCGAGCTTGTGCTTCTGCCATACACGCCCGTTGAGTGCGCAGCTCCTCCATGTTTTCTGCTAGTTTGCGGTCCATTTCTTTTCGGAGACCCATAATTTCCTCCATCTCTTTTTTTCAGTTCTTCCTTAAGAGCCATTAAATCCTGTTGGAGATGTCGCTTGAGGTCTTTTATGTCCTTACTTATATTGGCGAAGCCAGTGTTCATAACATCGAGGTTGGCGTCCTCCATTTTCTTTGAAGTCTCCACGTTTTTGTTGGCCTCGTGTTCAGCGATTTCTCCAGTTTTGTTGAAGAGGGATTCTTTAGTTTTACCCTGCTTTTGTCCGTGTGCCCGGCTTTTTCGTGTTTTCATCCCTTGGTTTATTGACCTATTTATGTCGAGTTGGCCATTTACCAAAGATTTTTAATCCGACTAGGGAGAGCTCTCTGTTTAAACGTTATGCCTCTCCGCCATCTTCCCGGAAGTCCACTTCATATATTTTTCTTAATAAATTCATATCTCCTTGGCGTGGCGGTAAACTTTCTGGTGAGGTGGCCCACCACCAAGAAATGTTACCAGAGGAAACCCTGCACCCCTGAGTGAAAATGTTCAAACTGTGCCCAATTAGCCATTTTCCCTCCCCAGTGTTATGTGACTCCATTAGTGTTACAAAGTCTCAGGTGTGAATGGGGAGCAGGTGTGTTAAATTTGGTGTTATCGCTTTCACACTCTCTCATACTGGTCACTGGAAGTTCAACATGGCACCTCATGGCAAAGAACGCTCTGAGGATCTAAAAAACAAAAGAATTGCTGCTCTACATAAAGATGGCCTAGGCTATAAGAAGATTGCCAACACCCTGAAACTGAGCTGCAGCACACTTTCCAAGACCATACAGCGGTTTAACAGGACAGCTTCCACTCAGAACAGGCCTCGCCATGGTCAACCAAGAAGTTGAGTACACGTGCTCAGCGTCATATCCAGAGGTTGTCTTTTGAAAATAGATGTACGAGTGCTGCCAGCATTGCTGCAGAAGTTGAAGAGGTAGGGGCGTCAGTCTGTCAGTGCTCAAACCACACGCTGCACACTGCATCAAATTGGTCTGCATGGCTGTCGTCCCAGAGAGAAACCCCTTTTAAAGATGATGCACAAGAAAGCCCATAAACAGTTTGCTGAAGACAAGCAGACTAAGGACATAGATTATTGGAACCATGTCCTGTGGTCTGATGAGACCAAGATAAACTTATTTGATTCAGATGGTGTCAAGCATGTGTGGTGGCAACCAGGTGAGGAGTACAAAGACAAGTGTGTCTTGCCTACAGCCAAGTATGGTAGCGGGAGTGTCTTTATTTGGGGCTGCATGAGTGCTGCCAGCACTGGGGAGTTAGTTCATTGAGGGAACCATGAATGCCAACATGTACTGTGACACACTGAAGCAGAGCATGATCCTCTCCCTTTGGAAACTGGGCCACAGGGCAGTATTCCAACATGATAACCATCCCAAACACACCTCCAAGATGACCACTGCCCTGCTAAAGAAACTGAGGGTAATGGTGATGGACTGCTAAGCATGTCTCCAGACCTAAACCCTACTGAGCATCTGTGGGGCATCCTCAAACGGAAGGTGGAGAAGCGCAAGGTCTCTAACACCATGATGTCATCATGGAGGACTGGAAGAGGATTCCAGTGGCAACCTGTGAAACTCTAGTGAACGCCATGCCCAAGAGAGTTAAGGCAGTGCTGGAAAATAATGGTGGCCACACAAAACATTGACACTTTGAGCACAACTTGGGACATTTTCACGTAGGAGTGTACTCATTTTTGTTGCCAGTGGTTTAGACATTAATGGCTGTGTGTTGAGTTATTTTGAGGGGACAGCAAATTTACACTGTTATACAAGCTGTGCACTGACTACTTTACATTGTATCAAAGTGTCATATCTTCATTTTGTCCCATGAAAAGATATATGTACAAAAATGTGAGGGGTGTACTCACTTTTGTGAGATAATGTACATTTGTTTTTCATGGTGTTTTTGGTGGTTTTAGAGCTGCCGGAGTGCATATTTAAGTATGCATGAGGAAATTACTATGATGAATGTGTTTTTTCCCTTCGCTTTCCTACTCTCTCAATGGAAAAAAATACTAGAATAAAAACACCAAAAAAATACACATTTTTGTCATTTATATAAACCATGACAAAAAAAATCCTGCAGGACAAAATGTGACACTTTGTGTAGATTTACTAAGGAAGATTCAAAGATTTTATTTGTCAATACTACGATACGTACAGGTCATACAGGAGAATTGAAATGGCGCTTTTCTCTGTCTTCAGTGGTGTGCGCAGTGTGAAAAAAGAAAAGGAATAAGGCTGGAAAAACAACAGCAGTCTATAGTAATGCTACCCATAGTGCAAATGGCGACAAAAGAGAAAAGACCATAATTTTGCAGTCAGAAGAGAACAATAATTTAACTCTGATTTCAAAGAAAAAAATATCAATAAAATTATATTTAATGAAATAAATTAACTTAAAGGCCAAATGTCACGTAACAGGGTACTTTAAATATCTTGAAACTAGATATAAAAGGGAACCAATCCGTTCGGGTCTTGGTGCGTATGCTTCAGTAACAACGGAATATTCGTTAATTTAAAACTGCCGCGCTTGGCCTGACACGGCCCCTGGAATCGCCTGGGGAAGAAGGCGGAAGTGACGAAATCGATTGCACCCTAGTTTGATGCTTGGGGTATTTCAATTGATTGTTTATATGGAGACTGGAAGGTTGAAGTGAGCAACAAGAAAGAAAAAATTGGATATTTCACCCATACCTTAAAACGGGACTATCAGGGACAGCTGGGTAATAAGGGACACTTCTCTGGGAAATGTTTTCTTACCTGTCAAGTGAGACGTTTTCGCCGTACTTCAACACCGTAAAAAGCGGCTATAAGCAACGGCGGAGCAACAAGGCACACCTCTCTGGGATCTCTGTCTGTTCCGCAACCGCTGCACAGCTCAGCGTGTTAAACCATTGTCCTAATGACTTCTCATGGTAGTGAGAATTGCTCCCGCTGAGCGATCAGCCCGCCCAGACAATTAAACTAATGAGTGACTCCACACTTCGAACAGTAGTGCGAATAGATCCCGCTGAGCGATCAGCCCGCCCCAGCTGTGAGTGATCACACACAGGAGTGCTCCTCAAGACACTCAGTTTTTTTTCCAGTATATTTTTTCTTTTGGGCGTACAGAAATGGCAATACGCCCGTTTTTGCTAAAATTGCATTTTCCCCGTATTTTCCTTAAAATATTTGACAATAACAACATGAACTACATTTAAAACATTTCCCAGAAAAGTGTCCCAAACCACTGCGCCGTCCCCTACAGCCGCGCTTGGCACCAAAATACAGCGAAAACGTCTCCCTTGACAGGTATGCGCCTCCATTTTCATATTGATCTGGTCAATTTCTTGACAGCAGCGGCTCTCCTCCACTGTAATAATAATGGCTTCCGAAAAATCAATATTTATGGGGCGCCCTCGACAGACCCCCACCGGCTTCGCAATTCTGGAGGCGATTAATGTCCAGTTCAATGGCATTTTCCACTGGTTCTGCTCTCTGGTCATCGTTGGAACTGTTGTCATCAGACAAAACATCTGATTCCGTCTCGGACGGCTCAAACCGGTAAGGTTCTATGCCTCTGTCACTGTCTGAACCACTGACAAAAAAAAAAGACAAAACTAAACTAATTTGTTCACAATCGCTGTCACTTTCCGTCATGATTGTCCAATGTTGATAAGTGTGAATGTGGATAGGCAGGGCAGCCAGGGTACAACTGGTGATGTCAAAAACATGGGCGTGGTCTGGACTGGCTGTCACAAGCCAGCAAGCAAGGTGGGGCCTTCACCTGGTGTATTTTGTGCAATTATGTAAATACAGGTGGGTGATATGGTCTCCGGTATGAATATTTGGTTTAAGCTTTGTGTATTTTATCTAAATTCGTTGTCATTTAGAAAAAAAAAATTACGTGACATTTGGCCTTTAAATTACCAAAGATTCAATTATTTGTTACAATATTTCTATATATTTTACAGTTTTTTTTAGAACTCTCCTCACCACCCAGACAGCAGGAAAAAGCTCCATTATTTTGAAATCCAAATGTTGGCATGTTTTGTTTGTCTGAAGGCTGTTGACAGATTAAAGTCATTGACTTCGTGAATTTCGGTCATCTTAACTTGCCAAGTATATAATAATGAACATAACTTTGTTAATGTAGTGGCTGGTGAATTAAATCCTCATCAATTCATCAGCCCCCCTTGCCTTTCCCTGCATATCAAACCGGCTGCATATGAATCCTAATCACACCTGTTTGCTAAGTGACTCTTCATTACTGTTCCAGTTACCAGCAGGTTAAAACCACCATAAATGCCTCCACTGCTTACATACCTCTTCTGCATTTTTTCCGCATTTAAAGTACTTTAATAAGCTGATGATTCTCTCGGACAGTGATGCTAGTAGTGAGACACTCTGCCTGCCGACTGCAACACGTGGGCAGGGCACTTTCGAACTCCGCGTGGATGACGGTCATGCACGTTGTTCGTGTGTGCGCTTATGGAGAGTCATTCCTTCACGTTTTTTTAAATCTGTATTTCCTTGCTGTGGCGGCATAACTTCAAGCGTGGCGACCCGTCACATGGAAATGTTACCAGAGAAAACTGAGTAATCACCCAAAAATAGTTTAAGAAGTTACTGAGATGTGAGTTTATTCTGGACAGTTTGAGATTTTTGCCTAAATTTATGACAGTTTTATTCTAAGTTTACTTTTTCCTTCTAAATTTGAAAGATTTTTTCCATCTTTTTCCTCATAATTTGTGTTTAGTGCTAATTTAGGGCTTTTTTTTCTTGTACATTTGAGACTTTACCCTCATAAATTTGTAAGGTTTTTCCTTATAATTTAAAAATCGAAAATAAAGTGAGCAAAGATGCAGTATTTTCTGCTATATTATAGGCTATTTATAGCCTATTGATAGCTTATTTTCTCACCCCCCACCCCAGGTGAAAACCACATGTACTCTGACACCTAAATGTTTGCAGGTATGCATCATACTCTTACTGAATAAATTCAGACAGACCCAAAAACTATGTTTAACTTTGCAGAATATTCAAGCTGAGGCTGGTGACATACAGTATTATGAGATGTTAAGGTGTTAGCTGTGAAGAGCTGCAGGAGGAGCCTCCTCTCCCCTACCTTTCCAGCTGCTGGGATAGGGAGGGCCCTGATGTTGCATTCAAATACACTCAGGAGTTTGACTTTATATTGGAAATAGTAGGCTAAAACATAGTTTGACACATAAGGCTTTGTCTGGAGCTTTTTAACTGACTAATATGTCCTTTATTTTAATAAATTTAGTGTCATCCGTTTCCATTTATTATTTTTTCCCCTGATCTTTTGAACTTCACTTTTATGCTTTTATTTGTCCATTTTCATCGAACACTTCTGCTGCCACACAATTTCTTCCACAGTAAACTCAGCTCTGAAAGGGGCCGGTGCGCAATGTGAAGGAAGGGGTTGGGGTTTGGGGTGCATTAAAAGAGATCTGATTGTGCAGTCCAGTGTCCGTAATGAAAATAAACGAATGGGCTGCTGTCAGTATTTCAAAGGCCGGTGTGCAACAGTCCTTGTAGCCATCGTTACATAATTATACTGATGACGATGCACTGGCCCACAAGTGCGTCGGCCCACCAGGCAAATGCCCAGCATACCAAATGGCCAGTCCAGCCCTGCCCTGCCAAGACAGGATATGGGGCAAGGTAGAAGGCATACCTGACATTGATCGGCAACAAGCCCGCAGAATGATGATGGACAAAACTGACTTTCTGCAACTTCGGGACATGAAATGTCGGAAGGAGCGCCCCAAGGTTGCGAAGCGGCCAAGCGGGATGCAGTAATGATGATTACTGCTTACCTTTTCCAAAACAAACTGTGGGTTGATCACCTGGAAAGTACCGTACTTTGATAGTATTTGTGGATAATGTTTGGATAAGTCTGAAACACTACACAGTGTATTTTATTGGTGCATTTCCACCAGTTTGTCTGTGAAATTATCAGTTTTCTGGTTTAGTTTGTTTCTGTATTTGCAGACTGCCAAGTACATTCTTCATAGCAGATGCTGGAATTCAATACAGTTTGGTTATAGAATCCCAAGTCTCTTCTTCATCCTTGTATGCTGACAGATACACCATCCTTTATACTGCTCGATAGGGGTGTTGGGAGAAAAAAAGAAAAAAAATTTGATTCACATAAGAATCGAGATTCTCATTTTACATGATCTAGAACCAATTCACAAAAATTAAGAATCAATTTTTTATTATTATTATTATTATGTATTTTTTTGCAGTGGTGTCGAGGTTCCTTCACGTGACACGTATTGCCGCTTCATGATACACAGTTACACAGTGACACTGCCGACGCAGGAGAACCACACAGAGTAGCATACTAACTAGCAGCTGGATGAAACAGTCAGAATAAAGAAAAAACGGAGGAACAAGAAATTCGAGATGAGTGCATCTACAGCTCACAGAGTCCATCAAGTCACACCCCTTCAACTAGTTAGGCTACCTCAGCAAGTTACGCCCCCACGTTATGTCACTCCACTCCACGTTATGTCACTTTTTCACTTCCGCCCTCCAAAGAGAGCAGCCGCTTTTTCTTCTGCTCCCACTCCCTGTCTCTCCCTCCCTAACTGACTGGATCCCAGCTTGCTATTGTCTGTGTGGCTCTCTAGTGGTGATTCATCCTAACGAAATTATGGATTTAATAAGCTGGGCTTTGAACGCAATCGACACTGTTTTTTCAACGAGGAAATCAGGTCCGGGGGAGCCTATTTGTCCCGCAGGGACTGCTGCTGCGGGTTATATTAAGGATACAAGCAATTGGAAACTCTTGTGTCTGTGCGATCTTTCAATTGAAGATATAGAAGATCTACATCTATTTGGAGCTACGGTCTCAGGACTTCTACTGATCGGCTTTGGGATTGTCCTGGTGTATCGCAAATTAAAGAAGATGGACAGAGCTTATCAAAAAGCTGACCCGGCGAAGCTCTCTCATCAATTCGACCAGCTGGGCAGGACTCTGACAGCGGCCAATGGAGAACTGTATAGGAAAATGGAAAACATCACGGTCACGCTAAGAGCTGTCCAGGATATGATTTCAAAGCCTGGCAACGATGGATTTGGAGCACTGAATCCGTAAGAGAATGGAAAGTTTTTTCTCTGAAGTCAGTGCTATTCGACCTGTTTTCGGCGCCCTCAGCACTCAGTCCTCCTGATGATGATAACAGTATAAATGTTGACTTTCCTCTTCACAAACATTTGGCAAACAGTATCTGAACTCCCAAGGACAGCCATATGTCTGACTCACAGAGAAATCCCATCTGCCGTGCCAAGGACATGTTGCCTCTGACTTTCAGACACTAGTCATTACATCTGCTGAGAGAGAGATCTCTGCTGTTTCACCAGCAACTGATAACTACCACCTCTGCATCCAACATACACACACGACTGACTCATTATACTGACGAAAACAATCATTCACTGCTCTCTACTGCTGCTGTATGTTAAGTGTGATACATTGCTAATTGTGCATTGAGGGTTTTTTTTTTCTGGTGATCATAATTCGGCTCACTTATGAGCATTATTTTGATTAACTATGTTTTTTTTCTCTCTACCTATTGTTTTGTTCCTGACCTTTGCCCTCTATTTCCCTCTGTTGACAGGCGCCTTCATGGCTCGCCGTGTCATTGGGATTCGCCTATCAGGCGTACCCAATGTCAAGTCAAATTCCTCGGATGTTTACCTGTTTGTTTACTTGTAAATGTGCTTGGCAATAAACTTTATTCTGATTCTGATTCTGAAAATGGCTGGCAGTAGCTAACCGTGCAAATATGGCTGAGCCAGCACTGGGCTGATCATACACAAATTCAGGTGTTGTAGCCTTGTAGACAGGCCGACGGTGACCACACATTTCAAAGGACGAATGTAAAAGAATCTAAAAATTCAGCTTCAGCTTTATTTATTTATACAGCGCCACATCACAACAGAAGCCATCTCGCGGCACCACAAATGCAGAGAAAACCCCACAATCTCAGAAAAACCCAGCAATCAGACGATCCCCTATGAGCAAGCACTTAACAACAGTGGAGAGGAAAAACTCCCATTTAACAGGAAGAAACCTCTAGCAGAACCAGGCTCAGGGAGGGGCAGTCATCTGCTGCAACTGGCTGGGGGTGAGGGGATAGAGAGGGTGGAGAGTACAGACATAAAGAACATAAAAATGAATGAAAATGGGACAGTTTAGCCCAAAGACAGTAAAAAAAAAAAAAAAAGTTTATGGTCTCATCTTTGGATGACGTTTATTTGTGTGACGACGCACTACCCCGTTGCCCAGCAACCCTGACAGCCGCAGTTGAGTTTTTTTGTTTTTACATTTTTGACAGCGATGGAAGCAGTGTTCTTTTCATAGAATAAAAAACAAATCTTGTTATTGACTACAAGTAGACAAAAACTATTGATAATGAGCAGACTAAAACAAAACTATAAAAATAAAATCATCACAATACTGTAAATCTGGACTAAGGCTGTGACGGTGGAGGAATTTGCCCTGTGGTGACGGTGGATAGCTCAACACCGCGATATACAGTATTACTGCAAATTTTTTAGGACCCTGTGATCTTGTAATTTAAACAGGGTTTATAACTTATGTGGCAAACAATGGAAGCTGTGAGAAACTCGCTGCATCTCTGCTCTCAACTTTATGTGTGTATGTGTGTGTGTGACAATTGTGCGGAGCTCCAATCTTTCTAGGCATGAACTGCTGATTCTGTTAAAAAAAAAAAAAAAAACAACAAAAAAACAATCATTTTCATAAAGCAATGGTAGCAACTCCAGTATTTCAACTACAGCATTTGTGGACTGGTTGGAGACTGCAGCGACATTCAGCTTATTTAAATGGGGCAGCCTCCGTACAGGACCCTGCGTGGCTCTCGTCTCTGTGAGTTTTGGATTTTTGCCACTGTCCGAAAAATCAGGTTCAAACAAGCAATGCACTATGCAGTAGTTGTTTCACTCTTGGAGCTCAATTGTCAGGATCGTAAACACTCCACTCAGAAGGAAATAACACGCTTTGTGCCCTTTCAGTGCTCACTGTCACAGCTGTATTTAGAAATTCGTCGAAACGCTTCTGCCACTAACCAGGGGCGGACTTAGTCCATTTGAGGCCCAAGGCAAAGACAGAAATGGGGCCCTACTTTTTCTTTGTTCTACACTTTCTTTTCAGGCCTTATTGAAAACCTACCTGAAACTTATTGTCCTCAGAAGTCTTCAAATGATGATATCATTCAGGCATCAGGAATTACATCTGTAGAAAAACAAGGAAGTTTAACAAACTGAATGTAGACTCTTGTCCATTATAAAAAAAAAAAAAAAAAAAAAAAAAAAAATCACATCGAAGTTCTTTTGTTTGTTCATACTTAGCAGTCCCTCCAGGATTTCGCGACATTGCGATCGCACTAATTCATGCGAAATCACGCCATCGCCACATCTTTTGAGCGACCTTGCAACTTTGTCCATTCACTGCAACTTTCCAGCAATTTTGGTCAATCCTCGTCAACTTCCATCAATTTCGCCAATCAAATTTGTCCCTGAGTAGCGCTCAAACACTGTGTCTTACCAATCAAATGCATTGCTGCATCGCACTCACTTCTATGTTTATAACACATCAGCAAACAGAGTCCCTCCATCCATCCATCTTCTACCACTTTTCCGGAGGTCCAGCTCGCGAAGGCAGCAGTTCAAGCAGAGAAGCTCAGACTTCCCTCTCCCCAGCCACCTGCTCCAGCTCTTTAGAGAGGATACCAAGGCGTTCCCAGACCAGCTGGGAGACATAGTCTGAGGAGACCCGGGGGGGGGGGGGGGGGGGCAAAAAACATAGTGTGCCATTTAAAAAAAAAAAACACTCACCCACGAGTTTTCCTACACCGTCCCTTCCTCTGTCTCCCCCGGCCCGCCATTGGACATCTCCCCACGTCTGTCTTGACCGCATGTACAAAGTGGTGAGTTTGTGTTGAAAAAAATCCACCTGCCTCAAAAGCACTCTGTTGTGGAAGCACGCCCGAGGAGAGACGCCATAAAATCACAAACAAACAAGCAAAGGGTCGGCAAAGAGGAGACAATTTGCTGGAGCATACAGGCTGCAGCATACAAGCATACAGCCCCCCCCCCCACACACACACCTGGGTCTCTGATCACATCACCATTTTGTTAAGGCTGGCATACAAACCCAGAGTCAAAACAATCAGACCAACAAAAAAGCAGGTACATGTGTGGCCAGAGGGCACCTCTGATGCTCTGAAAGACTGCTTCAGCACTACAGACTGGGACACTTTCAAGCACGCAGCCACTCACAATGGACACACAAACCTAGAGTACACTGAGGTAGTTATAGCATATATAGCTAAATGCATTGATGATGTCACTCACTGCAAAACCATCACTGTTTGTGCCAACCAAAAGCCATGGATGACAGCAGAGGTCCACAGGCTCCTGAGGGCTTGGGACGCAGCTTTCAGGGCCGGCGACACTGCTGGACTAACAACAGCTAGGGCCAACCTGTCCAGTGGCATCAAGGAGGCAAAACGACAGTACAGCAAGAAAATATCCGGCCACTTCAGCAACACCAGAGATGCACGTTCCCTCTGGCGTGGCATACAGACCCTCACCAACTAAAAACCTCCACCTCATATCTGTGTGAGTGACACCACACTGCTTAACAACCTAAATGACTTCTTTGGCTGCTATGAAACATAAAACAGCACATCAGCACATAAGACCACTCCTTCTCCAGACGAGCAGGCCATAAGTCTGGATCCGGCTAGCATGAAGAACACCCTCTGCAGGATCAACCCACGCAAGGCAGCTGAACCAGACAACATACTGGGTGGAATCCTGAAGGACTGTGCAGAGGAGCTCAAGAATCTCCTGGCCAACATCTTCAACATCTCCCTGACTCAAGCTGTTGTCCCCACATGCTTCAAAACTGCCACCATAATTCCAGTCCCAAAGAGGCCTGTCCCATCCAGCTACAACGATTACCGTAGCACTGACCCCCATCATAATGAAGTGCTTCGAGTGGCTGGTCATGCAGAACATCAAGTCCATCCTGCCTCCCATGACCCATTTCACTTTGCCATCGCTGCTGCTCTCCATCTAGCCCTCACCCACCGGGACTCAAAAGAACTCCTACGTACGAATGCTGTTCTGGGACTTCAGACCCCCCCCCCCCCCCCCGGAAAAATATGTTTCCACCACACCAAGGTCTTTAAGTAGAGGAAACACTCTAGTCTTAATCTGGACTCAAATTAGGTGTCAAAAGTAAAATGCATAAATGGTAATTTTAGTTTAATTTCTATCTTTAATGGATGAAAAATAGCAATAGTTTTAGATGATGAAATTAACACTGGATGGAAGGTCATTTTTGTTTGTTTGTTTTAAATTCTTGTATTTACTTTATCTTTTACTGGAGAAGCTTCACCAGGCAAAGGACCATGGCCAGATAATCACCCAGAGTTGAAAGATGGGGGAAAAAGTTCCAAGTCCTTCTGCTGAACAACACACACTGCACCACTTTAACAAACTGCCAGCAAATTCTGTTAGTCCGGTCCCTTAGGGGAAGGATTGTGCAAATTCTTCTAAAAGCATGAAACTTTCCACACCTATAGACTTTGACCTGGTGATTTCAAATCTGCCGGGCGCCAGAGCCAAATCTCAATGGGGTCGGCCATATTGGACAATTCAAAATGGCCACCACCCGAAAACCTGTTTTCGCATTTCTCTTGAACAAACAGTCACACAATTACAAATAGACACACTTTTTCAAGGTTTTTGACCTCAAGGAATTCAAATCTGACATCTGTTTTTCAGTAAAATCAATATTGGTCGCCATATTGCAAGATTCAATATGGCCGCCAGTCAAAATTGAACTCTGCATAACTTTCACACTTCTTGACATAAAATGACAAAAACTCTTTTCATAGGTTTTTGGCATCAAAGATTTCAAATTTGAACTTACTTTTGACAAAAAAACATTTTCAAGTGTCTTAAAAATCCTTTCTAAGACTTTGTGTCACGAGGTAGCTAGCTGAAAGTAAGATATCCATATATGTACACTACCGTTCAAAAGTTTGGGGTCACTTAGAAATTTCCTTATTTTTGAAAGAAAAGCACTTTTTTTCAATGAAGATAACTTTAAACTAATCAGAAATACACTCTATATATTTGCTAATGTGGTAAATGACTATTCTAGCTGCAAATGTCTGGTTTTTGGTGCAATATCTAGATAGGTGTATAGAGGCCTATTTCCAGCAACTATCACTCCAGTGTTCTAATGGTACAATGTGTTTGCTCATTGCGTCAGAAGGCTAATGGATGATTAGAAAACCCTTGTGCAATCATGTTAGGTCTGCAATGCTGTAACTGCTGCAAATGGAGGATTTTTTGACGAAAGCAAAGTTTGAAGGAAAAAATTATTATTTTAAATACAAATCATTATTTCTAACCCTGTCAATGTCTTGACTATAGTTTCTATTCATTTTACAACTCATGGTGGTAAATAAGTGTGACTTTTCATGGAAAACACAAAATAATTGTCTGGGTGACCCCAAACTTTTGAACGGTAGTGTATATGTACCTTTGACATATTTGTGCTTGATGCATCCTGTAATATCATTTTATCCTGTAGTAGAGAATAATTTCCTAGAAAAATATTAAAAATAAATTAGAGTGATGTCAGGGCACAACCAGGGCACACTGGTGACATCGCTGCTGTGAGACTCAGCATGGGGTTTAGTGTCAGCTAGTAGTTTACTAACTGTAGTTGTAGTTTACTGACTCTCGTAGTTGTGTACTTACTTTAGACTGTAGTATTCTGTTAGTGTCCCAAATGTTGTCTAATTAGCCCCAGTGCACATCCCAACTAGTATAGTTAGTTGTAGTGTAGTTGTAGTTAGACAGCCGCGCCTGAATTGACAGGATGTGCCAGCGCGGGACAGACGAGCCAAGGGTAACGGGGCTCAAGTTACCCGGAAGGCCTACAGATCGCACGGGACTGAAATGACACTAGAACGATCGGGCTAGGTGTAGGGCAACCGAACCTAGTTGTATCCCATACCAGAATGTGCACTTTACTTGTATTTCATCAAGGTGGTAAAAGGGTAGCCCCTCGGCCTTGATCAGTTGTTTTCACTTACATGTATACATACACGGTGGCACAGTGGTTAGCACTGTGGCAGCACAGTTTTACCCTCGGCCGGGGGATCGCAGAGATCGTGGGTTCGATCCCTGCCCCCGGCCAACAGTGATCTGTGTGGAGTTTGCATGTTCTCCCCGTGTTTGCGTGGGTTTACTCCGGGATTTCTCCGGTTTCCTCCCACATGCCAAAAAACATGCAGGTTAGGGAGTTAAGGGGCGCTTGCGCACGCAGCGACTGGCAGCTGGTGGTTTGTCACCAGACTGCAAAACAAATCTACCTACGGGTACAAAATAAGTAATAAAAAAAAAAAATTGGGACTTCCGGTCTGGATGCCATGGTGATAGCAACTTAACGCTGAACCTCCCAGATCCAATCCAAGGAAAACATCTTCAAAATCAGACTTAACGTATTTTTGGAAGAATAAAAATCAAAAGACAAAAACACCATGCCTAACCAAAAACAGAAGAAACTGACATTCCCCAGGTCAGGACGCGCAGCGGCCGCAGAATCTGATCCCGAGGACCTCCATTCAGGAGACGAAGAGCTGGGCCTAGCTAACAAAAAGGTTAGCCTGAAATCGCTATATGATGAATTACGACGATTTCGGGCCGAATTTCATGAATTCAGAGAGGAACTAAAAAGGACGAACAGCAGAATGGACCAGGCCGAAAACCGAATCTTGGAAGCTGAAGAAAGAGTAAAAGTGCTTGAAGATTCTATGCTGGATTTACACAGAAAACAGTCAAGGCTGGAGGCTAAGCTAACCGACCAAGAAGGAAGACAGAGACGAGATAACATCAGAATTCACGGTCTGAAAGAAGGAGCTGAAGATAGTTTCAACACAGTGGCGGAATGCGTGGAATCCTTATTGAGAGAAGTTGGATATTCCACAAACCACCGATTTGAAAACAGAAAAGGCCCATCGTACATTAGCCGCAAAGCCAGCGGCAGAAGCACACCCGTGTTCAGTGTTGGTAAGATTCTCCGATTTCAAAATAAAACAAGAGGTTGTAAGACGGGCTTGGCAGAAAAGGATTTATGCATCAAGAAAGAAAAGTCTTCGTGGAGCACGATTACGCCCCTGAGGTTCTTAAAAAGCGACGGGAATATAACGACGCCAAAAAGGTTCTACGGGAAAAGAATCTACGCTTTCAGACGCCATTTCTGGCGAAGTTAAGGGTCTTTTACGGTGAAGAGTCATGCCTCTACAATTCAGCGGAAGAAGCAACAATTGACATGGCAAGAAGAGGACTCCCGATAACGGTGAAACCCGCAGCGAATCTGAGCAAGAAAATCAGAGCTCAAACGTGGTCCACTCAAAGACCTTCTAAATCCACGGGCCAGCAACGGGAAACCCAGCCCCAGAGCTACAAAGATAAGCTTTCCAGTTCCAGGAAGGAATAGCGACCTTTTGGGTTTTTTTTTCTCTTTTCAGTCATTCTGCACTTCCATCCCCCCTCCTACAAGGTAACAAACATTAAAGGAGATGCAGAATCAGCATGTGGTAAAACCTTTCATGGAGCAGTTATAGCATTAGAAACATGCTATAAGCCGGTGGCTTGTCACCAGACTGCAAGCCAAGTCTACCTACGGGTACTAATAAGTAACAAAAAAAGAAAAAAAAAAAAAATGTCTTCTTAATTTAAAGGAAAAAAAAAATCTTGTTAAAATAGAAATGTAACAATGACCCACATGTTCTCCCCACACTAACAAATACTGTATTAGAGTGAATGTTTGCTGTGATGGGGGTGGGAGGGTGCACACAATCTCATAGGGTATAGGCATAAAAAAAAAAAAAATCATTACAAATTCGGATTGGGATTTGAAATTCACGTTAAAAACATGGGACAACTTACAGGGGTAAGAGAGGGCCCTCAACACGTAACAGAGTTTGAGGAATTTCCCTCAGAGCCTACACTCCATCAGGGCTCTTACAGGGTCTTTAAAGAGACCCCAGCTCAGGAAGTTTTTTTGACAGTTTTTTGTTTTAAAGTCTCGTACACTATGTTCTTAATGTTTTTTATGTTCTTAATGTTCTTTCAGTTTCTGAGTAGCAAAAAAAGGGCCACCACACTGTTATACTAAATAAGAAAATACAATGGAGAAACAGGGTGTAACCAAAATAGCCTCATATAATGTAAAAGGGATTCTGAATCTAGTTAAAAGATCCAAGATTCTACGCAAAATGAAAAAAGACAAAGCAGAAATAATATTTTTACAAGAAACCCACCTAACAGACGTGGAACACACTAAACTCAATAGACAAGGGTTTAAAATGATCTCTTCATCTTCATATAAATCAGGGAGGAGGAGGGGAGTAGCGACATTGATATCAACCAAAATTACATTTGAAAAAAAATCAGAACACAAAGATAAAAAAGGGAGGTACAGTTTGGTAATTGGGCGGCTAGAGGGAGAAGATATCACCCTGCTGAATGTATATGCACCACCAGGGGCTAAATGGAAATTTTATAAAAATGTATTCGACCTAATCATAACTAAAGCCCAAGGTTTAGTGATATGTGGTGGAGACTTCAATCTAAGACTGAATCCATACTGGGATGCAACAGGTAATTCTTCACATCAAAATAACACTCAAAAGAGGAAAACTCGGATGCTACTAAAAGAAGTGGGAATCTGTGACGTATGGAGGGAATTCAACCCCAATGTAAAAGATTATACTTTTTATTCAACGCCACATTCATCATACTCAAGGATTGATTACTTTTTTTATGTTTAATAGAGACATTGGAAGAGTAAAAACATGTAAAATAGGACTGATGGATCTCTCTGACCACAGTCCGATCTATATGGACTTAAACATCCAAAAATACACAAATAATACATTTTCCTGGAGGTTGAATTCAAATGTCCTGAAAGGACCACTGAAAGATGAATTGGGATCAGATATTTTCAAATATTTGGAAGAAAACGATAATGGAGAAGTATCCCCTTTAATACTGTGGGATGCGTGCAAAGCTGTAATAAGGGGAAAAATTATTGCAAAACTGGCAACCCAAAAGAAACTGAGACAAGAAAAACTAATCACACTAGAGTCAGAACTCAAGAACCTAGAAAAAGAACACAAAGACAACACTCATTCTAATGGCTCGCTCAAGATTAAAGAAATTAAAAATCAAATAAATGAGATCTACACAATAGAAATCCAGAAGAAACTTACATTTCTGAAACAAAAACACTATGAAGCAGGCAGTAAATCGGCAAAATTACTAGCCTATAAATTGAGGAAACAACAAACAGAAAGAGCAATCTACAAAATCAGAGACCCAGTATCACAGGAAATAAAATTCAGAATTCAGGATATTCTTAAAAGCTTCGAGAATTACTACAAGAACTTATACTCCCACAAAAAACATAAAAACGCATCCGAGACATTCCTAAACACATTACACCTTCCCCAACTTACGGAATCACAAAATAAAACACTACTGTCAGAAATACAACCTAAAGAATTGGAAAAAGCAATTATGAAACTTAAAGCTAACAAATCCCCAGGAGCAGATGGCTATACAGCAGAATGGTACAAAACCTTTAAATAGCAACCATCTCCTCTCCTCTTGAAAACATTTAACTATGTCCTCCACACAGGGGAAATCCCCCCCTCCTGGAGAGAAGGGGTCATTGCAGTTATACCTAAACCTGAAAAGGATAAACTAGAATGCTCCAACTACAGACCAATCAGTGTATTAAATCAGGACTAGGGATGGGCATAATTAACCGATTAACCGATAATTGATCATTAAGAATTTCACCGAGGAAGTTCATTTTCGTCGACAAACCGTTTTTTTTTTTAAACAATCCGAATGTAGGTTATTAGGCCTAGTGCACGGCCGTCCTCAAACAATGCAATGCATTTAACTGTGCCACTGGCAAAATTTGGGCACCAGGGGGCAACATTACACCATCGCCGTACCCTGGCGTGC
Organism: Pholidichthys leucotaenia; assembly: GCA_020510985.1. Taxonomy (NCBI): domain Eukaryota; kingdom Metazoa; phylum Chordata; class Actinopteri; order Cichliformes; family Pholidichthyidae; genus Pholidichthys; species Pholidichthys leucotaenia. Next base: position 150,030,564 of record CM035843.1, read on the forward strand.
CTCAGTTGATACATGCGAGCTTCCGTAAGGCAATCGCCAAATCATGAAGAGGTTGCGGCGAAGTGTTGCGTGGGACCATTTTAATTTAAAAAATGACCAGGTGTACTGCAATCACTGCAATGCAGCATACAAAAGAAAAAAGTAAAAGAAAGAAATATATGTTCCGTTATGTGTCCTGTATGTGTCTCCCGTTATTGTCTGGCTCGCAACTTGAAGCCTCCCTCGTTTGCGCAATGCGCATGTGTTCACGTTTTACTGCAAACTTGTCTTGTTAATAAATTCATCCTCGAAGAAAAACACTCTGTATTTTTTTTATTATTATTCTCAATACATAAGAGTACAGTGATCCCTCACTTATCGCGTCACCCATAAATAATACGTACGTTCATTCTCTCACTCTCTCTCATATGATACGTGTGTGTGTGTGTGTGTGTAAGTGTACATACATACGTAGATGTAAATAAAGTGTACATAAATATGTTTTTAGAACTCTTTTATTCTTATAACAAGATACGTAACTCAAGATAAAGATGATTTACTGCACAGGTTAATGAGAGCTTTACTGCTCCTCAGGTGCTAGAGGCGCAGGATCGTCGAGGGAGGCTGCAGGAGGCGGCGTAGTGGCTCGACGGGAAGACTATTTCGCACAAAATGGCACAACAGCAAAAAGTTCCACGCGGCTAGACTAAGCAACACGAGCGATAAAAAGCAATGAATGCGGTCTTCGTTTGCTGGATGGCCGCTCGGCAGGGAGAGAAGCTGGGTAAAACGTCTCGGCCAATCAGCTTGCGGGGTGAAACGTCTCGGCCAATCAGCTTGCGAGATTCCCGAGCCGAGCCAACACGAGAACAGCGAACAGAGAGGTGGATTTGAGTTGTGCGGCTCTCCGTGTTGATACCTGATGTTCTAATGTAGTCTACCTGCCTTGTTACCTACCTAAAAATGTTAATGATTAACCGATTATTAATCATTAATTCTCCCGACGATCGGTGAAGAAAATTTCACCGAATGCCCATACCTAATCAGGACTATAAGCTTTTTACCATTATCCTTGCCAAAAGGTTAGAAAACATACTGACAGACTTAATTCACTTAGACCAAACAGGTTTTATAAGACAAAGACAGACACAAGACAACATTCGACGCACTTTACACATAATTCATCATATAAAAAAATATAACTTAAATGCAGTCATATTGGGATTAGATGCTGAAAAAGCATTTGATTCGGTTGACTGGTCTTTCCTATATAGAATCTTATCTAGTTTCAATTTTCATAACAACTTCATTAGAACTATACAGGCATTATATAAAAAACCAACAGCTAAAATAAGGATTAACGGTAATTTATCATCATCTTTTGAGCTGGAAAGAGGATGTCGTCAAGGCTGCCCCCTGTCTCCACTGCTCTTTGCAATCTTCATAGAACCTCTGAGCCAATGGATAAGACAAAATCAAAAAATTCAAGGTATTACACTTGGTCAGAAGGAACATAAAATAGCACTCTTTGCTGATGACATTTTAATATACCTAGGGCAACCAGACACTTCTTTACCAGAACTAATCTCAGTTTTTTCAGACTATGGAGATTTATCGGGGTACAAATTAAACATGCATAAAACCCAAGTTTTAACATTCAACTATGACCCAAATCATTATTCACTAAGTGAACTCAAAACTAACTGGGAGTTGGAATCTATGAAATATCTGGGGATCAATATCCCGAAACAACTCAACAAAATTATAACACTAAACTATGATCCACTGGTGACAAAAATAAAATCTGACCTAGCAAGATGGAATATGATACCATTCTTAGGTACTGCACAAAGAATTGAAGCAGTCAAAATGAATATACTCCCACGTCTTCTATACCTTTTCCAAACAATACCGGTAGAACCCCCCCCAAAAAAACATGGCAGGAGCTAGACGGAAGGATCTCAAGATTCATATGGCAGGGCAAGAGACCTAGAATCAGATATAGAACCCTACAGCTAAACAAAGACAAAGGTGGGCTTGCGCTGCCAAATATCAGGGACTATTTTATAGCTGCACAAATTAAAACTTTAGTAGAGATATGTAACCCAGTCTACACTGCACAATGGAAGGGGAGGGAATGCCAAATAACAAGTGACATCCCCCTACAGGCGATAATAGGGAACAATGCCTTACCTAAACTCTTGAATAACACTAACCCGTGGATAGAGACCCCGCTAAAAATTTGGTTTAAGATAGTCAGAGAGAATCAAGCTAAAGAGCCCTATCGACTTCTGCAATGGATTGCCTATGATCAAGACTTTACCCCCAATAAAACAGACACTAGATTTAAAGAGTGGAAAGAGAAAGGGCTGATAAAATATTACGATTTCTTTAAGGGGCAAACTTTAAGAAGTTTTGAAGATTTGAAAAAACAAGGTCTAATAAATCAAGACCTTTACAGGTTCTTTCAGCTTAGACACCACATAAACAATATACTTAAAAAGGAGGATTTGGAAAGGGCCCAGTCAGGTGTTCTGAAGGTCTTCTTAATGGCATATAAAGGGATCAGATACATTTCTAAAATATACCAAGGTCTTCAAGACTTAAAAGGAGACAACACATCATATATAAAAGAGAGATGGGAAAAAGAGGGGAATTTCACTTTACAATTGGAAATATGGGAAAAGCTAAATAGACAGCAATGGAAAAGTACCTCATGAATGAATGAATGAATGAATGAATTTATTTATTTCGGATAGTACATTACAGGTTAAAAGAAACTGTATAATATAACAACAAGGTCAAATTAGACAAAGACTCCTTCTACTATACAATTCCACGTGAGTTATCCGAAATGGGTGATGGCTGAAGCCGCAGCTTATATTGCCCACCCATATTCCATCCAAGAATTCAAAGGAGAAAAAAGAGAAAACAAGACAAGAGCGATTACAATTTAAAACAAGGCTAAGACAAAATATGACTGAGAGAAAAAGAAAACTGAGCTAGTCTAAGTTAAGCGGTTACTATTCAAAAACAAATCTAAGACATAGTGTCACAGAGAAAAAAGAAAAACTAAGCTATAACACAACACAGGCTGGAAATGTCAATCCTTATGTGAGTTTACATGTCGTCTTGTAAATATGTTTGGAGTATTTCTTCCTTTAGTTTTTGTTTTAATTGTCCAAGCTTTGTACATGATTTTAATTCAGGTCCAAAATCGTTCCATAATCTGACACCTTGCACTGAAATACAGTGTTGCTTGGTAGTTGTTCTCACTGTAGGCTTTTGAAATATACATGTTCCTCTGAAGTGATATCATTTCTCCCTTGTTTGGAACAACTTTTGGATATTTGCGGGCAGTGATAGATTCTTCACTTTGAACATTATTATTGCGGTTTTAAAGTCGATCAGATCTTTCAACTTGAGAGTTTTTTGTTTAAGAAAAAGTGGGTTTGTTGGTTCCCTGTAAGCTGCTTTGTTGATTATTCTAATAGCTCTCTTTTGAAGCATAAAGAGTGGATATATGTTTGTTTTATATGTATTTCCCCATACTTCATTACAATATGTCATGTATGGGAGTATTAATGAATGATACAAGGTGTATAGTGTGGGTTGATTCAGCAAATTTTTCACTCTGCGTAATATTGCAATTGATTTGGATACTTTACCTTTTATATAATTAATATGTGGCTTCCAACACAGTTTGTTATCAATTATTACTCCAAGGAATTTAGTTTCGGATACCCTTTCAATCTCTACACCATTTACACTGAGTTTGGGTACTGGGTAGTTGTGATGGTTGTTAAAGACTATAAATTTTGTCTTGCTTAAATTGAGCGTTAATTTGTTTGAATCAAACCACAGTTTCAGCTTTCCTAATTCCTTTCCGAGTGTATCCAGAAGTTGTTCCAAATTGTTTCCACTGCATAGCAGGTTAGTGTCATCAGCAAACAGTATTAAGTCCATTTTTTTCTGAAACTTTACATATATCATTTATATACATATTGAATAATAATGGTCCCAAAACTGAACCCTGTGGGACTCCACAGGTGACCTTCAGTAGCTCTGAGTTTTTGTTGTTAACACATACAAACTGATATCTATTCTTTAAGTAACTTCTTAACCAGGACAGTGCTACCCCTCTAATACCACAATTTTGTAGTTTCTTTAATAATAGATTGTGATCTACTGTATCAAATGCTTTTTTAAGATCCAGGAATACTCCAACTGAATACTCTTTATTTTCAATGGCTGTTGATATTTTTTCTGTAAATTCCATTAAGGCATATGCTGTTGTCCTTTTGTGTCTGAACCCATATTGCTGCTCACACAATAAATCATTCTTCAGTATGAAGTTGTCAATTCTCTCATAGAATATTTTTTCAAGTATCTTGGAAAATTGCGGTAATAGTGAAATTGGTCTGTAGTTGGAGAGTTCCCCTCTGTCGCCTGTCTTGTAAATTGGAATTACTTTAGCTATTTTCATTGCATTGGGAAATATACCTGATTGGAGAGACAGGTTACAGATATACGTCAGTGGTTTCACTATGCATTCGATAACAGTTTTGACTAATAGCATATCAATACCATCGCAGTCAGTAGATGTTTTACTTTTGAACGATTTAACAATTTCAATGACCTCTCTTTCGTCTGTGTTCTTTATGAAGATGGTGTCTTTTACAGCAGTGTTATTGCATATTGAATCACCTGTTGGCACCGTAGTGGGTATTTCTCGGGCCAGTTTAGGTCCAATGTTAACAAAAAAATTATTAAATTCATCTGCAGGTGAAGCTATATTCACATTCGGAGTCGATTTATTATTTTTTGGAATGTTAGTTGGGTAGCTGGTATTTCTGCTTTTATTTCCAAGGATACTGTTGATTATTGTCCATGTATTTTTAATATTGTCTTTGTTTTTTTCCAGTTCTTTACTGTAATAGTCTCTTTTACTACATCTTATTATATATGTTAACTTATTTTTGTATGTTTTATACCACTGCTCTGCTTCTTTTGTCCTTTTCTTTATGAAAGCTTTATATAATAAATTTTTCTTTTTACACGCCTTTTGTAGTCCTTTGGTTAGCCATGGTTTGTCAGTAAATTTGTGTTTAAGCTTTTTTTTAACTAATGGGCAGTTTTTTTCATAAAGAGTGGTTACAATGTTTATAAATGTGTCATAGGCTTCATTTACATCTGATACATAGACTTCTGTCCAGTCTTGCTTCAGCAAGTCCTCTTTAAAAGAACTGATTGCATTTGGTGATTTGTGTCTGAACGATTTTGAGATTTTTTCTGGGTTGGGCCCCGTGTGGCCATGGATAAGTGCAAAGATTGGCAAGTGGTCGCTTATATCATTTATCAATAATCCACTTTCTATTTTCTTGTCGAGAACATTGACAAACAGGTTGTCAATAAGTGTAGCAGAGTGAGCTGTGATTCTACTGGGATGTGTTATTGTGGGATATAGACTCATGCTGTACATAGAGTTCATGAACTCTGTAACTACATTTTGTTGATGTGGATTAAGTAGATCAATATTGAAATCTCCACAAATTGCTTCCATTTTCTTACTAGTAATATTATTGTACAGCTCGACTAATTTATCTCTGAATGTCTCAATGCAAGTTCCCGGCGTTCTGTATATGCAGCTTATGATTAGATTTTTTGTTTTGTCTAGGTCAATCTCAACAGTAACACATTCCAGAATCCCTGGTAGTGCTGAGGACATTTCATTTACAAGCTTACATCTATATAGGTCATCAATATACAGTGCAACACCACCACCCTTTTTTGAGATCTGTTAATGTTAAACATCTGATATCCCTCTATTGCCATCAGGGGAGCCTGGTCTGCATTAAGCCAGGTTTCAGAGACTGCTATAGCTGTGAATTTTCTGTTTAGCTGTTTTAAATAGTCCTGAATCTGTGAGAAGTTTTTGTTAAGACTTCTGCTATTGAAGTGTATTATTGACAGTTTACCATCTAATTGCACTTGACTTTTGAATTGCTTTTCAGTGTAATATTCACAGTGGTTATGAATATTATTGAAAAAGTGGTTATCAGGATCAATATCATTCTCCATCTCTTGTGGTTTATGTTCAGCATAGTGGCATATTTTTAGAGTTTGAGTTTCCTCACTCTGTGTTTCATAGTCAGTGTTCATCTGTATTTATCTAAGTCAGTAGCATCTCTGATCATTATACTTTTTGCTTGCTCAGGTGTTCCATTTAGTTTAATCCAAATTCTACAATTTCTTGTCCAGGTTGTCTGTATCTTATTATGTTTCTTTAGCATCCGTGCCTGCCGTGCTAATTCAGCGGGTTTTTTTGTCAGGTGTTCATTTAGGTAAACTTGAGTTTCCTTTAGTTTTTTGGCCTGCCTCAGTATGTCATTTTTCACCCTCCTGTTCACAAAGCGCATCACAATTGATTTCTTTGTTTTGTTATCTTTCTTCGGTAAAGCATAACAGGCTGAGATCGCATTGGCTTCTACCTTAATGTCTTTATCATTAAGGAACTGAAGCACTTGGTTTTCTAAGGACATTGATTCACTTATGGAAGCATGTTCACCACTCAGTCCTGTAGCGGCATGGGCGTACGACTGATATCTGATGTCTAGTCCACTTATAACTATGTCATCAATGCGAGAACCTTGTTCAAGATCCTCGACGCGTTGCTCCAAAAGACGCCCGTGTTGCTCCAGGTCCATAATTTTTTTGTCTTTTTCTTTTATTATTGAATGTAGGGCTTGTACCTCCTGTATTAGGTCTAATATTTTGTCCTGCTGGCTAGTCACTTTGGCCAGTTCTTCTAACACAAAGTTCAGAGTTTTTTTAATTTCTTCCATTTCCTCTTTTTTGGGTGGCATTTTACTGACCTGCAGTGGAGAGAATTTGGATGGAAAAATTTGGTAAGATTTTTCAGAACACCTGCACAAAACAAATTTACCCATAAGGGGTTGAACTGTTGGCGCTTGTGTGGTGAAAAGACTGCAAATCATTTTCATGTGTTTTGGTCATGCCCAGTTATCCACCAATATTGGACCAATGTACAGACAATATTGGGGAAAATATTCAAAATAACAGTTCCCTTTTCTTTTATAACTTTGTATTTGGGTTTACTACCGGACTCACTGGAAAGACGAGGAGATAAATACTTATTCAATGTTTTAATATTGGCAAGTAAAAAAGCCCTAACTAAAAAAATGGATGCTGAAGGATTGTCCTACACCTGAAGATTGGATTAACGTGATTCAAGACATTTACTCGATGGAAAAGTTGACATTCGCACTGAGACAGGACATGGATGGGTTCATGAACTTTTGGCAACCCTGGATCGCATATGTGTCTTCCATTAGATCTAATCTTTGACAAATACCATTTCAATGATGGTCCCACTCTTTGTTCCAATGCTACTCAGATGCTCTTTTACTTTTAATTACTTAATTTTCTGTTTGTTTGTTTTTTGCTGTTCTGTTTGTTTATTCGTTTTTTTGTTTGTTTTTTTTAAATTCTCTTTAATTTCACTTTTTCTTTCACTTTAAAAAAAAAAGGGGTGTTGTAATAACTATTCTACCAATGTTGTCAAATAGCAAAATATAAGGGAACGTGCGATGAAAATGTAAACAATGCAATGCTGTAATGACCTGTATACCCTTTACAAATAAAAAAAAAAATTAAAAAAATTTTTTTAAAAAAAATACTGGATCTATTTAGTCATAGCAGGTATATCTAGTGATTACTTGTAGCAAGTATGGAGTCTATAAATTGGAACCTGTGCTGTCTATGTCAGGAGGAAAAAGATGAGCGATTGCAGTCTCCAAAAGAAGAGGGTCTAGCTTCAATTGAGAAAGATCTCAATGGGTTTAAGGCCATTGGCGTTGTACCTTCATGCATGAAAGTGTCATGGGCTCAACTTGATGAGGGCCAAGGCATTGCTGTGACACTCAAACAAGGCAAAATATCACAAACTTTGTAGAAGCTACTGTAGTTCCTCTCGCTTGAAAAGAATTGCTGAAAAGGGGGATGTGGATGATCAAATTTCACCAAAGAAACTGCGGTCCAGCAATCCAATGTCTTCTGATCTGCAGAAATCCTCCTTCTGCATCATATGTGAGGGACACGAAGGTAAGAACCTTCATAAAGTTGCCACAGACAATGTGGACAAAAACTTGAAAAGCTGGGCTCAGAGCACAAAAAACTTCAAGCTTCTAGGAAAGCTGATTGCCCAAGCAGCAGATGCCCACGCAGGTGACACTTTCTACCACCTGCCATGTTACCTGCACTTAAGGGACTCAGCTCGTGCTAAGGAACACAAGGCATCTGCAGGTCCTTCTGTCCCACAATTCAACCCGGTTGCTATTGCACAAATTGTGGCTTTGGTTGAAGACTCTGAAGATGTCGTCAACCTGTCTGCATTGAGGCAGTTTTACAGGACACTCATGGAGGAACAAGGAACTCCATGTGCAGATATAAGGGAACCACATGCCACACGGTTCAAAGAGTACCTTCTGCAGCTGCTTCCTGAGTGTACAGACTTCTTTCAGGGCAAGGAGGTCTATATCTCCAGCAACAAGAAGGTTGGTGATCTTCTAGCTGACGCACATAAGAACCAGATAGGGCAGGATGATGCCTTGCTATTGATGCGTGCAGCAGTGAAGCTTAGGAAATTCTGTCTTGAACAGCAAGAATCATTTACTGGTTCTTTTGCTTCTGATGCCCTAACATCTCCTGTTCCTGGACAGCTTAGAAGTTTCATCAACATCCTGCTTCTGGGTCCCTCAGTCTTGCACGAAGGTGACAAAGACTTGCAGGAGCAGGTACATGGCAGGGCAAGGGTCGCAAGTGCTATTGCCCAACAAATCATACACAATGCACGAATTGGGTCACACCATGCCACAAAGACCAGCAACATTCGTCACAGCAAAGACCGGGAAACGCCATTCCCATTGTACCTGGGTCTCAAGCTACATGGTGAGGGCAGGCAGAAGCAGCAGATAAATAATGCCAATGCCTTTGGCATGTCTGTTGTCTTACAAGCGTGTGTTGGAAAAGTGCTTTTGTTTGCAAATGTGTCACTTTTTTTAGCGGAGATATGGATAAATCATTTTCTTGACGGCGGCCATTTTGAATTGTCCAATATGGCAGCCCTATTGAGAATTTGCTCTGGCGCCCGGCAGAATTGGATTCAGCACATCAAAAACTACTAGTGTACCAATTTCATGCTTTTAGACAAATCTGCACAATCCTTCTTAAAATCCCCCCTAAGGGACCGGACTATGTTGCTGCCAGCAAAAACTTGTAATAGCACTTTATTTTGTTTTATCACTAACTTGTTTTTAAGTCTCCGAAGAATTTAGATACTTAAGCTTATATTTGTGCAGGTTTAAAATTAATGTTACTTATGCATCAAATGCATCCAGTTCTTACTGAATTTGTTCATTGCATTAAGTTACTGTATATGTAACTGTACATTGACTGCATACAGTCAGGTAGCACTACTATTTAAATGGATACAGTATCTGCAACAGAATTTACTTTTGTTTTTTTAAATGAATAGCCTATACAGTCATGTGAAAAAATTAGAGGACACCCTGTGTGCCTGTGTTGTTGGGTTTTTTTTTTTTTTACATATTTGGACATGGATATTTAATATGTTAAAAATACTGGGAGATTCATGTAATACAACTAAACAATTAAAAATGAATTACTTTTTTCAAATGTTCTGTAAAATGTAATTCTAAACAAATAGTGAGGAATAAATTAGGACCCCCCCCACATTCGTTCCCACTTAAAATGGCTAAAATAAATGTTAAAAAAATGCAAATAAAAACAAAAACAAGGATATGTGAATATTTCTTAATAAAGAACTGAATATTTAATGAGGTGTCCTAATTTTTTTCACATGATTGTATTTCTAGAATGCTGGAGGGCGACCAAACCTACACACTGTGTAAAAGCTGTTAGGAATTGTGATATGCTGAAAAGGAAAATTTTCAAAATTTATTTCACTCGTGTACAATTTTTGAAACTCAAGTTTTCATTAAATAAAAAAGCAGTTACTAACCTAAGCCTACTTTTTTCATTTAACGGTATTTTATGGTCAAGTATCATCAAGTCCCCCATAACCAACTCACCCCAGCCAGTTACAGCCACCCCACAACAAACTTGGCCCATCAAGTGACAGCCTGTGGTGGGGCACAGCAAATGAGCCTAACTCAGCAGCCTCATTTTCTGTTGATTTGATTGGTTTGTTGAAATCTGAATATCTTACAGTAAATTTTTTTTCTGCAAGGGAGTTTTTTTTTTCATTTTCAGTGTTACAGTTTTAATAAAAATATATATATATATTTTCAGCCCATCTATTTTAAACAAACTTTCAGTTTCTTCGAAATTAAAACATGTTACCAGCTATTGTGGGTCATCCATGGACGGATAATTTTTTCACACATGAGGAGTTGTTCAGAACTCCTTGTGCAAGGATGTAGTGTTGACAGGATGTAGTGTTGACAGTCAAGTCAGTAGTGGTAATGCACCTGTAAGTTGGTTGCCAACCACCATTCAAATCTAAAAAGATATTTGCAGCGTTGGTTCACAGGAAAAACCCATACAGAGCTCTGCTCAGCTGCTGCCATGTATGCATGCATACACACACACAGAGCTAAACACAAGTACTTGTTTGTATAACAGGACCTGTTGGGGATGTGTATGAGCACTTCCTTGGCACAAGCTGAGCAGTTGTTGTCTTCCATGATGAGAGTTCAGGTAATGCTTCCATTGCGAGTTTGTTGTGGGGCAAGTTGGCCATGGAGCGAGCTGGTTATGGGGCAGCTGTAACTGGCCTGGGGCGAGTTGGTTATGGTGGGACTTGACCGGGTACCTTTAATTGCAAGTCAGTTGATGTAATTTTTTAAAAATCTACCCTCCCAAAAAAACAAAACAAAACATTAACACACTGTACTCTGCTTTCAAGGTTACCTCAGCATTTTTTGCAGTGCTGTGGACTTTTCCTGAGATTAGTGGGTTTTTGCACTGAACTGAGGGCAAAATGTGAATTGAAAATCGATTGATTTGAATTGTGACCCCAAAAATCTAAATCGAATTGAATTGTGTGACTTCTAAAGATTCACAGCCTTATTGCTAGAACCTTTAAAGAGCCAGCACAGCCCAACAACCCTCCCAAACAGTCGACACTTTGTACAGGGATACAGCTTCGGTAAAAATACACTCCCAATTCAAAATGAGTGAATATTTGCAAAAAAACAAAGTTTTTCAGTTCAAAAATTAAATACCTTGTCTTTGTAGTGTAGTCAGTTGAATACAGGTTGAAAAGGATTTTTAAATCATTGCGTTTTATTTACGTTTTTACACAACGTCCCCACCTCACCGGAAATAGGGTTGTACATGTAGCCTACTCAGATCAGATGTCACATTTTCTTCTTAACCTCGGTTGTTCTAAGAAATGGAAGTAAATAAACTGTAGATGAACACAAGCTAAACAGTCCTCGACACCAGAGCGGTTATGCTAGTTAAGCTAGCTGGTTTTACCTTGGCTCACCTTTCTTTAAAATATTGTTTGAAAACAGAAACGGAGCCAAAACCTTTTCCGAGTCAGCTTAGCTGTTGTCTTACAAATATTACCTTTATTGGAGACCAAAAAAAGTCTTTTAACAGTTTTTACAGCAAATCTCGGTTCGAGCCTCTAAGCCACCATCATCTCGGCGCCATCTTGAGTCTTTTCCTGTTTCTTCTTCTTCTTTGTTTTTTTTTGCGGCAGCTGGCATCCTGAATGGTATATTACTGCCTCCTGCTGGGTTCCCTTCTCTACAACCTCAAATGCAATTTATGATTCCAATGGGGGTGAGGAATCGTACTAACACCTGCCCCCCTCCACTGTGTCACCAGCTTGAACTATATCAACAAATGTACTGCCTATATTCAATCTCCTTAGCCCACTCATCATCTCCTCCCTCTCTTGCTCATATTCTCGACACTCCATAAGCACATGCTGTACCATTTCTTTCACATGACACTGATCACAATAGATGCTTTCCTATAACTGCAAGTGGTGTAGAGACTGGGTTAATCATCTCAGACAGGATGCAGAGGGTAAACAGAGGAGAACAATAGCTAGGGAGATCATGGGGAGATAGCAGGAAGAAGGAGCCGGGGGTTAAAGGTTGGATGTATTGTGATGTTAAATGTCATGCAAGGTGATGTGAAATGTCATGCAAATGTGAGATGAGCGGTTGGGATAAAAGGAGAAACCATGCTTGATGGTGACATGCTTTTCCTGTGTATGACTGATGAGAGAGTGTAATAAAAGTCGTCTGTTCATAAACCTGCCTCTTTATTCACACTCTCCACACTGGTGACCCTGGACGAATTATGGAATACGAGGCAAGAACCCAGGAGTCGGCCCAGACGGGAAGCCCCAGCGACGCGGCAAGCATCCCACAGACGGCCCGGATGGGAACCCCCAGCAACGCGTGCGCTGTTTCAGTCAAACTACCGGACTTTTGGCAGCACAACCCGCGTTCTTGGTTCCACCACACCGAGGCTCAGTTCGCCCTCCGGGGAATAACGGCAGACGACACCAAGTATTACTTTGTGGTTGCAGCGCTGGACGCTCGCACAGCCCAGCAGGTAGTGAGCCTGCTCGATCGGCCCCCAGCCCACAACAAATACGAGGCTCTCAAGGCTGCGCTGACTTGGCGCTACACGCTCTCGGACTGTGAGAGAGCAGAGAGGCTCCTGAGGCGTTCTGAGTTAGGAGATGGTTTGGCCGTCTATCTGATGGAGAAGATGCTGGCGTTAATGGGCACGGACGACGGGCATTTCCTGTTTGCCCACCTTTTCCTCCGGAACCTCCCAACAGAGGCGAGAGCAGTTCTTGCCAATTCGCCGTTGTTGGCCGCGCGTGACTACCGTGTGCTAGCCCAGGAGGCAGATCAGATCATCCTCACCACCAGAGACCTCACAGTCAACGCGGCCGCGTCGGAACCCAGCGGAGGCGAGGAGCCACCGACAGTAGCGGCAGCGGGGGCCAGGGAGCGCCAGAGAGACACGCTCTGCTTTTACCATCGCCGCTTCGGAGAGAACACACGCAGATGTGCGCCACTGTGCCAATTCAAGCGCTCGGGAAACGCCAAGGCCGACAGTCGGTAGCAGCTGCGACCACCGGCGAAGAGAACAAGCTGCTCTACGTGACGGACCTGCGCTCGGGGAGACGTTTCCTCGTAGACACCAGAGCCCAGAAGAGCATCATCCTGCCGTCCTACGCCGACCGGCTGGTGGGACCTAGCAGCCCCGGGCTTATGGCGGTAAACGGCTCGGAAATTAAGACCTTCGGTGAGAGAACACTGACTTTATCTCTACACGGCCACTCGTACAAGTGGACTTTTGTCATAGCAGCACTGAGTTTCCCAATCCTGGGAGCTGATTTTCTGTGTGCACATGGTTTACTAGTTGATGTTGCTAGCAGGCGTCTGGTTAATGCACTGTCCTTTGACTCTCTCCCCTGTACAGCTCGAGGGGCCAGGCCAGTAACACAAGCCAACGTCACAGCTCCAGGTGGTAAGTTCCACACACTGCTCACTCAGTTCCCAGCACTCACGGTCCTGACGTTTTCGGCGGCCATCGCTAAACACGGGGTGGAGCACTTTATCACTACCACCGGGCCGCCCGTTTTCGCAAGACCTCGGCGCTTGGACACAGCTAAACTGGCCATAGTGCGCAGGGAGTTTGCCAACCTGGAAAGGTTGGGCATCATCAGGCTCTCAAACAGCCCATGGGCATCCCCGCTACACATGGTCCCTAAGGCTGAGGGGTCGTGGCGACCGTACGGTGATTTTTAAAAAATTAAAAATATTAAATTACCCTTATTGTCATTCAACTGCACATCCAATCATGTACAGTAGAACGAGGTTGTGTTTTACCTATCTACTGTGTTAATCACACACACCCCAAGTGTAGAATCAGAGGGCCGCTGCCATGCAAGGCGCCGCCACAAATTTCCCTCCTCCATTCCATTATTGCTGAGCACCAAGCTGGACGGCAGGAAGTTCCACTTTTATATGGTCTTCGGCATGACCCGGCCGGGATTTGAACCCCTGCCTCCCGGGTGTGGGGCGGATGCTCTACCAACTGAGCCACCACTCCGGTAATTTCCGCAGATTGAATAACGCCACAGCACACGACCGCTACCCAATTCCCCACATTCAGGATTTTTCCGTTCACCTCGCCGGAGCGTGCATTTTTTCTAAAATAGACCTGGTCCGTGATTACCACCAGGTCCCAGTGCATGCGGAGGACATACCCAAAACAGCGGTAATAACTCCGTTCGGCTTGTTCGAGTTTCTGCGAATGCCATTCGGATTAAAAGGAGCAGCACAGACGTTCCAGTGCATGATGGATGCGGTGCTGCGCAATCTCCCATTCGTGTTTGTCTACCTGGATGATATCCTGGTAGCCAGTGCGTCCGAAGACGAACACGTAACCCACCTCAGGATGGTTTTCCAGAGGTTGGAGGAGCACGGGTTAATAATCAACCCGGCGAAGTGCCAGTTCGGCGTGACGGGGATTGATTTTTTGGGGCACCACGTCTCACCGGAGGGAGCGATACCCTTGCCCGACAAAGTGCACGCCATGGCGGACTTTCCCCGGCCTCAGACAGTCAGGGCGCTGCAAGAATTTTTGGGGATGGTAAACTTTTATAACCGGTTCCTCCCCCGCGCAGCTCAACTCATGCAGCCATTGTACGCCGCGCTCAACAGACGGAAACCCACAGATGGAGTGGAATGGACTCCGGAGCGAGAGCAGGCATTCTCAGAAGTTAAAACAGCCCTGGCAAACGTCGCACTGTTGGCGCACCCAGACCCGGCTGCCCTGATAGCACTCACTACCGACGCCTCGGACGTGGCAGTAGGGGCCGTCATGGAGCAACGTGTCGCTGGTTCTTGGCAGCCGCTCGCTTTTTTCAGCAGGGCTTTGCACAACAGTGAGCGTAAATACAGCACGTTCGACAGAGAGTTGCTGGCTCTCCACCTGGCCATACGCCACTTTCAGTTCTGGCTGGAGGGGCGCAGCTTCACTGCGTTCGTGGACCACAAGCCGCTGACGATCGCGATGGCCAAGGTTTCGGAACCATGGTCGGGCCGGCAGCAGAGACAGCTGGCCGCAATCTCGGAGTTTACGACCGATATTCAGCATGTGTCGGGTAAACTGAATGTGGTAACGGACTACCTCTCGCATGCAGTAGTGGCCCCGGTCTGCGTAGGGATAGATTATACAGCCATGGCTGCAGAGCAGATTAGCGATTCGGATGTGTGTGCACTCCAGTCTGGACCAACAGGGTTAAGGCTGGAGAGCAGAGTACTGCAAGATGGCAAGCCCCCCCCTAATCTGCAACGTCTCCACAGGACACCCACGCCCAGTGGTCCCGGTCGCGTGGTGCCGCCGCGTGTTTGAGTCAGTTCACGCTCTGGCGCACCCAGGAGTGCGCGCGTCAGTCAAAATGGTGGGAGCGAAGTTCGTGTGGCCAGGCCTGCGCAAACAAGTAAAAGAGTGGGCTGCAGCCTGCGTAGCGTGCCAATGAGCCAAAGTGCACAGACACACGAAGGCTCCTTTGGAGCCGTTTAGTATACCGGCTAAAAGATTCAACCATGTTCACGTGGACCTCATGAGCCCCCTTCCGCCATCGCAGGGGTGCACGCACCTTCTGACAGTGGTGGACCGCACCACACGCTGGCCAGAAGCAGTCCCGCTGGCGGCAACCACGTCCACGGACGTAGCGCGCACTTTTTTGACAACATGGGTGGAGCGTTTCAGAATCCCGTCGGACATCACGTCCGATAGGGGCCCTCAGTTTGTTTCTGACCTCTGGTCCACGATGGCCTGCAGCCTGGGTGTTGCAATTCATCGCACAACCGCGTACAACCCACAGGCCAACGGGTTATGCGAGCGTTTTCACAGGTCACTGAAAGTAGCACTCAAGGCTTCGTTGACAGATGCAAATTGGGTTGACCGGTTGCTGTGGGTTTTATTGGGGTTGCGTTCCGCACCAATGGAGGATTTGGAGGCTTCCCCGGCTGAGCTGTTTTTTTCTCAGCCACTGTGGCTGCCCAGGGAATTTTTGCCAGATAATCTCCCGCCGGACAGCTGCCCGTCTCAGCGTTTGCAGCATAGTGCAGACATAGGCACGCTGCCGGGCCCAGCCCACCACTGTTTTCCACGAGCTTTTGTGCCAAAAACTTTGAAGAACGCGGAGTTCGTGTTTGTCAGGCACGATGCCCACCACCCGCCATTGCGCCCACCCTATGATGGCCCGTTCAGAGTGCTGGAAACAGGGGGCAAGCATTTTTTGTTAGACTTGGGGGGTCGTCGAGAGAAAATATGCATAAACAGACTTAAGCCCGCCTTTGTAGTGGTGGACGAGCAAGTGCTGCTGGCTCGGGCCCCTCGGCGTGGAAGACCCCCACGGAGAACTCCCCAGGCAAACGATTCACCAGGACAGCCACACGGGCAAATCGGAGTCCCCCCCCCCCGCCATGGCCCACCCGCAGTCAGACACACTCCCAGCAGCCCCCCGCTGGCACAGCAGTGCCGCGGAGGTGGTAAACCCCCGTTACAGTAGATATGGGAGGAGACTGAAGCCAAAAAGACATGAGGACTGAAACTCTGTCTAAGATTTGGGTGGGGGGCATATAGAGACTGGGTTAATCATCTCAGACAGGATGCAGAGGGTAAACAGAGGAGAACAATAGCTAGGGAGATCATGGGGAGATAGCAGGAAGAAGGAGCTGGAGGGGTTAAAGGTTGGATGTATTGTGATGTTAAATGTCATGCAAGGTGATGTGAAATGTCATGCAAATGTGAGATGAGCGGTTGGGATAAAAGGAGAAACCATGCTTGATGGTGACATGCTTTTCCTGTGTATGACTGATGAGAGAGTGTAATAAAAGTCGTCTGCTCATAAACCTACCTCTTTATTCACACTCTCCACAGTGTGCCTTTTAAATTACAGTGACCAATTCTTAACCGACTCATTGCGACTTGCTCGCTCCTATTTCCCCTTCTTTTATTTACTCTTCCAACATTCTTATTTATTGCATATAAATGCCTCCCTTTCACCTCCCAGTCCCAGTAATATTGCCATTGTGCCATTATACTCCTCCACACAATACTGTGACGTAGTGGGGTTCACACAAGAAAGGAGAGATGACTGTGACGAAACAGGCTTTATTTAAACACACTTCCTCAACACAGACAAGAGGGGAGGTCATTCCCACAGACCTCCATCTCACTAAGGGTGACACAAACGCATGATCAGTCACTGCTCTGACTCTTCTTATAACACTGCTATGTCATTATAACGCAGTTATAATAACACTTTAGAATACACGAATGATAACACCCTTTGAATCCTCCGCTGTCAAAGCATGCCGGGAGAATCCCCGCCCCCTTAACACAGCCCCAACATTACAATACTATTCCCTTCTGATTTGGACAACTTAATTACCACGCCAATATTGGCTTTTGTGATTGTGCTCTTTACCTGCTTGTCTCCTCTCTCATTCCCGAGAATTCCATGATGTGGTGGAACCCACATAAATTTAATGTTTTTTTCCCCGATCTCGAAGCCTTAACAATGTTTTATCTCATACAACAGATCCTGATGATACAGAGCCCCCTAAAGGTCAAGGTGAATTTTTTGGGGGGGTGGTTACTTTTGTGTTACCTCACAATACTTTTGCATTGCCTCGCAATACTTTTGCATTACCTCGCAATACTTCTGCGTTCCTGTTGCGTCTCTAATTAATGAGGAGTTGAGGTGACGTTTTATAGTTTTATTAGAACATGAGCCAGGAACACAGGAATCACTACCACTAGCCTGAGAGCCACAGCAAAGAGACAAGATGTCTCCCGCAACTGGCTTATATACCCCAGGTGACGCCACCCCCCAGAGGCAGGGCGCCACCCCTCTGTACAGTAGGGCACCATAATAATAATAATAATAATATTAATAATAATAATTTTATATATATATATATATATACATACACATACATACACACATATACATATATATATATATATATATACACGTATATATATATATATATATTACTCAAGATTAATCTGAGTAAACTGGACTAGCCTGCCACAATTTCAATATCCAGCTTATTTTTTCCCATTAAAATAAGATAAGATGACGCCATGGCGACTGCAGCTTAACACTGAAGCTCTCAGACCCAATCCAGGATAACACCTTGAAAATCAAACTTAACGGATTTTTGGAGGAGTGAAAATCAAAAGACAAAATCATCATGTCTAAAGGAAAACAGAAGAAACTGAAATTCTCCAGGCCAGGACACGTATCGGCCGGAGAATCTGAACTGGAAGATCTCCGTTCAGAAGACGAGGAACTGGTGATAGCTAACAAAAGGGTTAGCCTGAAATCACTATTTGAGGAGCTACGACGATTTCGCCGAGATGTTACGGCCGAATTTCGGGAATTCAGAGAAGAATTGAAAAGGACAAACAGCAGAGTGGACCAGGCCGAGAACCGAATCTTGGAAACAGAGGATCGAATAAAAGTGCTTGAAGATTCTGTGCTAGACCTACGCAAAAGACAAGCAGCTATAGAGGCTAAGCTAACCGACCAAGAAGGAAAACAAAGAAGAGACAACATAAGAATTCATGGTCTGATAGAAGGAACCGAAAATGGTTTTAACTCAATGGCAGAATGCGTGGAATCCTTACTAAGAGAGAAATTGGATATTCCACAAACCACCGACTTGAAGATAGAAAAGGCACATCGTTCATTAGCCGCTAGGCCGGCGGCGGAAGCGCCCCCACGTTCGGTGTTGGTAAGATTTTCCAATTTCAAAATAAAACAAGAGGTTGTAAGACTGGCCTGGCAGAAAAAAGGATTTATGCACCAGGAGAGAAAAGTCTACGTGGAACACGATTACGCCCCGGAGGTCCTTAAAAAGCGCAGGGAATACAATGACGCGAAAAAGGTGTTAAGAGAGAAGAAATTGCGCTTTCAGACACCATTTCCTGCGAAGATAAGGGTCTTCTACGGCGATGAAACGTGTCTCTATAATTCGGCGGAAGAAGCAACAGCTGACATGGTGAAAAGAGGGCTCCCGGTAACGGTATTTAAACCCGCAGCAGACCCGAGTGAGAAGATCAAAGCGCAAACATGGACAACACAAAGACCCTCAAAATCCACGGACCAGCAGCGGGAAACCCAGCACCAGAGCGTCGCGGATAAACTATTCGTTTTCAGGTTGGAATAGCGACCTTTTTTTTTTTTTTTTTTTTTTTTTCTTTTCTCTTGAATCAATCGCACATCCAACCCCCCTCATACAAGGTAACAAACATTAAAGGAGATGCATATTCAGCATGTGGTAAAACATTTCATGGAACAATCATATTATTTGAAACAAATAAGTCTTTGTAATAAAAAAAAAAAAAAAAAAACTTGTTAAAATAGAAATGTGACAATAATCCACATGTTCTCCTCATACTAACAAATACTGTTTTTGCGTGAATGTTTGATGTGATGGGGGTGGGAGGGTGCACACAATTTCACAGGGTTTAGGCATAAAAGGAAAAAAAAAATCATTACAAGTTTGGATTGGGTTCTGAAACTCACGTTAAAAGCATGGGACTACTTTCAATGGTAAGAGAGGGCCCTCAACACGTAACAGAGTTTGAGGAATTTCCCTCAGAGCCTTCTCTCCATCAAGGCTCTTACAGGGTCTTTAAAAAGACCTCAGCTCAGGAAGTTCTTATGACAGCTTTTTTTTTTTTCCACAATATCTTTATTGAACCTTTTTTTTTTTTAACAAACATGATACAAACAATCAAACACTAACACTAAAGTACTACAAAAAAAAAAAAATGCACTAAAAACACCAACAACCACCAACAAAATCAAGTCTTCAACAATGCTCCTCTGTTTAGTCTAGACAATCCAATACATAAGTATACATATTATGTTCACCAGTTTGGAATTTACAAGGTCCACACACATCATTCACCTTCTTCTTCAAGAGTTATGTTTAAATTTTTTACATAATCAATAAAAGGTCTCCATATATTCTCAAACACAATTTCCTTTGATTTTAGTATATATGTTATTCTTTCTAATGGAAGGTTTGTTAACATCTGTCTTAACCACTGAGTCACATCTGGTCTATGAGTCTTTTTCCATAATAGTGCAATACATTTTTTGGCATTAAGCAAACTGAGGTCTATGAATGTTCTTTCACTTTTATTAAAATTATGCTTTTCTGGGTACAGACCCAACAAAAACAGTTTAGGATTCAATATGATTTGTTTTGAGATTATTTTTTCAATTGTTACCCTCACCTCTTCCCAAAACATTCTTATTAATCTACATTCCATAAACAATGAAATAGGGTTCCTTTACTTTCCATGCATTTTGTGCATGTATCTGGTATATTTTTGTTATATCTATTTAACTCCTCCGGTGTAACATACATCCGCATTAACCATTTGAAATGTATCAATTTAAGGCGTGCATTTATTGATTTGGTTTGAGCTTCTGTACAAGCCAATTCCCATTGTTCCTCTGAAATTTCAATTTGCAGATCTTCTTTCCAGTAGTTTAATCTTTTCAGTGAATTTTCACTTGAAGATAGTGTCAATGAGTTATAAAACTCTGAAATAATACCCTTTCTTTTACTATCTTTCATCATCATTTTTTCCAAGGATGAATAAATAGGTCGAGTGAGAGCTTTATTTTGATTTGATCGAATAAAGTTTCTAAGTTGAAGATATTTAAAAAAATGTGTTCTATTGAGATTAAATTTGATCCTCAGCTCTTCAAAAGACATTATGTTGTCTGCACATGGCAAATATAAATCCTGAATCTTTTGTATCCCTTTTAAATTCCATACTTTAAATACAGCGTCCGCTCTCCCTGGTTTAAAATATTGATTACCCCATATTGGACTAAATTGTGACAATAACTGTGGTTCTTTTAAATAGTTTTTAGCTTCACACCATATTTTGATCATATGCTTTACAAATGGATTTTTAACTTGTTTTTGTAATTTTTTTGCCGAATCTGAGTATATGAATATGGGAAGAGGTAAAGGTAAATTGTATGATTCCATTTCAGTCCAGTGAGGGAGATCATTTGATGAAAAATAATATGTCATAGACCTCAGTTGTGCCGACCAATAATACAACATAAAATTTGGACATTTCAGACCTCCACGATCAAATGGTAAATATAATAAAGACAAACGTAATCTAGCCCTCCTGTTGTTCCATATAAATTCCACTAACTTTTTTTTTATTCTTGAGAATAGATCTAAAGGTGGTGGTAAGGGAATGTATTGAAATAAATAAAGTATTTTAGGTAAAATATTACTTTTAAGTATATTGATTCTCCCGATCATCGACATTGGTAGTGACATCCATCTCTGAGTTAACTCACTGATATCTGACATTAAGGCTTCATAGTTGACACTGGCGACTGATTCTAGCTTAGGCATAATTTGGATTCCTAAATATTTAAACTGATTTACAACATTGAATTGATTTACCTCAGGGGCTGGGTAATTTCTCTGGGTCTCATTTAGCATTAATATTGAAGATTTAGTTTTATTTATTTTATATCCTGATATTTCCCCAAAATTCTTTATTAAATTCAACAAGGTTGGAATTGATTTTTTTAGATTCGACATAAACAAAATTATATCATCGGCGTACAGGGAGATTTTATGTTATGTTGGTCCAACTTTAATTCCATATATTTGTGAATGTAAACGTATCGCTATCGCTAAAGGTTCAATTGCCATAGTAAACAGTAAAGGTGAAAGTGGACAGCCTTGTCGACATCCTCTATTGATTTTTATTGGTTTTGAAATATTGTTATTTGTTAGGATTTCTGCTGTAGCATTATTGTATATTATTTGAACCCATTTTATGAAATTATTTCCAAGTCCAAACCTTTGTAGGACTTCAAAAAGAAAGGGCCATTCAACTCTATCAAAGGCCTTTTCGGCGTCCAATGATAGGAGAGCTGTATCCGGTGCTTCTTTATTAAAATAAATAATATTAAATAGTCTTCTTACATTATGGAAGCCTTGTCTACCCTTTATAAAGCCATTCTGATCTCGATTAATAATATTTGGTAAAATTTCTTGTATTCGTCTTGCTAAAATTTTACAGATTATCTTAAGGTCGGCGTTTAATAGGCTTATTGGTCTCATATTTTCACATTTATTAGAGGGCTTACCTGGTTTTGGCAGCAGTATAATTAAGGCATTATTTATGTATGATGGTAAATTATTATTTTGAAATGCTTCTAAAACCATTTCCAAAAAAGGTTTTATTAATTTATTCTTAAATTTTTTATAAAGGTCAACTGGAAGACCATCTGGTCCTGCATTTTTTCCTGATTTCATATTATCAATGGCTAGCCCAACTTCTTCTTGACTAATTTTAGACTCCAATATCTCCCTGTTTTCATTTGGAATACACGGTATAGATAGTTCGTTCAAAAACCCATTTAGTTTTGTTAAATCAGGTTCATTTTTGGTATCATATAATTTTTCATAGTAATCTCTAAAGGCTCTATTAATTTCTAAAGGATCTATAACTACCTGTCCGTTACTTATAATACTGGTAATTGGTGTTTTAATTTCCAATTGTTTAATCTGCCATGCTAATAATTTTCCTGATTTTTCACCTTGTTCATAAAAAGATTGTTTCAATCTTAGAAGACTCGAGGCAGCTCTATTCGCTGATTTTTTGTCGTATTCAGCTCTCAAAATCAGTAATTCATTCTCCAACCTTGGGTCACTTCCTGCATACACTTTTTCCTGAAGATTTTTTATTTTATGTTCCAATTTAGCTCTCTCCTCTCGAGTCTTCTTAGATTTTGATCCTGTATAACTAATAATATGTCCCCTAATAAAAGCTTTGAAAGCCTCCCACTTTACACATGCTGATGTTTGTGTAGTATTGATGTCAAAGAACTCGTCTATCTGTTTTTCTATATACTTGACAAATTCCTCATCCTGAAGCCATTTATGCTGAAATTGCCATCTACCTGATTCCTTTGTCAATTTTTTATCTACATATATTAGACAACAGGGTGCATGATCAGAGATCACGATGTTATCATAAAAGCAGTTTTGAATCTTGGACCTTAATTCTGTGGAAATCAAAAAATAATCAATACGTGAGAATGTCTTGTAGGTACTGGAATAACAAGAATAGGCTTTAACTTGTGGTTTCATTTCTCTCCATATATCTAACAATCTCAATTCTTTCATAAAATGATTAATAGTCATCCTACATCCAATGTGCGTACAATCCAGTCCTGTTGATCTATCTATACCTGGATTCAATGTACAATTAAAATCCCCTGCTATTATATGTTGCCCTGTAAGTGATGATAAGATGAGAAATAAATTAGCAAAGAACTTCTGATCATCTATATTGGGACCATATAAGTTCACAAGATTTATATTTTCTAATAGCAAAGAACCTTGAATGATTACATATCTTCCAAATTTGTCTCCAATTACATTTTTCACTTGAAAAGGAACTGATTTATGTATGAGAGTCATAACTCCCCTGGCTCGGGATGAAAATGAAGAGGTGAATACACTTCCCTGCCATCTACTCCTAATTCTTTTAACATCCTCCTCTATCAGATGAGTTTCTTGTAAAAACACAATTCTTGAACCCATGTCCTTTATTTTATTCATAACTTGTTTAAGTTTTTTTAAATTTTGTAGACCTCTGCAATTCCATGAAGTTAAATTAAGATTAACACTTTGGTCCATGATCAATAGAGAGTTTGGGATTACCTTGCAGTGTAAACATGCTCATACAGAGAAGCAAAAACATGAGTGGTTGAACATTCATCCTACAAACTACACACAAACAAATTTCCCCTTCCCACACTTGTGGCAAACCCCCCAAAATCAAAAGAAAAATTCTGTCTCCCGATATAGCCATCGACCGTTCCACACCCACGGGGAACAGCCTAAGCCACTCCTTCTTCATCCTCCCAATCACCCTAACTCTACTGCTTTTAATGACGTAACATTAACTCTCCTCTGTAGTTTTCCAACTTAACTCCAAAATTTTTAACAACTTTGTACATCATAGTTTTTTTTTTTTGTTTGTTTGTTTTGTTTTTGTTTTGTTTTTTTAATATATAATACAATCTATATTTTGTAAACTTACTATTTACTTCAAGTCAGTCAGATGCCTGTGCAAATGCTTAATTATTCTACCTTATATTTTGTTCATGCTTAGCTCCCACCAGTCTCTTCTTCTTCTTTGATCTTCTTGATGAACTCCTGCGCCTCCTCTGGGGTCTTGAAGATGTGGGTTCTGCCCTCATACGTGGTCAGCAGTCTCGCAGGATAGATTACACCATGACGAATCCCAAGGTTGCGCAGCTCCTTACGTACGGGATCAAACTGCTTCCTCAATTGCTGGATTCCTGTGGCCAAATCTGGGTAGAACCGCACCTGCTGGTCCTGGTGTTTAATCTCTCCTTTAGCACGTGCAGCGTTGAAGATCTTCATCCTGTCTCTGTTGCTAAGAAACTTCATAATTAAGGTCCTCGGCGGTCCCTTATCTCTCCGTGGGCCAATACGATGTGCTTTTTCCAGAACCACTGCTGATTGCAACTCCTCGCTGCCCAGCACCTCCGGAATCCACTTTTCCAGAAAGGAACATACGTCCCGACCTTCTGATTCCTCTGGAAGACCCACCAGCCTCAAATTATTCTGTCTCGACCGAGATTCCAAATCCAAAATATTATCTTCCAGAGATTTTTTTTTTTTTCCAAAGTGCGCACCTTTAATTGAAGACGGGTGACGTCATCTTCAGCACTAGCGAGACGGAGCTCCATCTGCGCCGTTCGTTCTACACAGTCACCCAATTCCTTTCTTATTCCTTCCAACGCTGTCATAATCCCATCAAATCTAGAGGAAAAGTCCGCTCTCATTGAACTCATGGCTGCCATCAGCGCATCTGCGCCATTCCCCACAGAAATCGCAGCGTTGCCAGCCTCCTCCGCCATATATGGAGTTTTGTTTGCTGCGTCACAGACCTGAAAGTCCGTTAATTTGGACTGTTTCGGCGGCTCGCTTTTTCCTTTTCCTGGTTTTCCAGCCTTAGGCTTCGCCGACATATCCTCGCCCAAATGCTGGGATACGTTCTGTCCCAAATGAGAGAGTTATTTGCCGATTTTTTTTTTCCAGGAGCAGAGCAGAGCGAGACACGTCCGTCCTACGTGGCAGCCATAACCGGAAGTCCCTTATGACAGCTTTTTGTTTTAAAGTTTTTTACACTATGTTCTTAATGTTTTTCTTGTTTTTAATGTTCTTTCAGTTTCTGAGTAGCACAAAAGAGGGCCACTACACAGTTATACTAAACAAAACAACACAATGGAGAAACAGGGTGTAACCAAAATAATTTCATATAATGTAAAAGGAATCCTGAATCCAGTTAAAAGATCCAAGATTCTAGGCAAAATGAAAAAAGACAAAGCAGGAATAATACTTTTACAAGAAACCCACCTAACAGACGTGGAACACAATAAACTCAGTAGACAAGGGTTTAAAATGATCTCTTCATCTTCATATAAATCAGGGAGGAGGAGGGGAGTAGCAACATTGATATCCACCAAAATTACATTTGAAAAAAAATCAGAACACAAAGATAAAGAAGGGAGATACAGTTTGGTAACTGGGCGGCTAGAGGGAGAAGATATCACCCTGCTGAATGTGTATGCTCCCCCAGGGGCTAAGTGGAAATTTTATAAAAATGTATTCGACCTAATGATAACTAAAGCTCAAGGTTTAGTGATATGTGGTGGGGACTTCAATCTTAGACTGAATCCATACTGGGATGCTTCTGGTAATTCCCCACATCAAAATAACACCCAAAACAGGAAGACTCGGATGCTACTAAAAGAATTGGGAATCTGTGACGTGTGGAGAGAACTCAACCCCAGTGTAAAAGACTATACATTTTACTGAACTCCACATTCATCTTACTCAAGGATTGACTATTTTTTTATGTTTAATAGAGACATTGGAAGAGTAAAAACATGTAAAATAGGACTGATGGATCTCTCCGACCACAGTCCGATCTACATGGACTTAAATATCCAAAAATACACAAATAATACATTTTCTTGGAGGTTAAATTCAAATGTCCTGAAAGGACCATTGAAAGATGAATTGGAATCAGATATTCTCAGATATTTGGAAGATAACGATAATGGAGAAGTATCCCCTTTAATACTGTGGGATGCATGTAAAGCTGTAATAAGAGGAAAGATTATTGCAAAACTGGCAACCCAAAAGAAACTAAGACAAGAAAAACTATCCACATTAGAGTCAGAACTTAGGAACCTAGAAAAAGAACACAAAGGCAACACTCATTCTACTGACTCGCTCAAGATTAAGGAAATTAAAAACCAAATAAATGAGATCTACACAATAGAAATCCAGAAGAAACTTACATTTCTGAAACAAAAATACTATGAAGCAGGCAGTAAATCGGCAAAATTGCTAGCCTATAAATTGAGAAAACATCAAACAGAAAGAGCAATCTACAAAATCAGAGACCCAGTATCAAAGGAAATAAAATTCAGAATTCAGGATATTCTTAAAAACTTCGAGAATTACTATAAGAACTTATACTCCCACAAAAAACATAAAAACGCATCCGAGGCATTCCTAAACACATTAAACCTTCCCCAACTTACGGAGTCACAAAATAAAACACTACTGTCAGAAATACATCCTAAAGAATTGGAAAAAGCAATTATGAAACTTAAAGCTAACAAATCCCCAGGAGCTGATGGCTATACAGCAGAGTGGTACAAAACCTTTAAACAGCAACTATCTCCTCTCCTCCTGAAAACATTTAATTATGTCCTCCACACAGGGGAAATCCCCCCCTCCTGGAGAGAAGGGGTCATTGCAGTTATACCTAAACCTGAAAAGGATAAACTAGAGTGCTCCAACTACAGACCAATCAGTGTACTAAATCAGAACTATAAGCTTTTTACCATTATCCTTGCCAAAAGGTTAGAAAATATACTGACAGACCTAATTCATTTAGACCAAACAGGTTTTATAAGACAAAGACAGACACAAGACAACATTCGACGCACTTTACACATAATTCATCATATAAAAAAATATAACTTAAATGCAGTCATATTGGGATTAGATGCTGAAAAAGCATTCGATTCGGTTGACTGGTCTTTTCTATATAGAATCTTATCCAGTTTCAATTTTCATAACAACTTCATTAGAACTATACAGGCATTATATAAAAAACCAACAGCTAAAATAAGGATTAACGGTAATTTATCATCATCTTTTGAACTGGAAAGAGGATGTCGTCAGGGCTGCCCCCTGTCTCCACTGCTCTTTGCAATCTTCATAGAACCTCTGAGCCAATGGATAAGACAAAACCAAAAAATTCAAGGTATTACACTTGGTCAGAAGGAACATAAAATAGCACTCTTTGCTGATGACATTTTAATATACCTAGGGCAGCCGGACACTTCTTTACCAGAACTAACCTCAGTTTTTTCAGAGTATGGAGATTTATCGGGGTACAAATTAAATATGCATAAAACCCAAGTTTTAACATTCAACTATGACCCAAATCATTATTCACTAAGCAAACTCAAAACTAACTGGGAGTCGGAATCTATGAAATATCTGGGGGTCAATATCCCGAAACAACTCAACAAAATTATATCACTAAACTATGATCCACTGGTGACAAAAATAAAATCTGACCTAGCAAGATGGAATATGATACCATTCTTGGGTACTGCACAAAGAATTGAAGCAGTCAAAATGAATATACTTCCACGTCTTCTATACCTTTTCCAAACAATACCGGTAGAACCTCCCAAAAAAACATGGCAGGAGCTGGACAGAAGGATCTCAAGATTCATATGGCAGGGCAAGAGACCTAGAATCAGATATAGAACCCTACAGCTAAACAAAGACAAAGGTGGGCTCGCACTGCCAAATATCAGGGACTACTTTAAAGCCGCACAAATTAAAACTTTAGTAGAGATATGTAACCCAGTCTACACTGCACAATGGAAGGAGATCGAATGCCAAATAACAAGTGACATCCCCCTACAGGCGATAATAGGGAACAATGTCTTACCTAAGCTTTTGAATAACACTAACCCGTGGATAGAGACCCCGCTAAAAATTTGGTTTAAGATAGTCAGAGAGAATCAAACTAAAGAGCCCTATCGACTTCTGCAATGGATCGCCTATGATCAGGACTTTACTCCTAATAAAAC
Source organism: Pholidichthys leucotaenia (assembly GCA_020510985.1). Lineage (NCBI taxonomy): Eukaryota > Metazoa > Chordata > Actinopteri > Cichliformes > Pholidichthyidae > Pholidichthys > Pholidichthys leucotaenia. The sequence continues at coordinate 150,058,903 of CM035843.1, forward strand.
AGACACCAGATTTAAAAAGTGGAAGGAGAAAGGGCTGATAAAATATTACGATTTTTTTAAAGGGCAAATCTTAAGAAGTTTTGAAGATTTGAAAAAACAAGGCCTAATAAATCAAGACCTTTACAGGTTCTTCCAGCTTAGACACCACATAAACAATATACTTAAAAAAGGAGGTTTTGGAAAGGGCCCAGTCAGGTGTTCTGAAGGTCTTCTTAATGGCATATAAAGGGATCCCAGGGATCAGATACATTTCTAAAATATACCAAGGTCTTCAAGACTTAAAAGGAGACAACACATCTTATATAAAAGAGAGATGGGAAAAAGAGGGGAATTTCACTTTACAACTGGAAATATGGGAAAAGCTAAATAAACAGCAATGGAAAAGTACCTCATCCCTGCAGTGGAGAGAATTTGGATGGAAAAACTTGGCAAGATTTTTCAGAACACCTGCACAAAACAAATTTACCCATAAGGGATTGAACTGTTGGCGCTTGTGTGGTGAAAAGACTGCAAATCATTTTCATGTGTTTTGGTCATGCCCAGTTATCCACCAATATTGGACCAAGGTACAGACAATATTGGGGAAAATATTCAAAATTACAGTTCCCTTTTCTTTTGTAACTTTGTATTTGGGTTTACTACCGGACTCACTGGAAAGACGAGGAGAAAAATACTTATTCAATGTTTTAATATTGGCAAGCAAAAAAGCTCTAACTAAAAAATGGATGTTGAAGGACTGTCCTACACCTGAAGATTGGACTAACGTGATCCAAGACATTTACTCGATGGAAAAGTTGACATTCGCACTGAGACAGGACATGGATGTGTTCATGAACTTTTGGCAACCCTGGACCGCATATGTGTCTTCCATTAGATCTAATCTTTGACAAATATCATTTCAATAATGGTTCTGCTCTTTGTTCCAACACTACTCAGATGCTCTTTTATCTTTATTTACTTACTTTTTCTTTTTGTTTGTTTTTTACTGGTTTGTTTGTTTTTTTTTATTTGTTTTTTGTTTTTTTTTCTCTTTAATTTCACTTTTTCTTTCACTTTAAAAAAAAAAAAAAAAAAAGGGGTGTTGTAAGAATTAATCTTCCAATGTTGTCAGATATCAGAAAATAAGGGAACATGTGATGAAAATGTAAACACTGCATTGCTGTAACGACCTGTATACCCTTTCCAAAAACTTAAATAAAAAAAAAAAAAAATAAGATAAGATAAGATAAGATAAGCCTTTATTAGTCCCACAATGGGGAAATTCCAGGACTGCAACAGCACAGGGATAGCAACACTCAGAGCAACAATCAGAAGGCAAGAAAAAAACAAGCAAGCAAGAGCAGCTAATATACATATGTACATATTACTATAAAATATATATATATATATACACACACACACAGACACACAGTGCAGAGCATTGTAGCTGGATGGAATAAATATATGAATATATGAACACACAGTGCAGAGCATTGTAGCTAGATGGAATAAATATGTAAATATATAAACACCCACAGTACGGAGCATTGCAGCTAGGTGGAATAAATATGCAAGTATATAAACACACACAGTGCGGAGCAATGTAGCTAGATGGAATAATATGTAGATATATAAATATAAACACACCCAGTGCTGAGCATTGTAGCTAGATGGAATAAATATGTAAATATATAAACACACACAGTGCAGAGCATTGTTGCTAGATGGAATGAAACAGCATAACCGTCTACTTAGTTATCCTACATGGTATGATTATGTGCCCATACATATTCTCACCCTCCATAGCGACCGGTATGTTCCTAGTTGTATGCCGGAGGGGACCATTGTGTAAGTCTATTGCATCTTTTGCATTCAAAAAACTATTAGTTTGTTACGTCTTTTTGCTATCTCTGCGAGCAGCCCTGCTTAGGTTGTACAGTCTGACAGCCGTTGGTAGGAAGGACCTACGAAACCTCTCGGTTGTGCACCTGGGATGATGTAGTCTGCTGCTAAATGAGCTCCTCAGTGCATCCAGTATGTCCTGCATAGGGTGGAACTCGGACTCCAGCAGAGATGACAGTTTAGCCACCGTCCTTCTCTCTCCTATCTCCTCCATCGGATCAAGGCGCTGCCCCAGGACAGAGCTAGCTTTCTTAATCAGTTTGTTCAGTCTCTTCCTATCGGCTGCAGTAATGCCACTGCCCCAGCAGACCATTCCAAAAGTGATGGTTGATGCCACCACCGTGTCATAGAATGACTTCAGCAGCGCCCCTTGTACACCAAAAGACCTGAGTCTCCTCAGCAGGAACAGCCTGCGCTGTCCCTTCTTGTAGAGTGCATCAGTATTGTGTGACCAGTCTAGTTTATTGTTCAGATGAACACCCAGGTACTTATAGGATGTCACCATCTCGATGTCTGTTCCCTGTATATTTACTGGTACTGTGAGGGGCTGCCCATGCCTGCGGCAGTCCACCACCAGCTCCTTAGTTTTCCTCGCGTTGATCTGGAGGCAGTTCCGATGGCACCAGTCCACAAAGTCCTGGATAAGCCCTCTGTACTCAGCTTCATCTCCATTGGAGATGAGGCCAACGATCGCAGAGTCATCAGAGAACTTCTGTAGATGGCAGTGTGTTGTGTTGTGTGAGAAGTCCGCAGTATAAAGAGTGAACAGGAAGGGAGCCAGCACCGTTCCCTGGGGGGCCCCCGTGCTACTGATGATCGTGTCGGACACACAGTCCCGGGTTCTCACAAACTGAGGCCGGTTCGTGAGGTAGTCCAGGATCCATGATGACAGGTGCTGGTCCACCCCTGCGCGCAGCAGCTTGTCCTTCAGGATCATCGGTTGGATGGTGTTGAAAGCACTGGAGAAGTCAAAGAACATGATCCTCACCATATTCCCGGGCTTCTCCAGGTGGGACAGAGAACGGTGAAGGAGGAAGATCACCGCATCCTCCACCCCAATGCCATGCTGGTAGGTGAACTGGAGTGGATCCATCGCTGGTTCCACCAGGGGGCGGAGGTGAGCAAGGAGCAGTCTCTCCAGGGTCTTCATCAAGTGGGACGTCAAGGCCACCGGTCTGTAGCTGTTCAGGTCTTTGGGGTGGGAAGTTTTTGGTACAGGTACCACACAAGATGTTTTCCACAGCTGTGGTACCCTCCCCAGTTTCAGGCTCATATTGAAGATATACGTCACAATCCCACACAGCTGGTCTGCACAGGACTTGAGGAGCTTTGCGCTGATGCCGTCCAGTCCCGGCGCCTTCCTCGCCTTGATCTTCCTCAGCTCCGTCCTCACCTGGGTCTTGGTCAGGGTCAGGATGGGGGGCTGTGTGTTGGGAGTGGGGGGGTGTTGGTGGAGTGGGGAGTGGGCAGCAGGACTTGATTTCTTTAGAGGCAGCAGTGGTTGTTGTGCAGTCAGGGGGGAGGGCGGTTGGTCAAATCTATTGAAAATCTGAAAATCTGAAAATCTGATGTGTTTTCAAATTGTTCCCTTTATTTTTTTGAGCAGTATATCATCATAGCAGTCAGTCGTAGGCGACAATGACTGTTTCATTTAGGTCTGATCAGATTCCTCCACACAGCTCTGTCCTTAGCCTTCTGCTGCCAGGAACTCCTGTCTATGTCCAACTTCTCCAAGTTTCTTTTAACAGTGTCTTTAAATCTGAGCCTTGGCCTACCCTGATTGCGTTTGCCCTCGCATAACTGTGAGTAGAATAACTGCCGAGGGAGACGCTGGTGGTCCATCAACATGTCCGAGCCATCTCAGGTTCATCTGTATTAGCATGTCCTCCATTGATGGTAGACCAGCTCATTTCAACACTTCTATGTTGGTTATCTTGTCTTTCCATGAGATGTTCATTATCGCTCGAAGGTGTCTCATCATGTACACATGGAGTTTCTTCACCTGCAGTCTGTAGACAGTCCAAGTTTCAGCACCGTACAATAGAGTAGCCAGTACTGTTGCTCTGTACACTCTGCATTTCACATGGATTGACAGATGTCAATTGTTCCACAATCTCTCCCTCAAGTTTCCAAACACAGCGCTCGCTCTTCCCATTCTGAGAGATAGTTCATCCTCCAGCCTAGCATTCTCTGAAACAGTACTTCCTAGGTACTTGAAAGTCTTACACTTGACTAGTGGCTCTGTACCAATGCTGATCTCTTACGGTAGTGATGTTGACAACTGGAACTTTGGTGGTTGATAAAGGCACTCTGTCTTCTTGATGTTGATTTGGAGGCTGAATTGGCTAGCTGCTCTTGCAAATTTCTCCACTAAAGATTGCATATCTTCCACGCTGTGTGCAACTCGAGCACTGTCGTCGGCAAAGAGCATTTCTCTTACTATCTTTATCAATGTCTTACTCTTGGCTTTAAACTGTGCCACATTGAACAAGTCTGCTTCTTTCCTTGTTTGAATGTATACTCCTTCTGAAGTGTCTTTGAAGGCCACCTCAAGCATGGCTGCCAGATATAGCGAGAAGAGTGTAGGTGCCAGCACACACCCTTGTTTCACTCCGTTGATTACTGAAAAGTCTTTAGATACTGAACCACTCATTGCCACGTTTGCTTGCATACCTGTATGGAGTGCCTCAATCAAACTGACAAACTTCTCTGTACAACCATATTTCTTGAGTACCTGCCAAAGTCCTTGTCGTGAAACAGTATGGAAGGCTTTACTGAAGTCTATGAAGACTATATAAAGTGGCATGTTACGTTCGATACACTTTTCTTGAACCTGTTTCAAGCAGAAAATCATGTCCATTGTGCTTCTTCCCCTTCCAAAGCCGCACTGGGTTTCCGGTAGTACATTCTGCAAGATGTGTTCACTGAGTCTGTTAAGCAGTACACGTGAGAGAATCTTACCAACAGTGGCTAGTAGTGATATACCTCGGTAATTTCCACAATCCTTCCTGTCACCTTTCTTGAACAAAGGCACAATACTTGCATCCTTCCAGTCTTGAGGTACTTTCTGGGCATCCCATATCTCTTGGATGAGCTTGTGCAGGCAGTTGGTCAGCTGAACACCACCAAATTTCCACACTTCTGCTGGAATTCCATCCCTTCCTGGACCTTTACCATCCTGTGTTGTCCTGATAGCTGCCATTAGTTCATCAAAATTTGGTGGTTCATCCAGACTTGATACAGCTGGTCGCTGCACTAGAGCTTCTTTAGCCTCTTCAGTGAGATCTCCAGGGTTGTTTAGTAGTTGGTCAAAGTGGTCTGCAAATCTGTCCAGGATCTTGTCTTTCTCCTGCAAAACCCTTTCACCATCCATAGCCTTTAGTTGGATCAGTCCTCTTGGTTTAGGGCCGTAGATTTCTCTCAAACTGTCATGCCTGGCTCTCACGAGCCAGAAAGGAGATGCGAGGGCGACCAGTGAGTCTGCGTAATTTATTAATATTAACACACAAAACACTAGACAACAAACGGAAAGGAAAAGAGCCACGTGGGGCTAAAACACGCACAGAACAAAAGAAAAAGTACAACCCAGAAAGAAAGGCTAGATAGGCGGCGAGGGGAAACACACGCCGAGTCGCAGCACTTACTTTGGGGGTAGCGCCGAGGTAACGGCGAACTGAAGCTAGGCATAGGAGCTACAGTCGTGGAAACACAGGGCACGTCTTTCCATAGCGAGGTCGCAGCGAGGAGTAACACTCAGCTGCTTGTTTAAAAGGAAAAGGGAACCCAATCAGAAGCGGGGAAGATGATTAACAATAATGAGAGACAGCTGTCCCAGAGCAGCTGAACTAGACAGCTGGAGATCAGCTGGGCGCTGTCAAACTACAGGCCTAGTAAGACCCGGCACGGACTAGCACAGAGCAGGAGTGACACTGGACAACCTGAACGCGGGGAAGGATAGCGTTCAGGTCGTGACAGTACTCCTCCCTGGAGCCGCGCCTCCTGGCGCAGGCTAACCCCCCCCCCCCCGGAGGGAAGACCAGGGAGGGCGGTGGGTGCCAGGTCTGGGGGAAAGTGAGGGACATCCATCTTGCCTTGAGAGAGAGCAGTCACATTTTTCTTCCCTCCTCCCCTGCCTTCCTGATCTATTCCCAGCTTTTGCATTGTTGCGTTTTTGTCTGTGTTTAGTCGCTCTTCTTCTGCTGAATCTTAATCTAAACGGAAATTATGGATTTGGAAGCGGCTTAAATGTGCTATTGTCACTATTTTTCAACAAGAATTGGGCCAAGGGGGAGCCCAAGAATTGGAACCCACGAGGAGACTCATGGACATTGGAATTCATGCGTCTATGGAAACATTATTGGTTATGATCTCAGGACTTCTATTTTTGGCTGTGGAGTTCCCTGATGCATCAGAAATTGAAGGAAAGTGAGAGAGCTGATCAAGCGGACCCGGCAAGCTCCTTCATCAAATTCGACCAGTTGGGGAGGGCACGAGTAGCGGCAAACGGTGAACTGAATGACAGTGATTCAGTGAAGGAATACATCTGAAGCCCTGTGCTCTCTATGGAAAAACAGTTTAAGCCTGCATATATAATGGAAGCACAGAACTACACGGATGAGGACAAATTCTATTCTCTGAGTGCACTGTGCTGATTTGATTTGATTTGATTTGACCTTGTTTGCCCCGTGTTTACATTCCTCCTGACTGAGATAAGCGGAAGGATCGGCTCATGTCTACCCAAACAATCAACAATCAGTTGTTTGTCGTCAGCGGATTGGACCCTCAGGGACAATGCCCATGTGCCTTCTGCAAGCAAGAGAGAGAGAGAGATAGACTCTGGACTTGTTTATAAGTCACATGATTATAACATCTATCCACTGCCAGGCGGCGCCCTCTGCTGCTCACTAACAACTGTTACATTTACACTACACAATGCATACAACACTACATGCATACGATATACACACACTGCTCTCCTTCTGCGTGTGATTTGTCTACTAAATGTTTGCTAAATATGCATTGAGGGTTTTTTTGCCTGCGATCAAAATTTCGCTTACTCATTAAGCGTCAATTTGATAAAACATGTTTTTTTCTCTCGCCTATTGTGTCATATCCTTTCTTTTCTTTTTTTTCCTTTCTTCTTTATGGCTGGTGCCTAGCGGCTGCCCCGGCCTTGGATGCGCTCTGCAGAGCGTGCCCAAATGCCAAGTCACGTTTCGTTACCTTGTATTCATACATGTGTAATGACAATAAAGTTGAATCTCATCTCATCTCACAAGGAAAAGGAGGAAGAGAAGAAGAAAAAACCTAGGTACAGTATAGACTCTGACACCATAATAATTTCAAACAATAAATCACTATCACCCCCTCCTCTGCAGAGGCCGGACGGTCAATGCAGGGAACCACAGGAGGTGGGGAAAAAAAACCCAGGTAACAGCATAGGATCAGACACCACAATAACAGTTTCAAAACAGGAAAAAACCATCACCCCCTCCTCTGCAGAGGCCAGACGGTCTATGCAGGTGACCACAGGAGGTGGGGAGATCAAACTGCAGAAATATAGCGACATAGTCATAAAAAGGCTCACAACAACTTAGGGCGAGGACAAGGAAAAACTCATGTCCCGAAGACCAAAAAAAAAAAACTACAAAACTCTGTGAACATAAGGTCGAAGAAGACTTACACATGTAACCCCGGCCAAGACAGAATAATATATGTAGAGGGTTGGAAATAGTTAAGTTATGTAAGAGGTGAAAAAGACATTTGGATAAGAAAATTTAAGAAAAACAGGCACCCCTACAATTTTATGTTATTCCTTAATTGTTTATTTTTCTACAATGCATTTGTAATCCACCTGGTTCCATTATAACTCATGTGAGTTGAGTGCAGTTCCACACGCCGACCAATAGATGGCGCATGTCGCATAGTGATAGAGAGTAGCCTCATGCACTGGAGCACGAAGAATAAACTCCTTGTGTGAAATAACGAAACGTGTTTTGCTGATTCTCTATCACAGGTTGGTAAATACTAATAATTCAAGAGTGCAACATAAACTGTAAGAGTCCTAGGATGTCCGAGATTATATTGTGATACATGTGAGGCGAAAAGCGGGTTTGTAAGGGTATTTCTGTTAAAGTTGATGTGTTGTTGTATAAGCTAACCTGCTAATGTTAATGATCGAGTGTGAAATCACAACAGTGAAATCCGCCCACGTTAAGAACCATTTGCTTACTTTATTTAAAGACAGTTATGAAATGGTTTTCATACAGTACGACATTTACTGGTTTGATTAGTCACCAAATGTGCATATTTCGGGTGTATTACCGACTACCAGGAATACTATTGTAAGTGTGTTAGGTACACAGTGGCCAGGTCAGTGAATTGTTAAGAATAACACCACATGCTGTACATTTATGACAGTGCTTAAAATGATTAATGTAAATGTAAGTTCATGGGTTATTGTTAAAATATAAATATTTGAACAAGTTAAAAGCTATATACATGGGAAGGAGATAAAACCAATAATTCATTTCATGTTAGAGTAATTTGTTAAGAATGTTAAGTATACAGTTAATGTCAAATCGGAAATTGTGATAAATGGACTTTGATAGTAAATACTAGTCAGTTGATGTTGGTCATGTGAATGACTTGAACGAAGAATAAACTCCTTGTGTGAAATAACGAAACGTGTTTTGCTGATTCTCTATCACAGGTTGGAGAGTTAACTTCCACATGCACGTTTCCTCCTCCTGGGCCGCTACCCAGGGGAGCAACAATTTTGGGGGCTCGTCCGGGATTAGCGCCACCTACTGGTCTGGCACTAATCATTGAAGAACCAAGGGATGCTGACCACCTGTTCCTGAGCCATTGACCTAAGCGACTGACTACAGGAGACCACAGCCATGTCTGCTCTACATGACCTGAGATGGGAAATCCAGCAAGAGCTTCGCCAGCTGACCATTGCCCGCTGCAGAAACGTCCTTTACAAGCTGGCTGAGTCGTTCAAGGATGAGGTGGGAGAAGATTTGCCAGGCGCAGAATCGACCGAAGTGGAACTCTTCGACTTCATTGTTGACTCGCTGAGAAGTCCACAACTGAAGAGCCTTGAGGACCAGGGGATGTCTCGCCTGCTTGCTTTCCGTGACCTCATCATTGAACTACAATGGCCCACAACAGCTGGAGAAGTGGATGCAGAGGTGTCACCCGACGATGATCCGGTCATAGTGGTTCCTGTGACCACTGGAGCTGCAGCACCATCAGGGAAGAACCATCCAACATCACCATCTGTAGTTCCTGACCCAGGGTTAGTCAGACTGACTGAACTTACGTCACTGTTGCCACGTAGAGAGTACAAGATTTATGGTGGTCAAATCTCTGATTTTGATTCTGACTTGAGTTACAATAACTTGTGCAAACAGCTTGATGAAGGGCTAAATGAAGGGTTCACAGAGGCTGAGATTATCAGAACGGTGTTTAAGATAATTAAGCCTGGTACCTTTAAAGATATGCTTGTAACCAAGGATAGCCTTACTGTAGCTGAGTTAAAACGTCTCTTAAGGACACATCTACGCGAGAAAAGCAGCACTGAATTATTTCAGGAGCTGAGTAATGCTAAGCAAAATGACAAAGAAACACCACAACAGTTTATGTATAGACTAATGGGGCTAAAACAGCGTGTGTTGGTTGCATCTAAAAACAGTAGTGGGTTTCATTATGACGACAAGTTGGTACAAGGTGTGTTTATCCATTCACTGTATCAGGGTTTGAATGAAAAATACTCTTATGTTAGGAGAGACCTTAAACCTCACATCTCCAACACCAGTGTCACAGATGACTCCATCCTGGAGCTCATAGCAAATTTTGTTAGTGAAGAGACAGAGAGATTGAGTAGGTTGGGACAAAGCCACAAACACAAAGTCACCAGTGTTAATGCAGCACAGGTAGAGACAGATCAGAGCTCGATTAAAATGCACGCTGAAGTCCAAGCTAATCGTGTAGCTATCCAGGAGCTGACGGCACAGGTCTCCTCCCTAACCAAGAGTTTAGAAAAGGCCCTAACCCCAATGGTAAATACAGTAAACACCAGTCCCACAGCACCTGTCCCTAAACAGCCAGCACTGAAACCCGCAGTGAAAGGAAAATGCCAAAAGTGTATCGCCCAAGACACTGAGCGCTGCACACACTGTTTTTGATGTGGAAAGGAGGGGCACAGAGCTATAGGGTGCCTGCAGAAAAGCAATGTGTCGGGAAACTGGAGGAGGTCGCTGGGGAGGGACCACCAGTGACTGAACCACCGGCAGAGTCCCACAACACTAAAAGACTGAACTTCGAACAGACTACTGCCAAGTCCCAAAAGTCACCCAACACAAAGCGTGTGGCACAGCTCATTGGCGGTAGGTGTATGATCAGTTGCCAGTTAAATGGAGTAAACCTACAGATGTTATTGGACAGTGGGGCACAAGTAAGCATTGTTGAAAAGTCATGGGTACAAGCAGCCTTACCAAATGTGAAAATACAGCCACTCGAGAGCCTACTCCCAGGCCATCCACTCGAAATCACCGCAGCCAATGGGACGGATGTTCCGTTCGAGGGGTGGATAGATGTCCTGCTCGAGATCACAAGTTCACAGTATGGTTCTGTATCCTTGTATGTTCCAATGCTTGTCAGTCAGCAGCATTTAAGCACTCCGCTGCTGGGCTTTAACGTGATCCAAGAGATAATAATGGCAAACAGTGAACAAAGTGACGATATTAGCTTAGTGGGCTTACTGTCGGAGACTTTAAAGGTCCAGAAAGGTAATGTTGAGTCACTCACCTCTGTTGTCCACACCAAGTCAGCAGAAAATGAACCAGAAAGTCCAGTGGTGAGAGTTGGAAAAAAAGGACTCACTGTTCACAGTAGCCAAATCTGTATGGTAAAATGTCACATCAGAGCATTTCCCGGAGGAGGAGAAATGTTGTTCGAGCCAGCTGTGAAATGTAACTTACCTGATGGGTTGGAGTTATTCCCAGCTCTTATTGATGTACCCGGTGGTGCTTCAAAAACTGTCAAAATCCCAATCCAAAACTCAACAAAGCACAACATTTTTCTAAATCCAAAGACTGTTTTAGGACTTATTTCAGAGATCACTGAATACAAACCTGTAAATGTTTGTTCCAGTGCTGAAAATGCAACCAAAACTACAGACAAGCCATTTTGTCACTCTGCTCAAGTGACATGTGACAGTCAAGGTGAGGGTGAAGAAACATTAAGCACTGCCCCCTCACACCTGAGATGGCACCCTAATGTCAATTTAGACCATCTCTCAGAGGGTGATCGGGAGGTGGTTCGGCAGATGCTCTATGAACAGTCTGATGTGTTTGCTCATGATGAAGGAGACATTGGATGTATTCCTGGACTACAGCTAAAAATCAACACCACTGACAACACACCCGTGCAGAAAAGTTACAACTCCATTCCAAGACCACTGTATAAAGAGGTGAAGGAGTATGTTCAAAACCTTTTAAGCAGGGGCTGGATCAGGAAATCAGTGTCAAACAACTCGTCGCCAGTAGTGTGTGTGCGTAAAAAGGACAATACTTTGCGCTTGTGTGTTGATTTTCGTGAGCTGAACCGAAAAACCATACCTGACAGGCATCCATTACCACGGATACAAGATCTACTGGACAGTCTTGGGGGTAATTCCTGGTTTTCCATATTGGATCAGGGAAGTGCCTACCATCAGGGTTTTGTAAGTGAGGAGTCAAGGCATTTAACTGCTTTTAGCACACCCTGGGGACTATACGAGTGGGTGCGGGTTCCATTCGGGTTGTCAAACGCTCCGGCCGCATTCCAAAGGTGTATGGAGGGGGTGTTAGAAGGGATCAGAGACGAGTGTTGCGTGCCTTACTTGGACGATGTACTGTGTTACTCCAAAACCTTTGATGAGCACGTAGAACACCTTAAACAGGTTTTGTGCAAAATGCGACAACACGGCATAAAACTTCGGCCAGCCAAATGTGAACTGTTCAAAAACCAAGTACGCTACCTGGGTAGGCTAGTGTCGGGAGAAGGAGTCCAGATTGACCCAAAAGACTTGGATGCTGTGTTCGCTCTGAAAGACAAGAACCCTCGCACAGTCGGAGAACTCAGAACGTTACTGGGTTTTCTCAGTTATTACCGATCATTTATTCAAGATTTTTCACGTCTGGCGAGACCCTTGTTCGAACTCCTCCACAGCACTAATGAAACAAGCAATGACAATAAACCAGCACCAAAAAGGAGTAAAGGACAAACAAAGAAAGGAGACAGAAACCAGCTTCCTTCTCGCACACCAATAATATGGACCAGTGAACATCAGGAAGTTGTGTCAAGATTTGTGGACATTCTGACTAATCCTCCCATTCTAGCCTATCCCAATTTGGACCTTCCATTTGTATTGCATACAGATGCGTCAAACAAAGGCCTGGGAGCCGTCTTGTATCAAAAACAAGAAAACAAACTTAAGGTGATTGGCTATGGATCCAGAACTCTCACACCGGCCGAGAAGAATTATCACTTACATTCCGGTAAACTAGAGTTTCTAGCTCTCAAGTGGGCCATCTGCGACAAATTCCGTGACTATCTGTATTATGCACCGACTTTTACTGTCTATACAGATAACAATCCTTTAACCTATGTCCTCAGTTCAGCCAGGTTGAATGCAGTGGGTCATAGGTGGGTCGGGGAGTTGGCTGACTTCCATTTTGATATCAAGTATAGGCCAGGGAAAAGGAATGCAGATGCAGATATGTTGTCCAGACACCCATTAGATCTGCAAGAGCAAATGAACGAGTTCACAGAGACAGTTTTACCGGAAGTAGTGTCCGCAGTGTGGCAAGGGAGCAAGGCAGCACAAAACAGTGATGTGCCATGGATAGCTGCGTTACAACTGAGTTCTAATGACAACAATGTGCCAACCGACAGTGTTTTGAGCATGACGCCTAAAGACATCAATGCTGCTCAACAAGCCGATGAGTCAATTAGAGAAGTAATCTCACTCAAACTCAAAGGATGGACACCAAACAATAAAGATAGACGGACAATGAGTAAACGGACACGGAGACTACTGTATGAGTGGAACAAGTTGGAAGTTGACAATGGATTATTGTACAGAAAGACAGAGCACAGCAAACAACTGGTCCTACCTGAACAGCTAAAGCCGATGGTGTTAAAGAGTTTACACAATGACATGGGTTACATAGGGTGTGATAAGGTGATACATCTGGCCCGTGAGCATTTCTATTGGCCATGTATGCAACAAGAAGTTGAAGATTATGTAACAAAAAAATGTCCGTGCATCAAACAAAAACGCCCAAATGTTCCCCAGAGAGCTCCAATGGGCTCTATCACAACCAGTGCTCCCTTTGAGTTAATCTCCATCGACTACTTACACCTTGAGCCAAGTAAAGGAGGGTATGAGTACATCCTCGTACTAGTGGACCATTTCACTCGTTTCGCACAGGCATACCCTACAAGGAATAAATCAGGCAAAACAGCTGCAGAAAAGATATTTCAGGATTTTATTCCTCGTTTCGGGTACCCTGAGAAGTTGCATCACGATCAGGGACGTGAGTTTGAAAACAGTCTCTTCCACAGATTACAACAACTGTCTGGAATTTCTCACTCACGAACCACTCCATACCATCCGCAGGGCAACCCCGTGGAGCGCCTGAATCGTACACTACTCCAAATGCTTCGTACCCTACAGGAGGAGAAAAAAAGTGAATGGAAGGATCACCTACCCCAAATTGTACATGCTTACAATTGTACAAGACACGAGTCAACAGGCTATTCTCCATTTTTCCTCTTATATGGCAGAGTCCCAAGGTTGCCTGTAGATCTACTATTGAACCAGACAAAAGACACTGACACACACAGCCATCAAACCTACGCTAAAAAATGGGCTGATAGGATGCGTGCTGCTTACAAAATCGCTGCAGAAAACAGTCAAAAGTCTTCAGGTAAAGGCAAAAAGCAGTACGACAAACGCTTAAAAGGTGTCACACTCCAACCAGGCGACAGGGTGTTGGTCAGAAACCTCTCTGAAAGAGGAGGCCCAGGGAAACTGCGCGCTTACTGGGAGTCAGCAGTACATCGCGTAGTTGAGAGAGTGGGAGATGGACCAGTCTATAAAGTACAAGCAGAGAGAGGCAGCCAAGTGATGCGAGTGTTACACAGAAACCTGCTGTTGCCTGTAAATGACTTGCCTTTAGAAGAAGAACTGCCTGCAAAAGAAAAGACAAAACAGAAACGGAAGAAGAGGACAGAGACAAATCCTAACAGTGACAACACAGACAATGACAGCTCGGAGGAAGAAGAGGAAAATACTTACCGCTACAACCTCCGTAGCCAAATCCCATGTTACAGACCCGTAAATCGTCAGCAAAATGCCTCAAATCTCCCAGACCAAAACACTCAGCAACCAGTACCTGTCATGCCAGAGCAAAATCCTCAAAATCAGCAAAGGCTTTGAGCGACAGCTAGAGAGTTCTGCCCACCAGTAAGGCAGGAACCGGTCCCCGTTCAGCGGGATGCTGAGGAGCAAATGGATGGACCAGCTTTGCTGCAGGAAGAACGTCAAGGACAAGTGGAGGTGATGGATAGAGAACAGGAGGAACTGAGAAGGTCACAGCGGAGAGCAAGGCCAGTAGAGAGACTGACCTACGACGTCCTGGGACAGCCATCGTACCAGCCTTGGACTGCAGACGTAAGACCTGTCCTACTCCCTACCTTTGTGCCGCTAACTCAAAACTATATGCCATTCCACTACCTCACCCAACCTCAGTCCCATGGTTATAATTGGTACACTCTCATGCATTAAGTCACCCTAGAACATGAAATGTCGGGAGACATTTATTTGAAGTGGGGGAGAGTGTAGAGGGTTGGAAATAGTTAAGTTATGTAAGAGGTGAAAAAGACATTTGGATAAGAAAATTTAAGAAAAACAGGCACCCCTACAATTTTATGTTATTCCTTAATTGTTTATTTTTCTACAATGCATTTGTAATCCACCTGGTTCCATTATAACTCATGTGAGTTGAGTGCAGTTCCATACGCCGACCAATAGATGGCGCATGTCGCATAGTGATAGAGAGTAGCCTCACGCACTGGAGCACGAAGAATAAACTCCTTGTGTGAAATAACGAAACGTGTTTTGCTGATTCTCTATCACAGGTTGGTAAATACTAATAATTCAAGAGTGCAATATAAACTGTAAGAGTCCTAGGATGTCCGAGATTATATTGTGATACATGTGAGGCGAAAAGCGGGTTTGTAAGGGTATTTCTGTTAAAGTTGATGTGTTGTTGTATAAGCTAACCTGCTAATGTTAATGATCGAGTGTGAAATCACAACAGTGAAATCCGCCCACGTTAAGAACCATTTGCTTACTTTATTTAAAGACAGTTATGAAACGGTTTTCATACAGTACGACATTTACTGGTTTGATTAGTCACCAAATGTGCATATTTCGGGTGTATTACCGACTACCAGGAATACTATTGTAAGTGTGTTAGGTACACAGTGGCCAGGTCAGTGAATTGTTAAGAATAACACCACATGCTGTACATTTATGACAGTGCTTAAAATGATTAATGTAAATGTAAGTTTATGGGTTATTGTTAAAATATAAATATTTGAACAAGTTAAAAGCTATATACATGGGAAGGAGATAAAACCAATAATTCATTTCATGTTAGAGTAATTTGTTAAGAATGTTAAGTATACAGTTAATGTCAAATCGGAAATTGTGATAAATGGACTTTGATAGTAAATACTAGTCAGTTGATGTTGGTCATGTGAATGACTTGAACGAAGAATAAACTCCTTGTGTGAAATAACGAAACGTGTTTTGCTGATTCTCTATCACAGGTTGGAGAGTTAACTTCCACATGCACGTTTCCTCCTCCTGGGCCGCTACCCAGGGGAGCAACATATACAGGAAGAAATCCGGGCAAAAGACCTAAAAATAGGGCCTGAGGCCGCAAACTGGCATAAAGATACAAAAAAAAAAATCAACTCCCCAATCACGTATTAGCACAACACAGAAAGTCAAACAGTCTGGAGGAGGATATAGATGCAGATGAACAAAAACTACTCGGAATAAGGCCAGGCAATGTGAGGCAAAAGCTACTTAAAGGGCTAACAGAAATAGGAGATCATACTGGGATCATAAACATAGAGAATAGACTAAGGAAATCTTAGTTATAATGACACCACAATAAGAACTCTAGGGCAGAAAGTTCCTTGATGTCCTGAATAAGGTTAAATAAAGGAGGACAAGCAAACACAAGGCTATGAACAGTCAGTCAATTCTTCAGGAACATCAGCAGGTGGAGCGGGGCAGGCGGTGACAGCTTGTCCGGCGGGCGACCCGAACTCCACCAGGCCAGGAACCGCAATACCAGTTCGGGCGGCCTACCAGAGTCCCAGGCTAGGAGACACAGTTTCTCCGGAGGCCGACCCAGATCACCGAACCAGCCAGACAGCTCCCCAGGCGGTCGTCCCGTGACCTCAGACCACCGAGAGCTGAGGGAGAAGTTTTGGTGCAGCTTCCTCCCTGAGGGAAAAGGCAGGAGGAAACTGACCCGGGTGAGAGAAACCCTTACAGTGGCAGGGGGAAAGGAGATGGAGGCAAGGGGCGAAGACAGCCTGACATCTGAAGAACACATGGGCAGGGGGAAACTGGCCCGGATGAGAGGAACCCCAACAGCAGGAGGAGAGATGATGGAGGCAAGGGACGAAGTCAGCCTGATGTCAGGCGAACACAATCCTCCAGCTCCCTCACTGACCTTTACCCGGACCAGCGCAGCACCCCTGGTGGACCCCGATCGGGCCGGCGAAACACTCCTGGAGGACCCCGATCGGGCCGGCGAGACAATCCCGGAGGACCCCGATCGGGCCGGAACAGCACTCCCGGTGGACCCCGACTGGGCCGGAACAGCACTACCGGTGGACCCCGATTGGGCCGGAACAGCACTACCGGTGGACCCCGATTGGGCCGGAACAGCACTCCCGGTGGGCCCCGATTGGGCCGGCGAAGCACTCCCGGTGGACCCCAACTGGACCGGCGAAGCACTCCCGGTGGACCACAACTGGACCGGAGAAGCACTCCCGGTGGACCCCAACTGGACCGGCGAAGCACTCCCAGTGGACCCCGATTGGGCCGGTAAAGCACCTCCGGGCGCAGCATCTGAGGCAAACACCGTGCAGAGAACCGGAACCTCCAAGGTGGCACCCAGAGCAGGTTCGTCTCCAGTGACCCTGGGGAGAGGTTCAGAGGGACAAAAGGAACCGGGATCAGGATCACCGGCAGCGGCAGAGCCCGGCGAGACAGGCTCGAGCACAGCAGACGGCTGCACCCGGCCCGCCCCCCCGAGAGACAGGCAATAATGCTCCAGAAAATAAATGAAAGAGGGAAAATAGAGCACTCGCCTGATCTCGGGTTCTACCGCCATCCAGGACTTCAATGCTCCGGGTTCAGCGTGCAGGACTCCGTCCTCCGGCTCCCACTCGACTGCGAATGGCTCCACAGCCGGCATGATGGTTTCCACAGTCAAACGACCTCCAAGCGCCGAAGACCACGTCGACAGCCCGCATGGTGTGGAGGCAGGAGATCTGAGCTCTGCTGGGCCGAACCATTCCTCTGTGGAGACCCGGGGACGCTTAATCATCGGCGCTGGCTCCAACAGGCAGTTCGACCTTCTCCTCTGCCCATGACGTGGCTGCGGGGCTGGGGCGAAACCTTCCAGGGCCGCAGGCCTCCTCCTCGCGTGGCGGTGCAGACCTGGCACCGGGGCACACTCAAGGGGAAGAGACACAGAGGACGCAGGTTCATATTCTACTTTTGCAGCGGGAGGAGAGAGCTCAGGGGACTGTGAACCCTGAACTCCTCCCCCAGGAATCAAACAAGGCAATTCACTCATAATGGGAGGAGAATGAAAGGACACTTGCCTGATTCCCGGAGGGCCGGTGGAATCCGCTGCAAGGGACTTGAGTCTTTCCTCTCCCAGCCGGATAGAAGTGGAGGACCCCCCGGACAGACGAGGTGGTGCCTCTCGCACCGGATCGGGACCGGGAACACCTGGAGGCGAATTTGCGCCGTTCTCAGCAGCCGGAGTGAATGACGAAGAGGGGGGAGAAACAGCTGAGGAGAACCGGGGGCCCAGAGCTGACGGGACAGCGGGAAGAGCGGGCCCAGGAGCGGGAGCAGCTGATTCGCTTCTTTGACGAGACACGGGAGCTACAGCAGGCTGGGAGGCGGAATTCATGTAGTTTCCTGGAGCGGGATCCGGACGGAGCTCTCGCTGAGATGTACGGGGAATTTGGGAGCGGCGTCTTCTGAACGTGAAGTCGGGAAAACGCCGCTCCTGTACGGAGACTGAAGCCAACAGGTCAGCGTATCCCGGATAATCGTTCAGCTCAGGGTTCTTCTCAACCAGCCTGACCGCCGCTATCACGTGCTTCATGGCTACGGGGGGATAGGCGGTGGAACAAGCAGCTGCCACTCGGTCCGCAATGCGAATCGCTGTTAACCTCATCTTCTCCGGGGGAACCCCGGTTGACGTCACTCTACCTTGGGGATTACCCCTGGGTGAGGCGAACTCCTGGGCTGGATCGGCGGCAGGAGCGGGATTCCGAAGCAAGGAGCGATGGTGTCCTGTCTTCGGCTTCCTGCCGGGGTTCTCCTCCAGCCTACGGAGTCTCTCCCAGGCCACAGAGATGTCTGCCCTCCTCGCCTTAACCTCGGGGAGATGGAAGTAGCGAGGGAAGTTGTTAATCATATTCTCGGCAAGCTCCAGACGCCAGCGTATCTCGCTGGGAGTATCGTAGAGGTCCGTGGTGAACAGCGTTCCATCCACAAGGTCCAGAGCCTCCGAGAGACCGTGGCCTGGGTGCCGCATACGCCTCCTGGAGGGAGACATGATACTAGCCTGCCTGCACCCAGAGGAAGGGAAAAACGACGAGTCCCACAGCAAACTCACGGTCACAGACGTCTCAGTCTGGCTGCGACCTACTGTCATGCCTGGCTCTCACGAGCCAGAAAGGAGATGCGAGGGCGACCAGTGAGTCTGCGTAATTTATTAATATCAACACACAAAACACTAGACAACAAACGGAAAGGAAAAGAGCCACGTGGGGCTAAAACACGCACAGAACAAAAGACAAAGTACAACCCAGAAAGAAAGGCTAGATAGGCGGCGAGGGGAAACACACGCCGAGTCGCAGCACTTACTTTGGGGGTAGCGCCGAGGTAACGGCGAACTGAAGCTAGGCATAGGAGCTACAGTCGTGGAAACACAGGGCACGTCTTTCCATAGCGAGGTCGCAGCGAGGAGTAACACTCAGCTGCTTGTTTAAAAGGAAAAGGGAACCCAATCAGAAGCGGGGAAGATGATTAACAATAATGAGAGACAGCTGTCCCAGAGCAGCTGAACTAGACAGCTGGAGATCAGCTGGGCGCTGTCAAACTACGGGCCTAGTAAGACCCGGCACGGACTAGCACGGAGCAGGAGCGACACTGGACAACCTGAACGCGGGGAAGGATAGCGTTCAGGTCATGACACAAACCTGTGAAGAATGTTTTCATGTCCTTCCTGTCTGCTGCAGTTTGAAGTTTCTCCGCTTTTTCATCCCACCAGTTGGATTTCATCTCTTTGGTGTACTTCTGTAGCTCACTCTGAGCCTTTGAGTATTTCTTCTTCTTCAACCTTGTGTTACACTGTAGGTTTTCCTGCCTAGCTGTATTCCTCGCTTCTAGTAGTTTCTTCAGGTGTTCATCATGCTCATCAAACCAATCTTGATGTTTCCTCTCAGGGTAGCCTAATACATCACTCGCAGTCTTATACACCGTAACCTTCAGTGTTGCCCATTTCTCTTCTGTCATTCTCTGAGTTGTTGCTGTCCCAGTCTTTCAAGTTTTCATCCATTTCCTGTGTAAGTTCTTCCTGCTTCTTTTGGCCTTTCAGTGCATTAGTGTTTAGCTTCCGTGGTGGCTTCGCACCTGTCCTGCAGTGCTGTTTTCATCTGCAAATCCTTAATCTAGATCTCAGCATAACATGATCAGCACCAAAGTCCGCGCCTCTCATTGCTCTGGTGTCCAATACCTCCCTTCTGTCTCTCTGCCTGACTATGATGTAGTCTAATAAGTGCCAGTGCTTGGATCTTGGGTGCATCCATGTCTTCTTGTGTGTGTCCTTGTGCTTAAATAGAGTGTTGGTTATCACAAGGTTGTACTCTGAACATAGTGCAAGTAGAAGTTCTCCATTAGCATTGCACTTGCCTACTCCATGACTGCCTAGCACTCCTTTCCATTACTCGGTGTCCGAACCAACTCTGGCATTAAAATCTCCAACGAGTATCAGCCTGTCATCAGTCGGTACACGCCTGATAGTCTCACGTAAATCACTGTAGAACTCTTCCTTCACCTCCTCTGTGTTGGTCATTGTTGGGGCATATACACTGATGAGTGTGGCATACATCTTCCGCTGTAGTGGGAGTCTCATAGTCATTATCCTGTCGTTGATTGGCACCGGTTCCTCATCAAGCATTGCTGCTATCTCCTTTCTAACTGCAAAGCCCACTCTTGCTTCTCTCCTTTCTTGAGTTGATCTCCCACTCCAAAAGAAGATGTACCCATGGTCTTCCAAGCTGTAGCTATGTCTACATTGTACCTGTTCATTTCCAGGGCCACAAGCCCAGTCTGTCTTTCTGGGCGCTGTGATGTTGTTCTGTCCAACAGAGTGTGTACATTCCATTCTGCTACACACAAGGTTGCTGTTTTCCTCTTCTTTTGTCTTCCTGCTCCTAGCTTACTTTTCGCTGCCTGTCGGAGTGTGAACAGATCAGTGTGGACCTTGTAGGCCCGGGCGGCATCCAAGCCGGTATGAGTTGCTTTCTGATTGACCATTTCATGAAACTGCTTGCAAAGTATTTGAGTACTGCTAGCTTTTGCTGGACTAGCAGCACATTCTTGGCAGATAAAGGTAATATCAGTGGCAAGGACAAGCCAAGACAAACTGACTCCAGTATCTGTTGCAGTGACTGACCAGATGATAGGTTTGTTTATCTCTGCTCTTTGTGTAGTGCATGTCACAATGCACCGACTGGCACAGTCCACCACAGACCTTGTGACAGATGTGGTTATCTGCCAGGATGTCCAGTCTCACCCTGTGTAACTGGGATCGGTCCACCACAGACCTGTGACAGATATTGTTTTTAGTTCTGCCAGGATGCCCTGTTTCACCCTCCACACCCTCGGAAGGGCGGGGATGCCGGTTGAGTCGCCGACGGCCCGACCCATGAGACAGGTAGTACTGTGGAAATGTGAAAATGACGAGGCAGAGTTTATCTCACGAGTCAGGTTTATTCACATCTTCCAACATCAGCAAAGCAGAAAGAGGAAAAACACAGAAGCATTCGTCCTTTATATACCAGGACTCTCCCAATTCACAGTCACATTGCATTTCAGTCACAAGTAACAATGCATCTACTCTTTGATCCTATAATCTCCTTTTCATAGTCTTCGGCCACCCAGAAATCCCCCAAGGCCGTCTCTTGCATACCAAAGGTTAAACTTTCACATCCTCCTGTTATCTCCAAGGAGACTCAGTTCTTTGTTCTAATCTGAGATGTGAGGCCTAAAGCGATACATATGTGACCTACATGACCACCCCCCCCCAAACATCTAAGATGGAACAACAGAATAACAGTCTGCATGTCATGGTAAAATCATTACACATCAACCCACGTGCTGCTTGGGCCTCAGCCTCCTCCCGTATCTGCTGTAAGTGGGCTTCACCTCTTCTGCGGCACCATTATGCTGAGGGGCTGCTGTCTGGGGGTGAAAACTGTTTGTCAGTCCCTGTGGGTGTTCTGGGGAATTTCCCCGAGGGGGTCTGCCACGCCGAGGAGCCCTGGCCAACAGCACATCCTCGTCCGCCACAACAAAGGCGGGTTTGAGCCTGTTAATGCCAATCTTTTCCTTCCTGCCCCCCAAATCTAGCAAAAAATGCTTGTCCCCTGTTTCCAGCACTCTAAATGGTCCATCATAAGGTGGCCGCAGCGGTGGGTGATGAGCATCGTGTCTGACAAAAACAAACTCCGCGTTTTTCAAAGTCTTAGGTACAAAAACGTGCGGAAAACTGTGGTGAACGGGGCCAGGCAGCGTGCCCGATTCAGTGCCATGCTGCAACAGCTGAGACGGGGAGCTATCTGGCGCAGGATTATCTGGGAGAAACTCCCCGGGCAGCCAAAGTGGCTGCGCAAAAACTAGCTCAGCCGGGGAGGCTTCTAAGTCCTCTTTAGGTGCAGAACGCAACCCCAATAAAACCCACGGTAGCTTGTCTACCCAATTTGCATCCATCAGTGACGCCCTGAGGGCCGCTTTCAATGACCTATGAAAACGCTCGCATAACCCATTAGCCTGCGGGTTGTACGCGGTTGTGCGGTGAATTGTGACACCCAGGCTGCGGGCCATTGTTGACCAAAGTTCGGAAACAAATTGAGGGTCTCTGTCAGACGTAATGTCCGACGGGACTCAAAAATGCGCCACCCACGCAGTTAAAAACGCGCACGCCACCTCCTCAGCTGTGGTTGACGCCAGTGGAACCACTTCCGGCCAGCGCGTGGTGCGGTCCACCATTGTCAGAAGGTGTGTGCACCCCTGTGATGGCGGGAGGGGGGCCTACGAGGTCCACGTGAACATGATCGAACCTCTTAGCCGGGATGTGAAACGGCTCCAAGGGAGCTTTCGTGTGTTTGTGTACCTTGGTTCGTTGACACACCATGCAGGCTGCTGCCCACTCCTTAACTTGTTTGCGCAGGCTCGGCCATACAAATTTCTCTCCTACTGTTATCCCCCGGAGGGTGAACTGTGCTTTGACCAAGTGGAACCAGGAGCGCGGGTTGTCTTGCCAAAAGTCCGGTAGCTGGACGGTAGTGGCATACGCTTGGCTGGGAGCTCCTGACTCTGCTGGCCCGGGGGAATTTCTTTCATCCATGATACGTCTTAGGGTCACCAGTGTGGAAATGTGAAAATGACGAGGCAGAGTTTATCTCACGAGTCAGGTTTATTCACATCTTCCAACATCAGCAAAGCAGAAAGAGGAAAAACACAGAAGCATTCGTCCTTTATATACCAGGACTCTCCCAATTCACAGTCACATTGTATTTCAATCACAAGTAACAATGCATCTACTCTTTGATCCTATAATCTCCTTTTCATAGTCTTCGGCCACCCAGAAATCCCCCAAGGCCGTCTCTTGCATACCAAAGGTTAAACTTTCACATCCTCCTGTTATCTCCAAGGAGACTCAGTTCTTTGTTCTAATCTGAGATGTGAGGCCTAAAGCGATACATATGTGTCCCACAGTACCGGTTTTCATGGTTATCCGGTAGCAAGAAAGCCAATGCCTGACCTGACAAAATGAGCAGTATATATATATACAGTATATACAGTATAATTATAGTGGAGAGTGCAAATAAAGGAACCAGACTTGCATGACAGACAAACTTTATTTCTCTCTCTCATTTCATTCATACACAGAAAAAGACTTTTTTCAATACACAAGGGTCTCTCCCTTTATATCACTCCATTCCTTCCCCCTGCTGCCTGAAATCTTGCATCACAATACATTCAGACATCCACCCCTTACTGTTCCCGCAGCTACTCCTTCCTGCTGCATTACCATAACTTCTCCCATTACAATACATACTGTCCTCTTCCGTCAAATCCCCCACGCTCTGCCGGCAGAGGGAATATTCCCCTCCCCTCTGCTTCCAGTCTGAGATGAATATCCAAGCGTGGGGTTCCCCCCCCCCCCCCCCAGAGTCTCAGACTGAGTTTCAATCCTCACGTCCTTTTGGCTTCAGTTTCCTCCCATATCTGCTGTAACGAGGGTCCTTCGACTCCGCGGCGCTGCTGTGCCGGTGGGGGTTCTTGGGGGTGTGTCTATCTGCGGGTGGGCAATGGCAAGGGGGGGGCGGACATTCTACTCACCCGTGTGGCTGCTCTGATGAATCTTCTACCTGGGGAGTTCTCAGTGGGGGTCTTCCATGCCGAGAAGCCCGGGCCAACATCACTTGCTCGTCCGCCACCACAAAGGCGGGCTTAAGTTTGTCTATACATATTTTCTCCCGACGACCCCCCAAGTCTAACAAAGAATGTTTGTCTCTGAATGGGCCATCGTAGGACGGGCGCAATGGGGGCGGTGGGCATTGTGCCTGACAAACACGAACGCCGTGTTCTTCAAAGTTTTTGGCACATAAGCGCATGGAAAACAGTGGTGGGTTGGGCCTGGTAGCGTGCCTGTATCTGTGCTACGCTGCGAACGCTGAGACAGATAGTTGTCCGGCACGGGATTATCTGGTAAAAATTCCCCAGGGAGCCGCAGTGGCTGAGAAAAAACAAGCTCCGCCAGGGAAACCTCTAAATCCTCTTTTGGTGTGGAACACAACCCTAACAGAACCCACGGCAACTGGTCTACCCAATTTGCATCCTTAAGCAAAGCCCTGAGCGCTGCTTTCAGTGACCTATGGAAACGCTTGCATAACCCATTGGCCTGTGGGTTGTACGCGGTTGTGCAATGAATTGCTACACCCAGGCTATGGGCCATCGTGAACCAGAGGTCGGAAACAAGCTGAGGGCCCCTATCAGACGTGATGTCCGACGGGATGCCAAAACGTGCCACCCATGTTGTCAAAAAGGCGCACGCCACGTCCGCGGACGTGGTTGCCGCTAGCGGGACTGCTTCTGGCCAGCGTGTGGTGCGGTCCACCACTGTCAGAAGGTGCGTGAACCCCTGCGATGGCGGGAGGGGGCCCACGAGGTCCACGTGAACATGGTCGAACCTCTTAGCCGGTATACGAAACGGCTCCAAAGGGGCCTTTGTGTGTCTGTGTACTTTGGCTCATTGGCACGCTACGCAGGCTGCAGCCCACTCTTTCACTTGTTTGCGCAGGCCTGGCCATATGAACTTCGCTCCCACCATTTTGACTGACGCGTGCACTCCTGGGTGCGCCAGAGCGTGAACTGACTCAAACACTCAGCGGCGCCAAGCAACTGGGACCACCGGGCGCGGGTGTCCCATGGAGACGTCACAGATTGGGGGGGGGGGGCTGCCGGCGTACAATGACTGCATGAGCTGAGCTGCCCGGGAGAGGAACCGGTTATAAAAGTTAACCACTGGGCTACCAGTGTTTTAGAAAAGACAGGCAGGTAGGGAGGGGAGGAGGTGTTTTAATTTACATCAAAGAGAAATATAAATGTCAACTGGTTGATTTGAATACTTCACTTGAATGTTTAGCTGTTAATGTATGTCTCTCTCCGGTAATGAATTTCAACATTGCAGTAGTGTACAACCCACCGTCACACAACTCTTCCTTTTATAATGAATTAAGTGATCTGGTTAAACAACTTGAGAAGAACAGAGAAACAATAATTCATGGTGACTTTAATATCAACTGGTCTGATAAAAAAGACAAACAAAAACTGAAAAGCCTCATGACTAAATTTAATTACCAGCAAATCATCAAAGGACCCACCAGGATAACCAAACAATCCAGAACACTTATTGACATGGTATTTACTAATAAACCAGAACGAATAACCAGAACCTATAATCTTGTAACTGGTCTCTCAGATCATAACATGGTTCTTGCTGTCAGGAAACTTACTAAAAAGCGACTACAGTATTTTGGGGGAGTCGATATTGACAAATCAAATTTTATTATCCCCAAATCAAAAAATGAGGAGTTTGAACATTACTTAGAGAATCAAAATTGGGAGCAGCTCATGTCAACATGTGAAGTAGATGATTGTTGTAATTTTATAACTGCAACAATCACAAAGTCTATAGAAAAATTTTCAAAGCAAATTAAAAGTAGACAACAGAAGATTAGCCTACCATGGTTAAATAATGAAATAAGAAAACTTATGAAGAGGCGAGACTATGCACTGAAAACATCACTAACCTCCAAACTACAAAATGATTACCTTGTGTACAAAAGTTTAAGAAATAAAGTGGTACATGAGCTGCGAAAATCAAAAATATCTTATTACAATAAACTGATAGATCATGCAAAGGGTAACAACAGTTCCCTATGGAGGCATTTAAATAACTAATAAAAAAAACGATCAGAAGGGGGGTAAAGGAACTTAGAATCAATGGCAAGACCGTCAGTGACTAGGCTACTTTGGCAAATGAATTTAATTCACACTTTGTGGGCTCTGTGGAAGACTTAAAAAAAATTTTTGTGCTGCCAAATGTGCTCAACAACACAAATTCCATACTTCCAACAGATACTTTTCACATCGATGAGGTAAATGAGAAGTTAATTGCTGGTATTGTTAAAACACTGTCAAACTCAAAAACTAATGATATCTACAATATGAGCACCTCCTTTCTCAAAATGCACAGCAAAATATTAATCAAACCACTGACTCATCTCATTAATCTCTCCATTAGGTCTAGTACATTTCCATCTGGCTGGAAAAAAGCTGTCGTCATACCAGTTCATAAATCAGGCAGTAAAGACGATATATGCAATTACCGCCCAATCTCTATTTTACCAGTCCTATCTAAGGTTCTTGAAAAAGTTGTAGCTACACAGCTGATAGACTACTTACAAGACAGTCAACTTCTTCATCCACATCAATTTGGTTTTAGACCAGGATACTCAACAGAAACAGCAAATTGTTGCCTTATTGAAAACGTCAAACAGTCCTTGGACAGGGGGTAATGTGGTAGGAGCTGTTTTTCTAGATCTCAAAAAGGCTTCGATACTGTAAACCACAGTTTGCTTTTATCCAAAATGGTATCTTTTAACTTCTCCCCAAATACATTAGAATGGTTTGCATCTTATCTCCAGAATAGAGAACAGTGTGTAAAAGTTCACCAGGATAAATCCTCATTTTTAAACAACCGCATGGGTATCCCACAAGGGTCCATTCTTGTCCTTTACTTTTCAGCATTTTTATTAATGACTTGCCGTTACACTGCTCAGCTGCAACATGCCAACTTTATGCAGATGATGCAGTTATTTACACAGCTGCCAAGACTCCAGCACAGGCTGCAGATGTACTGTCTACAAGTATGGTTGATGTCCAAGAGTGGCTCCTCAAGAACCATCTATTGCTGAACCTTCAGAAAACAGTCTCAATGTGCTTTTCAATCAAAAAATGTAACCTGCAACATTTTAAAGTTAATATACATGATCATGACATCAGTTTAGCTACAGAATTCAAATACCTTGGCATTGTACTAGATCCTCAACTCAAATTTAATCTTCATATAAAGAAAATTTCAAAAACAGTAAAAAAAAATCTGAACTGCTTTAAATTAATTAGATATTACATACCTTACGAAGCAGCTGCACTGTATATGCATTCTATGGTTTTTTCTCATATATCATACTGTTTGACAGTCTGGGCTCAAGCAGCCCCTTCCACAATAAGACATATAGGTTCATTATATAATCAAACCCTAAAAATCTTGGACAAAAAGCCCATTAGGTGGCATCACTGTAATGTTTTAAAAAAATACAACCTATTGAGTTTTGAGAGCTTCATTGACCTCTGTCTTCTGAAATTAACGTTCAAATGTTTCCATAAATCAGCACCCGAGCCACTTGCTGGTTTCGTCCAAAGACAGGACAGCAGCAGAGCCACCAGGAGTTCTGTTAACAATAACTGTAAAATATTCCACCGCAGAACCACATTTGGACAAACAGCTTTCTCTATAAAGGGCAGTCACATCTGGAACACAATGCCAAATGAAATTAAAATAATAACGGACTTTAAAACATTCACTAAAAATGTTAAAAACTGGCTGAAAAATAAACAAGAATGTACTCATGTATGAATTATTTGTCTGCAAAGTGAGAGTGAATGAAGGGAAGGAATAAATGTGTTTGTTTATAGTGAGTGACGGAGGGAGGAAGGCCTGAAATAGGCAAATGTGAGTTATGTTATATGTGTTAAATGTGAGTCAGGCTGTTATATTTGTGTATTTATAATATTTATAATATTTATGTTAAATGTGAGTCAGGCTGTTATATTTGTGTATTTATAATATTTATAATATTTATAATTGTGTATTTATAATTTTTCTGCATTGAGTATGTGGTTATGTGTATATTTTTTATCTTGATTCTTTTTTCTAAAGCCCATCCAGGGACAAGAGTTGCAAATTAGCTAATAGCTATACACTCTATGTGCAACACATCAGATTGATTGTCTTTGATAATTGTCTATGTTATTGCACTGTCCCTGTCAAATAACTAATCTACTACTACTACTAAAAACTCTTGCAGCGCCTGACCGTCTGAGGCGGGGGAAAATTCGCCACGGCACGCACCTTGTCGGGCAAGGGTATTGGCTCCCTCCGGTGAGACGCGTGCCCCAAAAAGTCAATTCCCGTCACGCGAACTGGCATTTCGCCGGGTTGATTATTAACCTGTGCTCTTCTAACCTCCAGAAACCATCCTGAGGTGGGGTTACATGTTTGTCCTCGGACGCGCTGGCCACCAGGATGTCATCCAGGTAGTGACAAACACAAACGGCAGTTCCGCAACACCGCATCCATCATGTGTTGGAATGTCTGTGCCGTGCCTTTTAATCTGAAGGCCATGCGTAAAACTCAAACAAGCCAAACAGAGTTATTACCGCTGTTTTGGGTATGTCCTCCGGATGCACTGGGATCTGGTGGTAACAGCGGACCAGGTCTATTTTAGAAAAAATGCGTGCCCCGGCAAGGTGAACGGAAAGATCCTGAATATGGGGAATCGGGGTAGCGGTCTTGCGCTGTGGGGTTATCCAATCTGCGAAATCCTCTGCACGGTCACCACGATCCCTCGGCCTTAGGGACCCTGTGTAGTGGGGATGCCCATGGGCTGTTTGAGCGCCTGATGATGCCCAACCTTTCCAAGTTGGCAAACTCCTATGCCTATGCATGCACTATGGCCAGTTAGCTGTGTCCAGGCGCCAAGGTCGTGCGAAACACGGGTGGCCCAGTGGGTGGTGATAAAGTGTTCCACCCTGTGTTTGGTGATGGCCGCCGAAAACGTCAGGACCCGTGAGAGCTGGGAACTGAGTGAGCAGTGTGTGGAACTACCATCTGGAGCTGTGACGTTGGCTAGCGTTGTTGGGCCTGCCCCTCGAGCTGTACAGGGGAGAGAATCAAAAGACATTGCATTAACCAGCGTCTGTTAGCCACATCGACTAGCAACCCATGTGCACACAGAAAAATCAGCTCCCAAGAATTGGGAAACTGCATGCCCGCTATGGAAGAAAGTCACTCGTACATACGGCCATGTAGGGATACAGTCAGTGTCCTCTCACCACAAAGTCCTAATATATGAGCAATCATTTGTGGCTATCAGCTCGTGGCCGCTAGCTCCCCGCAAGTCGGTCGGCGTAGGACGGGCAGGATGAGGCCTCTTCTAAGAGCCGGGTGTCTGCGAGGAACTGTCTCCCCCGAGCGCGAGTCCGACACATAGAGCAGCTTGTTTTCGTCATCGGCAGTCGCAGCTGCTACTGACTGCCGGCCTTGGCGTAGTTTCCAAACGCTTGAATTGGCACGGTGGCGCACATCTGCGTGCGTTCTCATCCAAAAATGGCGGTGGTAGAAGCAGAGCGTGTTCTCTCTGGCGGCCTTCTGGCCCTCTGGCTGCCACTACCGTCGCAGGGCTCCTGGCCTCCGCTGGTCGTCTCACTGGGTTCCGACGCTGCCGCGTTCACTATGAGGGTTCTGGTGGTGAGGATGATCCGATCTGCCTCCTGGGCTAGCGCACGGTAGTCGCGTGGCGCCAGCAACGGTGAGTTGGCCAGGACCACTCTTGCCTCTGTTGGGCGGTTCCAGAGGAAAAGGTGGGCAAACAGAAAATGCCCGGTCATCCGATGCCCATTAACGCCAACATCTTCTCCGTCAGATTGACGGCCGAACCATCTCCCAACTCGAGCGCCTCAGGAGCCTCTCAGCTCTCTCACAGTCCGAGAGTGTGTAGTGCCCGGGTCATCGCGGCCTTGAGAGTCCTATATTTATCGTGGGCTGGAGGCTGTTGGAGCAGGCCCGCTACTTGCTGAGTCGTGCGAGCGTCCAGCGCTGCAATCACATAGTAATATCTGATGTCATCTGCCCGTTATTCCCCGGAGGGCGAACTGAGCCTCGGTGGGGAGGAGCCAAGGACCATGGGTCGTGCAGCCAAAAGTCTGGTAGTTTGACCGAAACAGCGCACGCGCTGCTGGGGCTTTCCTTCCAGGCCGTCTCTGGGATGCTTGCCGCATTGCTGGGGCTTTTCCGTCCGGGCCATCTCTGGGATGCTTGCCGCGTTTGCTGGGGCTTCCCGTCCGGGTCGACTCCGGAGTTCTTGCCTTGGTGTTCCATAATTCGTCTAGGGTCACCAGTGTGGAGGAGTGCAATAAAGGGAACCAGACCTTGCACGACAGACAGACTTTATTCTCTCTCTACACTTCATTCATACACAGGAAAAAAGGACTTTTTTCAATACACAAGGGTCTCTCCCTTTATATCACTCCATTCCTTCCCCTGCTGGCCTGAAATCTTGCATCACATACATTCAGACATCCACCCCTTACTGTCCCCGCAGCTACTCCTTCTGCCGCCTTACCATAACTTCTCCCATTACAATACATACTGTCCTCCTCTGTTATATCCCCCACGCTCTGCCGGCAGAGGGAATATTCCCCTCCCCTCTGCCTTCCAGTCTGAGATGAATATCCCCAGTGTGGGTTCCCCTACAATATATATATATATAAAATTTACTATCAACAGCCCCCCCTTGAAAAATCTCAAGCACACCAATTGGCCCCCCTTTAAAATTTAACCCTACTCACACACTAATACAGGGATGTATAGTAGCCTATCCATTCCACACCACACCGGCCAGCGGCGCACTCCACTATGTAAATAACAGTCACTGAACACAAAAGGGCCCACACACCAAAAAAATTAATCCTGAAATAAATAAGTATGTACTAAACAATCACAAACTATATACAAATATGAACAATGGCGGTACCCTGGCTCTACAGACTGGTATTTCCACCCCATAACATAGGCACAAAGACTTAAAAGCAACAATAATGCTACAGGAACACACAACATAGGACATTTACATTTTACACACACACTCTTTAACCAAACTTTCCACACTCAGGTGTTACTGCACCTCCCCACACACATACATTACACTCAGAACACCCCCACATTTATGTGGCATTTCCAACTTACAACGGTGGTCACATTTGTCATTTTGTTTACATCTGTACATTTTCCTTTTTTATTTTAAACTATTATTATAACCTTAGCAAACCACAGCAAAACACACTATAACTGGACACACCGTAAGCCCCACATAAAGTTCTAACCCCGGGTCTCCCCGTAGGCCACCCTCTGGAGTGTCGGTCCCCGCAGCCCACTCCCAGAGTG